>CM034153.1:0-317500 GCA_019776745.2 Taxus chinensis
ATTGATATTCTGATATAATCTGGTGAACTTGGTGATTACTCCCTCACTTTCCTAAAGGATTTGGCTTCTCCAGGAGGAAACTACCATACCCTTCTCGCCGATTTTGGTGTATTCATTAATCTTATCCTGGCTTAGAGGCTCAGGAGTTTCGGCGGCAGTTGTAGGAGGTGCACTGCCCATTTTTTGCAAGGCATGGAGAAGATGTTTATTTTGCTCCTTTAACAGCCTCTTTTCTTCCTTTTCTTCCTAGAGCTTCTTGCAAAGGGTGTCAACTGCAGATAGGGCCTCTCCCTGAAGGCTTTCTAAAGATATCCCCATTGTGACTTGGGTCACTGTATAATCTGTCGAAGACAGATCCTTTTTATCCTTTAAAGGATTGGGATACGCTATCTCCATTACTCTCTCTCCTGATGCACTCTGAGAGAAGCGGGTTATAGGATTTTACTTATTGGCCCCATTTGATGGAATGATGGATAAGTCCATCAGTGCGATGGGAAATTTCCTCTTTTGTTGGCTCAGGTGCTGAGAGATCCATGTTGGACTTATGGGAGAGGGACTTGAAGTAGAAAAGGGAGCAGCTACAGCAGTAGAGTGAAAGTGCGTTGAGACACTTGGAGGCGGCATTGAGAGGGAGGATGAGAAAGTGCTCACGGGAGGAAGAGATACTACAGCGGAGGTAGACATAGGAGCGGAAGGGAGTTGAGAGATGAGGGAAGAAATGGTGGGGGACAGCTCCACGAGAGAAGAGAAGATGGATGACGAGGAAGGGGGAACAGTAAAATATGGGGGAGAGGATACGACCAAAGGAATGGTCGCTTGGGTCACGTGAGGAGGGGAAGGAGGAGAGGGAGAAGGGATAAAAGGGACCTCAACAGTTGCAGTAGTGGCAACATCCTGAGTGGATGTGCCCATCGGAATATCTTCGGCCACTTTTTTCTCTGGAGAAGCCAGAGTTACAACTTGTTCTCGTACGACAGAAGGGGGACTCTCAAGAGCCTCTTCTTGGGCAAAGCTTGACTCACCCTCCTTGTCTTTACCTCTACTCTTTGGCATATGTTTTGGCCTGGAAGGTGCATTTCCCAATGGAGATGTGGTGAAATCAACTCCGAGGTAGATGAGGCCATTCATCCTGCACCAGTGCTCTATTCTCCGCAAAGTTTCTTTAACCCTTTCTTTAATGGTTTGGGGTGCTTTAGTTCTGTCAATTACAACAAACAGCCAGTTGTCCCCATCTGTGTCAAGAAATACCTGATCAACTTCTTGATTAGTAGTTTGATAACCCTTTGGGACAATGGCCACGCCATACTGAATGATTTCAGCCAAATCCAAGCGGAAGTGATCTTTCCTTCTGAGCTCAACCTCATGATACAATTCAATATAAATATCCTCGATCTGCGGAATGTGGATTGGATTGAGTTTGGCCCTAGGAAGGCAATTCCTTGGGTTGAAAGTGGGCCTTGCCAGGAAGTTGTGCTTTAGATTGAGCAGTTCCAGCTCTGCAAACATCTCCTAGGCTTTGTGGTGGGAAAGACAAGTGTACCTGCCCACTGTGAGGGGGAAAGGAGTTCCGCCCTTCTTTCTCTTCAAGCACTTTTTGTGGTAGGTTATGAGCTGTCTGGATAGCTCCAACAGGATCAGCTTGGGGCTGGCATATCTTGGCAATTTGGTGGGTTCCCCCAAGAAGTTGGCTGCCCTTAGATAGGTGAATGTGGGGAATTGTGTGAATAAGGCCCCCCACTTCTTTGTTTCTGCAACAATGCTCTTGGTCATACGACCGTGGGTCATGTTTGGCCTCAAAAGGTAGACGATGTCAGAGAAGAAAGCGTCGCTGATCTTTGTAAACTGTGAAATACTGTTTTCCAGTTTTAGTTCTGGGTAGTATTCATATATTTTCACTTGGGGCCAAACCCCGCACTGCATCAATGTTGGATAATCCCTCTCCGAGGTTGCAGCATAAACTACGTAGGAGTTCATGTAGAACCTTCCCACTCAGATATAGTGCTGCTTATGATCTCTGCCCACTCGAATCGTTGATCTAGCACATTCTTGTTCATTGTCTCCAGGTACCTAAGCATCCATTTATGAAAGTAGTGGGCGTCAGAAAGCCCAAATACTCTACTTAGGAACATGATGGTATCACTTAGTTCCTCACAGAAATCACTGCGATGAATGACCTGTGGCCATCTGGTTACCACCTTCTTGTTTTTCAGGTACACTTCTTTCATCAATTGCATACACTGGTCTTTGTTATCTTCCCAAGCCTTTGTGCAGTCTTCTTGGTTTACGGCCACAAAGTGCCGGTGGTGAGGAATGCCAAGCATAATTTCAAAGTGCCAGGCAGTGAGGTTGATCACGACCTCGCCCTTCTCATTTTGGACACACCTCATGTCTTTATTATAGCAGCGGGCCACTACCATCATGAATTCATTGTTCACTGCACTGACTGGGATCCCCCTAGCAAAATGCAGGCCACTGCCTACCAGTTTGTCCATCCAGGGACTTCCTGTGACCCTCCTAGTTCTGGCCCAGAAATCTTCCATATCAATGTGACCGAGCTCAGATTCTCTTATGTCCAGGTCACATTCTGCCTGGGATTCGGGCATCCTGACCCTCTGATATTTATACTTCATCTCTTCTTCCGTAAGCTTGGCTTTACCCTTAGAATTGGTTCGTCTCTTGCTTGATGTAGACATATGTAGTTCTGAACTCAGTTACTGATCTACAATAAGGAGAAGCGAAACCCAACGCAGATGAGTCATGTTAGCTGTTTGATCTCCCATTAAAGCATTGACAGAAGGAAGAGTTAGCAATTTTAAGGCATCAGGGCGCAGGGCGCATGAACACTGCAGGCTGCAGGGTTAAATAATATGGCGCATAGAAAAAGGGTGTTACAAGAGACAAATCGGCGCCAAAGGGCACAAGGCACATGGATACTTGTTGTCCACTCAAAATTCCCCGCTCTGATAAGAGTAAAATTTCAAAATTTTGAGTTTAAGTGTTTTTCTCTGAAGTGCCTAAGTCGTGAAATTGAAAAAATCTGTGTTTTGGGTCATTTTGTGTGATTTTCGGGCCTGTCGGAACTTTTTGTCCCAACTGTCCCAAGTATGAAAGTGCACTCTATTCCCCGATCGGCCAAAATCCCTTAAGCTGTCCCATTTTCAGGCCCGTCAGAAAATTTTGTCCCAAGTGTCCCGAAACTTATTGTGCGAGTTGTTCCAATTTCGGCCGAAACACCCAAACCGTGTACTTCAGAGCTCCTTGTCCCAAATCGAAAAATGCAAGCTGTTTCAATTTCGCCCGAACCGGCCAAACCGCGTACTCCAGAACTTTTTGTCCCGAATGTCCCAAGTCCAAACGGGCCCACTGTTCCGTTTTCGGCCGAATCACCTGAACCGCGTACTCCTCGCATTTTCGTCCCAATTGTTCCAATAAGCATTTGTGCATCCTCTCCCTGTTTCACCCGAATCGGCCGAGCCGCGTGTTTCACGCATTCGCGTCTCACATGTCCCAAGCGTACCAAGTGTCATTCACACTTAGTTTTTCCCACTCGCTCCGAGTATGATGCTATTCAAATTGGTGGTTGTGTATTCAATGCGCATTAAATTCACTCCTCTCTCCAAGTGGCTATATAGCGAGTATTTCCCCTTTGCATTTTTCGCATTGCTTCCATGCTATCTTTGCTCGAACCCTTGCAATTTGAAAACCTACGCAAATATCCCCTCCCTTTGCAAATTCCTTCCCGATTCTAGGTTGCAGCTCCGAGACTATCAATATGAAGATTAAGTTTCAGGGACAGGAGCAAATTTCTCCGCTTGAGTCTGCTGTTAGCAATATTGGGGACAGCGAAGCTCGTCATCTCGACTTCGGTGATTTTTGGGCAAGAATGGCAGATGCAAACCCTACACCAATAGCACAAACGATTCATGATAGCGGTTTGGCTTTTGCTGGTGGTTTCCCAATCTCAGTACAGTGTTCTGATACTGTGCTTTCATGCGGAGCTCACTTCGACCCCGCTTCGAGCGAATTGACAAATGTACATGGGGAACTCATTGCCAAGCTGGACGCTGCCACCATTGGCGCTGCTCTGAGGATTCCGGAGTTGGACAATGCTATAGTTGTCTCCCGGGATCAAGCACAGACCCTATTCGATCAAGACAGTGACAAATATAAGGCGTGAGTGGCGAAGTCTTGGTTGAAGAACCCTAAGAAAGGTGCTTCTCACCTAACCAAAACCCTCTTCTAAGCAGATTTTAATGAGGAATTGTCAGACTTCATAATCCTGCTGGCTCGAGTTATGGGTTTGCCCTCCACCAATGAGTTTCATTTCTGGATGTGCCCGCTCATCAGCATGGTGTGCGAGGGAACACAAAACATCAACTGGGCAGAGATCATCAGTATGAATTTGGCGGAGCAGCTATCCAACGTTCAGCAAACAAAGAAGTTCTATATGACTTCATACCTGATGTATGCCCTAGCAGCATCAAGGCAGTGGTTTGGTTTCTCCTATATAGATTCACACAAAGATGATCCAGTGTATGCCTATTGCCCGTAGTTCACCCTGGAGACTAGCAATCAGAATTTCAGAAGGGTCAATGATGCTTTCACCATGTACGTGGTCAGATTGCTCGAAGGTGATACTGCTAGAAGGTTTTCAGATGAAGCCATGAACCTGATATCGCAGTATGGAGTCTATTTCATCCAATTCAGGAAATTTTCCTATATCAGGCTTGTTGGCTATGAAAGCACTCCTCTACGGCTTCCCATGTTCTGCAATGATAAAATGGCCTTGATAGAAATATGCAGGCAACTAGACAAGTTACACAGAACTTGCAGAGACAAGAAGATTTCTGGCTTGCACTTTCCCATCTCTCTGGGAAACTACACATGCAAAACAGCTCTGGATGCTCAGAACATAGAAAGAGCCCTGGTCCCTATCACTATTCATTTCTTCAAGCCAAGAACCTGCTTTGACTTGAAGAAGTTTATTGAATAGAACATCAAGATAATCTATCATCATAGGGCAGATACAGAAGACTACTGGGCTGACTGTGCAGATGATTTTGAAGCCAGGAGAAGGCATTGTGGCAGGTTCTCCCTGCAATTGATTCAAGAACTCGGTCTGTACCAAGTTCCTGAAGGTCTCCGGGATGACAATTCTGACCTATACTCGTATGAGTATGAAAATGTGATTAAGCACACCCCTCTGGAGGACCTGGATTGGAACAGGAAAGAGAGGGATGATCTGGCTGAGATTCTTGCTCCAGTCTTAGTCAGGACTAAGGTTTGGTTCAGTAAGAAGATCCAAAAATTCAAGAGGCACTCAGGAGAATCTAGCTCCAATGATGATTCGACACCAATAAGAGAGGCATCAGTTCCAAGGTCTAAAACACCAATGCAAACCCCTCCTGCCTCATCAACACAAGGACCTGCAGAATCTACTCCCTCTTCATCTACCCAGGTATATAAGAAGAAACTCAAAGAGGTAAAGAAGGAGCCTGCAGAGAATGACCCTCCAAGAAAACAGGCAGAGTTGCCTATAGGGCCAGAGAACATCATTGTTCTCAGTGAAAGTGAAGAAAGTGAGATGCCAACTCTTGCAAATGTTCCTGAAGATCCAACAGATAAGGATAAGGAGGTCCAGAGCACTGAACTTCCAGGTGCTACTGATTCTTCTACCGTTATTGCCTCCAGTGCTCTACTCACATCTCGACTTGAGTCAACAGCTGCGCAGACCCTGAGTGTCATGAGCTCCCTGTCTCTTGGTCTCCTTGCTTCTCCTGTAGATTCTTCTTCCTCTTTTGCTTGGGTGCAACCTTTGGTGGACAAAAGGAAGAGAAAATCCTCCTCTCAAAGCTTGGGACCAAATTTCGATGTTGTTGCAGCCTTGTTGGGCACCACTCCTCGTGCCAAGAAATCCAGAACTACTTCCAGAATAGTGTCTGATGCCCAAGGTCAGCAATTCTTGGAGATTGCTAAGCCTACAGTAGACAAATCAGAATCAGACTTGCGGGCATCTGACTTGGAGCTTTCAAGAATCCCTATGGGAGAGTCTACTCCTGAAGGTGAAATTCACAACCTCCAGGAAACAGTCACAAGAGTCATTGGAAGGGTAGAGAAAGGGCAGCAAACTATTGAACAGTTGGAACAACAAGCCCAGATTCTCATAGGTTTCATCAAGTCTCTTTTATCTAAGGATAAAGTCTTGGACCCTACCCCATTGACTACTCTTCCACCTCCTGTAATTCTAAGCCAAGATGAAGTGCAAAGTATCAAAGATATGCACAAGTATTCTATCTATGGCAGAGCTATTGAAGCCATGGTGGATGACATGCTTGTTGCTGGATTAAACTTCATCGATGAAGCTTTCAAACTCCACGAAAAGGTGAGTAATGTGCAACTGAAGCTCTCCTCCACTATCAATACCATGGATAAAGAACTAAAAATCTAGAGCAGTTTTATAGTAGACCTTCGCCTTATGGGACAGACAGATGAGAACATCTTACTGGTGAATAAGATTTTTGATGATGCTAAGGAAAATCTATCAAAATCCTGGGTCTACAGCATGGAGTGGAAGATCAGAGTTTTGGAGGAAGCTTTGGGAGAAATGAAGAATAGCTGGCAGAAGGGAGAAGCTTTCAAGACACTGGCTGTTGCTGCTTTCAAGGATATACATTGTCATCTTCAGGATGAAAACTCTGGTGTTTCCCTGTCCTTACAAGAAATCAAAGCTCAGTTCAGAGCCTTTGTCAAAGATAATCTATTCAAGGAAAGCTCCATCTCTAAGGAAAAGATGAAGGAAATTTTTTCTCTTCAATCTGCCATTGAAGAAGCAAATAAAGATTATCATACTCACGTCGAGTTTGATAAAGAGATGGAGAAGTGTCTGGGATTTTGGACTCAGTCTGCAGCCAACACGTCAGTTCCACGTGGCAGAGACATAGCTGAGGCATTGAAGAAATTCAGGCAGCGGATTCTGAAGACAGTGGGTCCCTCCCAGTAGCTGGCCACCTGTCTCCTTCTCCTTTCTTTTCTCTTCTTCCCATTCTTTTCGTATTCCTTGTAATTAGTTAAGGTATTGCAACTGGCGATCCTTAACTATTCTTTAATTAAAAGAAACGGTTACGAAGAGTAACTGACTTGTAAGCTATATAATGGCCTTTCCACGCCATTTTGCAAGGAGGAAGAACTTGGATATTTTCTGAAAGTGTAAATATATCTTAAAGAAATCAATACAAAAGGGCTTTCCATTCTTTGTCTATCTAATTCTTGTTATCTCTGTGTTTTCCTTTAATATTGTGAAGATCATTTTGTTCCTAACTCGTTAGTCTCTCTGATTGCATATTGTTCAGTTTTGTAAATACAGTGATCTTGTATAACCAAGAAGGAACTTTGTGTCCTTGATTAATAAATCTGAAGAAGGTTATTTATGGAACTTTGTGTCTTTAAATTTAATCTCATTCAGCCAACGCAAATGATCTTGTCTTAAATTCTTTGAAGCTTCGCATACACGAAGAATTATTCTGCTATCTATAATTCTGAATGTTGCTATTCTGCTCATCTTCTCATTCCCTTTCCTCAGTCCTTGTGTAATTTATGATCCTTGCGGAAAACACTTTCGTAATGTCCAAGTTTGACCATAAAACAATGTTCTGTACATTTTGTAAATAAGTTCGTTTCTGAATAAGGGAACCTCTCCCATTAAAGAGGAGGGACTTCTTGTCCCCTGACTGTTGCTCTTCTAAAAAGTCCTATTTGACGACCAATAATACTGCACATGACATTTTTGTTGTTGCAAGCGGAAGTGCGCCTATGCCATTTACATGCATTTTATAATGGGCGCAGATATTTTTCGTGTTACATGGGTACAGGATGTGCCAAAGGGCGTAGGTTTAGTGTGTGTAACATCATCTTTCCGTGTGCAACAGGGAAACTTGGTGCGGCACATGAAAGGTTTGCATGGCAATGTGTTACTGTAACAGGAGATGCGCCTGCGCCATTTAACATAGTTTTATACTTGGCGCAAGTAAGGTTGGTGTTGCATGGGTGCAGGGTGTGCCAATGGCGCAGGTCTTTGCAATGTTACATAGGAGTTCGGTGCGCCTAGAGGGCGCAGGGCTTTCGGGTGTTGCAGGCAAGGAAAGTGCACTTTGAGAGCACAACTTTTTTTTATGCAGCAAGCATGGCGGATGTGCCAAGAGAAAAAGTGCAGTCTACCAACTTTTAAGTCTTGTTTCTTTCTCTGGAGGGGTTTGCACGGGTTTTAAGCCTTTTCTGCAGGGTTTCTTGGATAGTGAAGAGGGCATTTTAAAGAGATCCAAGTGATTTTTCTAAGGTAGTGTCCTCCTTACCAGTAGATCTAGAAAGAGGAGGGAGAGTATGGGAGAAGGACAGCAAGAACAACAGGAGAGGGGTTTTTACAGAAACATGCCTCCTACTGTACAAACAAACAATCAACAACAACAAAACATAAGAGGAAAAGGACCACCTACCCGAATTAAATATAACTTGAGAGGCAAAGTGGGGTCCACGAGCGTGATACGAGGATGACAAGCGAGCTAACAGGTGCAGAGGAATAAAAACTATCACGTGTGTTTTTTAATTGTGAAAGTGACAGGGCGGATGCGCCTATATATAGGCAAGGGTGCAATAAATGCGCCAACCACTTTTTGAAGAGGTGCATCAAAACACCTGTCGACACTTCAAATCTTGCGCCCTTTGGCGCACCAAAATGCATGTCAACACGTGATTATGTGCGCCTTTGGCGCACCAAAATGCGGTGCAACAAAAATGTTGTTGACACGAAGGCGCATGTAAGAAAGGCGCAACACGGGGAGGCACACCAGAATGTGTGTCGACACTTCGAAGGGTGTGCCAAAGGAAATGAAGGGGGCGCATAGTTATTCTATGTTACACAGACATAAGGTGTGCCCAACGAAAAAGGACCAAAAATGGCTAAGTTTGGAAAACTAGATTTCCCCTAGAAAGGACTTTGCAACATTCCGAACGCAAAGGGGTCCCTGACGAGGGACTAGAACAAAATTTTCACTAGGGTTATCTGTAAAATTGCCCTTGTCCAATTTTACAGGATAACAACTGGCTCTTTCTGGGGACTATCTCTGAGCGGAACCTCAGGGGTAGAGAATCCCAGATCTTCATGTGCCTATCCATTGGGCTAACAGAGTCAAAAACAAGGGCGACTGAAAAGGGGAAAAACACAACCAACAAAAGCAAACACATGACAAAAAAAAACACACAACTGAAGCAAACTATACAAAGAAGAGAGCAAGCTCTACTTCCTGAAGATTTTCAGATGCTGCCCGCTATAGGGAAGTGGGAGCTCAGTTCCGTCCAGATACAAGAGATAGAAACTATTCTCTCTGTTGAGCTGCTTGATCTTGAAAGGCCCTTTCCATAGAGAATCAAATTTTCCTTGCATACCCTTTGGCTCTCTTCGTTTGTCCCACAAAAGGACGAGGTCTCCCACCTAGAAATGCCCTTTGCTTAGCTTTTTTATCGAATAATCTTTTGACCTAATTCTGATGTTTGGTGATCCTGTCGACCACTCTTACTCTCTTTTCTTCGAGTTCCGTACTAGATACATGATCCTCTTTTCAAGAGAATTTTGGAAAGTTTCATCTTCAATTACTCATGCCAAGCACAGAGCAGGGAGTTCCATAGAAATGGGAAGCTCGACATCGGTGCCATATAACACTTGAAAAGGTGACATGCCGAGAGACCTCTTGGGAGTAATGCGGTCCGCCCACAAAGTGTCGTATAAGGACTTGTTCCACATTCGTTAATTTTCATCCACTAACTTTCGTATGATTGTCACCAAATTTTTATTACTGGATTCTGCCTGACCGTTTCCCTGAGGATAATAATCTAAGGCGTGAGCCAAAGTTATCCCGTATTCATAGCAAAAACCAACAACTTCTCATGAGGAGAAGTTGGAAGCGTTATCGGCAACAATCTTGTTTGGAACGCCAAACCTTATAATGATATTCTCTTTGATGAAATTGCAAACAACCTCAGAAGTGGCATGTTTGACAAGTATGGCCTCCACCCACTTGGTGAAGTAATCCATTGCTGTCAGGACATAACTATGTCCGGCACTCAATTGGGGATTGAGTGCACCAATAAAATCAATTCCCCACTGCTTGAATGGTTCGTCAACAATGACCGGCCTGAGGGGAAAAGCAGCCAACTTGGGCTTGCCGACGAACTACTGGAAAGGCTCACACTTTGCTACCCAGGTGGCTGTATCTTTGAAAAGTGTTGGCCAATAGTACCTGGCCCAGAATGATCTTGTGTGCCGTCACGGAAGAGGAGAAATGGCCACCACAGGTTGAATCATGAAAACTCTGAAGTAACTTTGTCTGTTGTTGTTTGTCAACACATCGCAAGAAGATGCCATCTATTCCACGTTTATATAAACCATCATCCCAGATGACATATTTGGCTGCTCTGAGCTTTATAGCACGTGCTTCTGCTTTACAATTAGGTGAGCTGGGCATTCGCCATAGGTGAGAAAGAAAGCAATATCGGAATACCACTCATCGTTGGTTGCGACAAATAGGACCATAGGCAGTGAATCGGCTTTCTCTAGCTGGCTTTGTGCTCCATTGGTGAAATCATCTTTTCCCTCGGAAACCTCTGAATCTTGGTTTTCAGCCATAATTTGACATAGGCCTTGCCTCTTACTAACTTGGTTGGTTTTATATCCAGGTCATACTCTTGGACTTTTGCAATCCAATTTCCTCGAAAACTCCCCAACTCCTGTTTAGTTAAGATGGACTTTACTACCGTGTCAGGAACTAGAACCACTGTATGAGATTTTAGAATGTAATACCTGAAGTTCTTAACTACTTTGACAATGACGAAGGCATGTTTTTCCAACTGGGTCATTTTTAATTCATGAGGCTTGAGAGGAGAGCTCATAAACGCAATCAGGGATTCAACATTTTCAGAATTCTTTTGCATCAAGATGGCTAGATACAGTATGCTCAGATGCATAGCTATACATGATAAAATCCTTGGAGAAATCGGGACATACCAGGACCGGCGTGTGAGCGTAACAGAAGCTTTTATTTCTTCAAACGACCTCTTCCCTTCTTCACTCCATCGGAAAGTTGGTGACCCTTTCATCATGTCTAATTTATGACGAGTCTTTTCAGCAAAGTCAGGAACAAAGCGCTTGAGAAAATTCACCTTTCCGAAGAAAGAGTAGAACGCCGGTCTTGCTTGTAGGCAAAGTAAGGCCCTGAATAGCCTTAACTCTTTCGGTATCTATCTTTGTTCCTTCTTTGCTAACAACATGTCCTAGCAATTTTCCTTCTGTGACTCCAAAAACAGACTTTTTCGGATTCAGGGAGATCCCGTGCTCTCGGCATCTAATCAATACTTGCTCTAAATGATCACAATGATCATTTCATTGTTTGGAGAACACAGTTAAGTCATCTAAGTAGACTACGATGACCTTCCCCATCATACCTTTGAACGCGAAGTCCATGGCCCGCTGAAAGGTGGCACCAGCATTGGTCAGGCCAAAAGGCATCCTGCTATAGGTAAATGTGCCCCAGGGGGTAGTGAATGCTATTTTAAATTGATCTTCGAGTGAGACTTCAATCTGATTGTAGCCTGAAAAACCATCAAGCATGGATAGCATTTCTGATCTAGTTACTGCTTGTAGAACTTGATCCATTATAGGAAGTGGGTAGTTGTCCTTCAAGGACGCCTGGTTCAGGTTTCGAAAATCTTCACGCATATGCGTATTTCACCGTTCTTCTTATGCACGGGCACAATGTTTGCCACCCAAGTACTATGATGGATAGGAAAAATAATCCGTGCGTCCAACATTTTTTGAATTTCAGCCTGGATAGTACCTAAGATCTTAGGGTTATAATGCCTCTGCTTATGGCGAAAAGGTTTGACATCTTCTTTCAATGGGATATCATGTTGGACTTCCTTTGTCTTGAAAGACTTTAGATCGGCGTAGGACCATGCCAATACATCCATGTATTTTTTTAACAATTTGACAAACTTCCGCTTTTCCTCGGGTGTGCAACACTTTCCGATGTTTACAAATTGTGGATGTTCAACCGAACCTAAATTGACCGGTTCAGTTTTGGGGAGGAGGTAGGATCATCTCACCTTTTATTTTTTACAAAACGATCATGCCTGTCGAACAACCGCTCTAGGGAAACCAAGCCTTTTGGGATTTTATTTCTTTTGAGCTGACATATGCCATCGCTTCCTTTTGATTCTTAATTTTGATCGGCAACTATTTCACGTCATGTAGAAGTGGATCCTTCAAAATGAAGTTCACTAAAATTTTCCGCCTTTTCGAGAAAGGAAATGAGTTGATTGTCATCGTTGAATACTTGTCAGTGCTGAGAATTGTCCGACACGCTTGGGCGGAAAACCACCTCAATGGTATATTTTTCTATTTTCAAACCTAGGTGAGGGAGCATGAGGGATGATGAAACGGCCAATGAATCGGCCATGTCATTCTGAGCTCTTGGGATGGCTTTTATTGAAAAAGCGTCAAACTCCTCGATGTTGTCCCACACCGCGTTGCGGTAATGTCTGAGCCTTTCATTCTTCACTTGGTATATCCTTTTAACTTGATTTACAACCAGCTCTACATCACCTTGTACTTCCATATTCTTGATTCCTCTTTCCTTTGTGGCTTGCATGCCAAGTAGCAGAGATTCATACCCAACAGTATTATTTGTGTTGAAAAATTGTAACTTGAAAGAGAGAGGAATAATCTCCTCTTTGGGAGATATTAGTACGGCGCCAGCGCCGCACCCACTAGTTACGCAGCTGTCATCAAACTGCAAAGTCCAAATCTTGTTAAGATCCTCTACTTGGATGAGGAAATCTATTTTGTCAGACTCGGTAGACAAGAAATAGTTTCCCATCCCTGATGATTCGAAGAGAATTTGGGCTTTGGGGTTATCGGAGTTAGTAACCAAGTACTTCTTTTGCGGTTCAGGCTCCAACGTTTGCATTACACCTTTGACAGGGATTCTAGCCTTAGACTAGTCCATATGAATCTCCCCACCAACTTCACTGCAAAAACTCCTTCCTAGCAGAATTCCATAGGCTGCTGGAATATCGGCAACAAGGACTGTCATTTTTACCCTTTTCTCTGGGAACACTGCAAACGCAAATTGTGCGTCTTTGATTTGACCGATCAGCGAAACTTGCTTGGTTTCCAAGGAATAACATTGGCCAAAAGGCTTGGTAAGGGTGAGGCCCAGAGCATGGGTGACTTTTGCCAGCATGACATTATCAGAAGCTCCAGAATTAATTATGCAGTTGCTTAGTTTGTGGCCATTGATTAGGAGGGAGAGGTAGAAAGGTTCTATCTTGCCTGATGCGGAATTCAAGGCAAAGTTTATGTAGGATGAAGGGGGGGTGGAAAGGATTCCTTTTGGGGAAACCTGATTAGTTACAACAACCTGACTTTGGATGTATTCGGTCAACCTTACAAGATGTTCGGGGTTTGACTGAAGATACTCGGCTTCAGACATTTGGATCTTGGTCTTTTTAGCGTGGTCAATTATGTCAAACGCGGCCAAGGGTTGCGTTGATGAAGGAATGAGTCCCTTGTTTCACGATGGTAGGGTAAGATCACTGGCCGTGATAGGAACATGAGAGGATTGAAAAGATTTTTTTGAAAAATATCTAATAACAGGTTGAGCTGGAAGGGGACTACCTCGTTTAGCGATGGTTGGAGGTGTGCTTGACACAACTTTTTCTTTCTGTATCTTGGTAGCAACCTCTGTTTCCTTTCCTTGTGAGCGGGTGAAAACAGCATATGACTGTCCACTTGCATACCCTTGGGTACCCTCTTCTTCATCAGATTCCCCCTCGTCAAATTCCATATACCCGATAGTAGAGTTGCTAGTCGGTTCACCGACATCTTGATCATCTTCGCCTTGAGACAAAGGTTCTTCATAATTTTTCTCTTCTTCTTCAATTTCAGCTAAAGCGTTGCCCGGAGGAGCCTTAAGCACCAACCGCGGAGCAGTTGTAGGCAAACGCGACCTATGTGGGACGTTGTTGGAAGTGAAAGTTCTTTGTGGAATATCCCGGTATGGGGAACTGGGGGAAGCTTGGGCTAACTGCTTCTTTAATGCGAGCAAGTCATTCACCATCTTTTGAAATTCCGGATCAGATGAAGTGGTGGGAGAAGGGCTCGAAGCTTTAAGCTTGGACTATTCTCTTTTTAATTCACCAGATATTAGCAAGTTATCTTTGATCTGGATGGCAGTAGCCCAGGCGAGAATCAAAGTAGCTACTTGTTCTTGCAGGAGTAAGAAAATTACTTTCGAGCTCATGGAATTTATGAAGAAACACTTCTAATTTTTCGGTGTGGAAAGCATGGTAGGCGGAACACGGTTGATCAGTGAATTGAAGCGGGCGATGAATTCACGCATAGTTTCATTGACCTCCTTCTTTAGGTGAGTGATCTTTGACAACAATGCAAACGCATCTTCGTAAGGCTTATACCTGTCTTCAAATGTAGCCCGTAAGGTGGCCCAACTAGTAATAGATCCGGCCGGCAAATGTTGAAACCATTCTGTGGCTGGTCCTTGTAAGGTCTCCAGAAAGAGGCGAACTGACACATCTTCATGTGTCACATCTAGGATACTACATGACATGATGAACGCAGATATTTGTGAATCCATGCTTTGGTTCCCGCTACCATCAAATTTAGGAAAATTCTTTTGGTTTCCGTGAGGGAGCGCATGAATAGGATGTGGTAAAGCAAGTGGGCCCATAGCATTTCCCCATGGTAATGCCATTTGGACGGCCAGAAAAAGAACGTGGGCTGGAAGCACAGTTCCACTGAGAAGTAAGGCACTACAAAGTGATGTAGATGTTCCCGGTGAGAGATGCTTCCTTCGTGGAGGTGAGACACTCCTGGACAATCGGTCAGCTGAGCTCAGTGACGAGAAGCGTTTTGGTGTAATACTGAAGTTTTTTCTTTGAAGTAGATTGAAAGTAAGATCAACTTCCCCACAAGCTCTCCTACTACGAGTAAATGGTTCACCCGCAAGTGTACCTTCCAGGTCTGTAATTTTTGGAGCAGATTTAAGAACTCTTTTTTATTGTACTTGCTAATTTTCTGATTTTTCTGACAAAAACTAGCAGTATGTACTTTTCTAAATATTTAAATTTTATCCTTCTCTTAAAAACCGATTGTGGTTTATTGTTTGATTAACAAGGATAAAATGATGGTAAAACTTAGTAAGCTGATTTTCAAATCTAGAGTTGACTTTTCAAAGAGTTTGAAAATTTTGGTAAACTGTTAGAAACTCAGATCTACGAAAAAAAATGGACTTCTGTAAAAACTCAGTGTACTAAAGATCTCTATCTAACCCAGATCTATGGACCTCTGAAGAAAATTTTCAGTTTGGAGCATTTTTTGCAAAAATTTTGGATTTCAGACAAAAAGTTAAAATTTGCAAACAGGTAGTGATTTTTGACTTTTTCTTGATTTCCAAACACAACACTACCAAAGATCCGTTAGGTCTGTTCATTCCCCAGTAGATTCGCCAAAAATTGTTGGTTCGAAAATCTGTCAGGTGGACAGATCTATGGACAGACGAGCCAACAGTATTCAGGGCATAGCCGCTCTTTGAGTTAGTAAAGTGAAACTGGTTTATTGCTATTCTACCAGTACGAATCTTGTGCAAGTCTCACAATATTCTACCTTCAGGGGTTGGGATCTCATCCCAGTAGAGGTATTTCCAACTGTAAAAGAAGGGAAAGAAACGAGGTGGGGAGATAGGAAAGATCTGAAGGGAGAAAAGAAATGAATTCCAAAGCAGAAAGGTTAGAAGGTCTATGATTTGGGTTGGTAGTAAACAGAGCCAAACCTAATTACATAGATGGATAAAGCAATACTGATGAATAAATGACAACAAAGTAGAAGTAGATTTAACAGAACAATCATACAGATCTAACATAAGAAAGGTCTGATGTAAAACACATGTATTCAGTGCAAAGTCTAAATATTGTATTAATATTTGTTTCTGTTACAAAAAGCTCAATGTCTTTTCTTCTTACTTCTATTTCTCATCTGAAAATTATCCCCTTGAATACAACAAGTATTCCAGTATTTATAGAAGAAGAGAAGAAAAGAAGGCAAAAACAAACCAACCACTTAATTACAAAAATATCTTACAAAATATCCTAAAGTCATTTGTTGACTTTTGACAACTTGGTGGATGACATCATCCCATGGTGCAACATGGATGATGTCATCATTTGTGTCAACATACTTTAGATGTTTACAAAGAAAAGGTCGAGAAGAATGAAACTATTCATCGTAGTCCCGTGGCTGAAAGGGGTTATCCTGCTTTTGGTGCTGCTCAGGAGACGCGATGTGGAACTGGGCAGGGTATTCCATGAACTTGCTGATCATGGGCTGAAGTTGATCCTGGGAAGGATCCTTGTGACGATCACTGATAGCCTCGCAAGTATCCCGCTCGTCTGTGAGCTTTTCTGGGAGCTTGGAATATTCATTTTCTACCTCTATCAGGTACCCTATGAAGTCACGACACGCCAGCAGGTTGTTGATGGATTCGACGTCAAAAGTGACTTCTGGTCCTAGCCCTTGTGAAATGATCTCCTTGAAGATCTGAATAGTTTCATCAACCTTTCTTAAGGTGAAATGAGGAGTGAGCAAGCCCGGAGACATTCTCAAGATTATTTGCTCCATTTAATACATTGCATCCAGGGCTTCCTCCTTGATTTTGTCAATCTTTTCTAGGACAAACTCCAACTGATCGACCCGATAATCCAGAGTAGAAAGGACTTTGTTAAGGGCTCTAGGGTGACCGAAGACGCCGAACTTGACCAGATCTTTGACTGAACAGTCGAGCATTTTTTGAAAGGTCTCATGCTGCATCCTGACATGGTCCAGCTCTTCGGAGATGGGTCCTGCTATCACCTGGAGCTCTTTGTTCACCCGATTGATATTCTAATACAATCTGGTGAACTTGGCGATTACTCCCTCACTTTCCTTGAGGATTTGGCTTCTCCAGGCGGAAACTAGCATACCCTGCTCGCCGATTTTGGCATATTCATTAATCTTATCCTGGCTTAGAGGCTCAGGAATTTCGGCGGCAGTTGTAGGAGGTGCACTGCCCATTTTTTGCAAGGCGTGGAGAAGATGTTTATTTTGCTCCTTTAATAGCCTCTTTTTTTCCTTTGCTTCCTGGAGCTTCTTGAAAAGGGCGTCAACTACAGATAGGGCATCTCCCTGAAGGATTTTTGAAGATGTCCCCATTATGACTTGGGTCACTGTATAATTTGTCAAAGACAGATCCTTTTTATCCTTTAAAGGATTGGGATACGCTATCTCCATTACTTTCTCTCTCCTGACACACTCTGAGAGAAGCGGGTTATAGGCTTTTGCTTCTTGGCCCCCTTTGATGGGATGATGGAGAAGTCCATCAGTGCGATGGGAACTTTCCTCTTTTGTTGGTGTTATCCCGTAAAATTGACAAGGGCAATTTCACTGATAACCATACCGAAAATTTTGTTTCGATCCCTCATTAGGGATCCTTCGCGTTCGAAACGTTGTAAAATCCCTTCCCGGGAAATCTAGTTTTCGAACTTAGTCTTTTTGAGCCTTTTTTGGCTGGGCGCATGGATTTGCCTTGCAACACAACGTTTTGGTGCGCCCACTTAAAAGCCTTTGGCGCATGGTTTTCCATGTTAGCACAAATTTTCGGTGCGCCAAAGGATGTTGAGTCTCTTTTGCGTGTGCCAAGGCGCATGCGCCTTATTGTTGAAATTGCTTTTGTTGCTCCACTTTTCGGTGCGCCAAAGGGCGCACATAATCTCTCTGCAACACAAAGTTTTGGTGTGCCAAAGGGCGCACGCTTTCCCCTGTCGACAGCAACTTTCATGCGCCATTTCAAAAGTGGTTGGCGCATTGATGACCAGTTTTTCTATAAATATACGTGCACGCCCAATGTCATTTTCATTCTTTTGCAAAGCACGTGATCGTTCTGGACTTGTCAGCGTTTGCTCCATCGCTTTCATCGCCCTGTGGACCCACTCTCCAAACTTTTGCTATATATCCAAGGTGAGAGGTTCTCCCTCTTCTCCGTTTTGTGCTTTCGGTTCTTTGAGTGTTCTTGGTCTGTGTTTTGGCTTGCTGGCCGGTTTTAAAATGAGATTATGATTAAGCTAGCTCCTCCCCTGTGCTGTCCTATCTCATTTTCTTCTTCTTTTCCTCCCCCCTTCCCTCCCTCTTTCCAGATCTGCTGGTAAAGAGTGTTGTTTTGAAAAGGCTTGGTCTGAAAATCTTTTTATGAAACCTTATATGTCCAAGCAACCTTTGAAATGGAGGAAAGAAAGAAAAGGTTTGAGCTATGAGTTTAGTTCTGTGGTGCACTGGCACGCCTTGATCCACTAAAAATAGTTACGCCCCTTTGGCACATCTACCCGCCCTGTTACATGATCTAAACCCGCGCTAATGGCACACCCATTTGTCACGCTGCATCTAGAACTCATGCGCCCTCAAGGCGCGCCTTTTTCGCATGCTACAAGTGTCGATCCCGCGCCCCCCTTAAAAGCCTTTGGAGCACCATTTATCAATGTTACATCCCATTTCCATGTGCCAAAAGGCACACCCAGCTTCCATGCAACACAAGCCTTATTCGCGCAAGTATAAAGCTATAAAGGCGCGAGCGCACCCCCGATTGCAGTAACATGATGTTTTGTAAACCCTTTTGGCGCACAAAAATTCCATGTTACACGATCCATCCATGCACCAAAGGGTGCACCGAATCCCAATGTAACACACAATTTTCATGCGCCCTGCTATAAAATGCAATCTGCTACATCCATGCGCCATGCGCCTTTGGCGCCAGTATAACCTCTGCAACACTCCTTTTCTATGCGCCTTATCCATTTGGCTTTGTAACATGTAATTTTCATGCGCCCCGCGCCCTAAGCCTTAAAATCTCTAACTCTTTCTTCTGCTAGCATTCCAATGGAAGATCAAATGACTAATTCGACTTTTGTGGATTGGGTCTCACTTCTTCTTCATGCAGATCAGCAACTGAGTTCGAAAGAACACATGTCTACGTCAAGCAAGAAACCCACCAAACCAAGAGGAAAGGCTAAGCTGACAGAAGAAGAGATGAAATACAAATATCAGAGGGTCAGGATGCCTGAATCACAGGCTGAGTGTAGTATGGATGTCAGAGACTCAGAATTGGGTCACATTGACATGGAGGAATTCTGGGTTAGGACTCAGAAAGTTACAAGAAGTCCATGGATGGACAAGTTAATAGGCAGTGCCCTGTACTTCACCAGAGGAATCCCTGTCAGCGCTGTCAACAACGAATTCATGATGGTGATTGCCCAATGTTACAACAAAGACACAAGATGTGTCGAAAATAGCAAGGGCGAGGTAGTCATAAACCTCACTGCCCGTCATTTTGAAATAATGCTCGGCATCCCTCACCACCAGAACTTCGTGGCTGTTAGCCAACAAGAATACATCAAGGCCAGGGAAGACAACGAAGACCAGTGCATGCAGTTGATGAATGAGGTCTACCTAAAGAACAAGAAGGTGGTGACCCGGTGGCCACAGACTATCCACCGAAGTGATTTCTCAGAGGAGCTCAGTGATACTATCACCTTCCTGAGCAGAGTCTTCAGGCTTTCAGATGCCCACTATTTTCATAAGTGGATGTTGCGGTACTTGGAGACAATGAATAAAAATTTACCCGATCAGCGCTTTTGTTTGGGTGAAATAATAAGCAGCACCATCTTTGAGCAGCTACAACAGTTTGCCACAACAGGAGTGTTCCATATGAACTCCTATGTAGTCTACGCTGCAGCACCGGCAAGGGATTATCCGGGGCTGAACCGAAGTGGAGTATGGCCTCAGGCCAAGATATTTGATTACTACCCAGAGCTGAGGCTGGAGAATAGCATCCAACATTTCATGAAAGTTAACGATGCATTCTTCTATCATGTCATCTACCTACTAAGGCCAAACATGACTCATAGTTGGACGACCAAAAACATAGTGGCAGTCACAGAGAAATGGGGGGCCCTGTTCACCCAATTTCCCACGTTCACCTATCTGAGGGCTTCCAACTTTTTGGGAGAGCCAACCAGGCTACCAAGGTATGCTGGGCCTAAGCTGATTCTACTAGAACTGTCAAGGCAGCTGGTCACATACCATGAGAAGTGCCTCAAAAGAAAGAAGGGTGGAACTCCTTTCCCCCTCACAGTGGGCCGATACACATGCTCCACCCAGCATAAGGTGAAGGAAATGTTCGCAGAGCTGGAGCTACTCAACTTGAAGCATGACTTCCCAGCCAGGCCTACCTTCGACCCAAGAAGCTGCCTGCCAAAAGCGAAGCTCGATCCGATCCATGTCCCTCAAATTGAGGATATTTACATTGACGTTCTCCATGAGGCAGAACTCAGAAGAAAGGATCACTCTCGCTTGGCATTGGCGGAAATCATCCAATACGGAGTGGCCATTAACCCCAAAGGCTTCCAGACTACGGAAGATGAAGTAGATAAGGTGTATAATGACACAGATGGGGACAATTGGCCCTTCCCAGCCATTGACAGGAACAAGGCTCCTCAAACAATTGAGGAGAGGGTCAAAGAGACTATGCGGAGAACAGAACATTGGTGCCGCATGAACGGAATAATCTACCTAGGGGTTAGATTTCACAATTTCCCCGTTGGGCAATGCACCTCCAAGGTCCAAGAAGCAGCTAAAAGGTAAAGGTGCAGAAGGTGAAACTAGCACCATTCAGGAAGAAGCCCCTGAAATTCCTCTTCCCTCAGAGCCAGAACAGGTTATAACTCTGGAGGAAGAATTCACAGAGGATAGCCCTATACGCCCATCCACCCTGGATGTCGGCGTCGCTACAACTTCAGAGGTCCCTTCTATCCCTTCTTCTTCTCTTCCTTCCCCTCCTCGAGTGACTCAAACGACCACCCCTTTGGTCGTGTCCTCTGCCCCTTCTTCTACCCTTTCCCCTGCTTCTTCATCTATCTTCTCCTCCCTCGCTGATTTGTCTTCCTCTATTTCTTCCCTCATCTCCGAGCTCCCTTCCCTTCCTATGTCTTCTGCAGTTACGGTTTCCCTTCCTCCCGTGGACACTTCTTCGGCTATTCTCTCAATGCCGCCGCCGCGTGTCTCCACGTTTTTTCCCTCCTCTACCGTTGCTGCCTCCCCCTCTGTCTCTGGTCCTTCTTCTATAGGACCAGCTTGGATCTCTCAGCAGCTGAGCCAACCAAAGAGGAAAGTTCCCATCGCTCCGATGGACTTTTCGGTAATTCCAGCCAAAGGGGCAAAGAAGCACAAGCCTGTAACACGCTTCTCTCAAAGTGCTGCAGGTGAGAGAGTTATGGAAATAGCTTACCCCGACCCCCTCAAAGAGAAAAAAGATCTGTCTCCGACAGATTTTACCGTGACTCAAATCACAATGGGGACGTCTTCTGAAAGTCTCCAGGGGGAAGCTCTTTCCGCAGTTGATGCACTCTGCAAAAAGCTTCAGGAAACAAAAGAGGAGAAAAGGCTACTGAAGGAGCAGAACAAATATCTGCTTCAAGCCTTACAGAAGATGGGAAGTGCACCTCCCACAACTGCCGCCGAGACTCCTGAGCTGCTCAGTCAGGAGAAGATCAATGAGTATTCAAAGATCGGCGAGCAGGGTATGGCCGTTTCTGCTTGGAGGAGCCAGATCCTCAAGGACAGTGAAAGAGTGATCGCCGAATATGTCAATCTATATCTGAACATCGGGAAGGCGAATAAGGAACTCCAAGCATTAGCAGGTCCAATATCAGAAGAGTTAGAGCATGCTAGACTCCAGCACGAGACCTTCCAACAAATGTTCGACTGTTCAGTCGAAGATCTGGTCAAGTTCGGAGTATTCGGCCATCCAAGGGCCCTCAACAAAACTATGTCCACTCTGGACTATCGGATGGATCAGCTGGAATTCGTTCTGGAAAAGATAGACAAGGTAAAGGAAGAGGCCCTGGATGCAATGCATCAAATGGAGAAAGTTGTCCTCGCCATGACTCCAGGGTTGCTCTCTCCTTTCCTTACCTTGAGATCAGCTGATGACACTATCCGGATTTTCAAGGAGATAGCTTCTCAAGGGACAGGGCTAGAGGTCACATTCGACACTGAATCTATCAACAACCTACTGGCCTGTAGGGAATTCATCGGGTTCCTTATCGAGGCAGGGAAAGATTATTCCAAAATCCCAGAAAAGCTCATAGACGAGCGGGAGACTTGCGAAGCAATCAGTGAACGGCACAAGGATCCATCACAGGATCAATTTGGGCCGATGATTAGCAAGTTTTTGGAATACCGCGCTCAGTTCCACATATCATCTCCTGAGCAGCATCAGAAACAGGCAACCCCTTTTCGGCCGCAGGATGATGATGATGAGTAGCTTCTTCTTCTTCTTCTTCTTCTTCTTCCTATTCTCCGACTTTCTTTTTGAAATGTCTAAAATGTGTTGATACAAATGATGACATCATCCATGTTGCATCATGGGATGATGTCATCCACCAAGTTGTCAAAGTCAACATGATTTTTAGATATTTTGTAAATATCTTTGTAAATAAGTGGTTGGCTCCATTTTGCCTTCTCTCTCCCTCATCTTCTATAAATATGGGAATACTTGTTGTATTCAGTGTGAACATTTTTTAGATAGAAATAGAAGTGAGGAGAGAAAGACTTTGAGCTTTCTTGTAACAGAAGAGAACAGTAATACAATTATTCAGACTTTGTGCTCAATAGCTGTGTTATACATTAGATCTTTCTTACGTTAGATCTGTATGCGTTTAATCTGTTGGATTCATATCTAATTTTCTGTCACTTGCTCATCAGTATTGCTTTGTTTATTTATGCAAGTAGGTTTGGCTCTGTTTACTACCAAACTGAAAACATAAATCTTCTGACCTTTCTGCTTTGGAATTCATTTCTTTTCTTCCTTCGGATCTGTTCTTTCTCTTCTCCCTCTTTCATTCCTTTCTTTTCACAGCCTGAAACACTCTACTGGGATGAGATCCCAACCCCCGAAGGCAGAATCTGTGAGACTTGCATAGGTTCCTGCTAGTAGAAATAGCAATAAACCAGTTTCGCTTTGCTGACTCAAAGAGGGGCTAAGCCCTGCACACTGTTGGCTCGTCTATCCATAGATCTGTCCACGCGACAGATTTTCGGACCAACAGTTTTTGGCGACTCCGCTGGGGAACGGATAGATCTGTCAGATCTATGGTGGTGGTATAATATAAAATCAGAAAAATAATAAAATCGCTGCCAGTTTGCAAATCTGAACTTTTTGTTGAAAATCCAAAAATTTGCAAAAGTGCCCGAAATTGAAAATTTTCTTCTGAGATCCATAGATCGGGCCTAGTTACAGATCTTTAGTTCGCTGAGTTTTTATCAAAATTAGCATTTTTCCGTAGATCTGAGTTTTTGACTGTTTTCTAAAAAAGTTTAAAACCCTCTGAAAAAAGTAAAAATCAGATCTGAAAATCAGCCTACTATTCTTCCCTGCCATCTTATCCTCGCTACTATTTGTCATTAACCGCAATCGGTTTTTCGAAGAGGATAGTTTTTAAATATCTAGAAAAGTGCATGCTGCTGGTTTTTGACAGAAAAACCAGAAAATCAGCAAGTACACCCAAAAATAAAGTTTAAATCTGCGCCATAACATCGCAGATCTGGAAGGTACGCTGGCAAGTGAACCTTTTACGCGCAGCAGGAGAGCCCGTGGAGAAGTTGATCCCACTTTCGATCTACTTCAAAGGCACAATTTCAGCGTAACACCGGCACGTTTTTCAGCGCTAAGCTCGGCTAGCCGGTCATCCAGGAGTGTCTCACCCCCACGAAGAAAAAGTCTTTTACAAGGAGCATCTACATCCCTTTGTAGTGCCTTGCTGCTCAGTGGAACCACCCTCCCAGCTCGTGTGCTTTTTCCAGCCTTTCAAATGGCGGTACCATGGGGAAATGCTATGGGTCCTCTCGCACTGCCACATCCAGTTCACGCGCTCCCTCACGGAAACCGAAAGAATTTTCCTAAATTCGACAGGAGCGGAAATCAAAGCACGGATTCCCACATATCTGCTTTCATTATGTCATGCAGTATTTTGGACGTGACTCACGAAGATGTGTCGGTTCGCCTTTTTCTGGAAACTCTACAAGGGCCCGCAGCCGAATGGTTTCAGCATTTGCAAGGCCGCATCTATCACCAGTTGGGCAACCTTGCGGGAAGCTTTTGAAGACAGATACAAGCCTTCAGAAGATGCATTTGCGTTGTTATCACGGATCACTCACCTGAAGAAAGAAGCCAATGAGACTATGCGCGATTTCGTCGCCCGGTTCAATGCATTAATCAACCGTGTCCCTACTGCCATGCTTCCAACACCGGAGAATCAGAAGTGTTTCTTCGTGAACACCATGAGCTCAAAAGTCAGCTTCTTGCTCCTTCAAGAGCGAGTAGCTACCCTGCCGCTCGCTCAGGCTGCTGCCATTCGGATAGAAGACAATTTGATAATATCTGGCGAGTTGAAAAAGGAATCATCAAAGTCCAAATCTTCAGATCCCTCGCCTGCTACTTCGTCTGATCCGGCATTCCAAAAGATGGCGAATGATCTGCTCGCATTGAAAAAGCAGTTGGCCCAGGCTCCTAGTTCTTCATACCGAGACGTTCCACGAAGGAGTTTCGTTCCCAACAATGTTTCACAAAGACCGCGTCTACCTACAACTGCTCCACGGTTGGCGCTTGAAGCTCCTCCGGTCAATGCTTTGGCCGAAATTGAAGAGGAAGAGCAGTACTATGAAGAACCTTCGTCTCAAGGCGAAGATGATCAAGATGTCGGTGAGCCGACTGGCGACTCTACTATTGGATACATGGAATTTGATGAAGAAGAATCTGATGAAGAAGAGGGTACTCAGGGCTATGCAAGCGGACAATCCTACGCTGTTTTTACCCGCCTCGCAAGGAAAGGAAGCGGAAGTTGCTGCCCATGTGCAGAAGGAGAAGGTCGTGTCAAACGTGCCTCCAACCATTGCTAGAAGAGGTAATCCTCTTCCTACTCAATTCCCTGTTAAGTCTTTTGCAAAGAAGTCTTTTCCGCCCATCTCTCCTCCGAATCAGCCCCCTCATATTCCTATCAAGATCAGTAACCCTGTTCCACCATCGCGAAATGAAGGACTCATTCCCTCACCAACGCAACCCTTGGCCGCATTCGATATAATAGATCATGCAAAAAAGACCAAGATCCAAATGTCTGAAGCTGAGTACCTTCAGTCAAATCCCGAACAGCTTGTAAGATTAACTAAATATATTCAAAGTCAAGCTGTTACATCTAATCAGGTTTCCCCAAAAGGAATCCTTTCCACTCCCCCTGAATCCCACATAAATGTTGCTTCAACATCTGCATCAGGAAAGATAGAACCTTTCTATCTCTCTCTCCTAATCAACGGCCATAAGTTGAGCAACTGTATAATTGATTCCGGAGCTTCTGATAATGTCATGCCGGCGAAAGTCGCCCATGCTTTGGGCCTCACTCTTACCAAACCGTTCGGCAGATGTTATTCATTGGAAACCAAGCAAGTTCCGTTGGTTGGCCAAATCAAAGACACGCAATTTGCGTTTGCGGCTTTCCCAGATAAAAGAGTAAAAATGACAGTCCTCGTTGCTGACATTCCAGCAGCCTATGGAATTCTGCTGGGAAGAAGCTTTTGCAGCGAAGTTGGTGGAGAAATTCACATGGACTGGTCTAAAGCTAGAATACCCGTCAAAGGTGTGATGCAGACTTTAGAGCCAGAATCCCAAAAGAAGTACTTGGTTACTAGCTCTGAGGACCCCAAAGCCCAAATCCTTTTTGAATCATCAGGGATGGGGAACTACTTCTTATCTACCGAGACGGATACAAAGGACGTTTTTGTTCAAGAAAAGGATTTTAATGAGGTCTGGACCTTGCAGTTTGATGGCAGTTGCGCGACTAGTGGATGTGGCGCCGGGATCGTGCTGATATCTCCCGAAGAGGAGGTAATTCCTCTTTCTTTCAAGTTGCAGTTTTTCAATACTAACAATACTGCTGAGTATGAATCTCTGTTACTCGGTATGCAAGCCGCAAAGGAAAGGGGAATTAAAAATCTAAAGGTACAAGGTGATGCTGAGCTAGTTGTAAATCAGGTCAAAAGGATTTACCAAGTGAAAAATGAAAGGCTCAGGCACTACCGTAACGCAGTATGGGACAGCATCGAAGAATTTGATGCCTTTTCGATAGGAGCAATTCCAAGAGCTCAAAATGACATGGCCGATTCATTGGCCGTTTCAGCATCTCTCATGCTCCCACACCCGGGTTTGAAAATGGAACAAATACACCATTGAAGTGGTTTTCCGCCCGAGCGTGCCAGACAACTCTCAGCATTGGCAGGTATTCAATGATGATAATCAACTCATTGCCTTTCTGGAAAAATCAGAAAATTTTGACGAGTTGTATTTTGAAGGATCCACTTCTACATGCCGTGAATCAATCAACGGTCAAAACCATGAATCAGAAGGAGAACGACGGCATATGTCAGCTTAAGGGAAATAAAATTCCGAAGGGCCTGGTTTCTCTGGAGCGCCTGTTTGACAGGCATGACCGTTTTGTGAAAAAGAAGAGGCGAGATGGTCCTGACTCATCCCCAGAGACAGAACCAGTCAATATAGGTTCTGAGGCACACCCGCAATTTGTAAACATTGGCAAATGTTGCACACCTGAAGAGAAGCAGAAATTTGTCAAGTTGCTGAAGAAATATATGGATGTGTTGGCATGGTCCTATGCCGATCTAAAGTCCTTCAAGCCAAAGGACGTTCAACATGACATACCGCTGAAAGAAGATGTCAAAGCCTTTCACCAGAAGCAAAGGCATTATAATCCTAAGATCTCGGGTACCATCCAGGCCGAAATTCAGAAGATGCTGGATGTGAGAATCATCTTCCCTATCCATCACAGTACTTGGGTGGCGAATATTGTGCCAGTACGCAAGAAAAACGGTGAGATACGCATATGCGTAGACTTTCGAAATTTGAATCAAGCTTCGCTGAAAGACAACTACCCTCTTCCGATAATGGATCAAGTTCTGCAAGCAGTAACTGGATCAGAGATGCTGTCCATGCTTGACGGTTTTTCAGGCTACAATCAGATTGAAGTCTCGCCTGAAGATCAATTCAAAACAGCATTCACTACTCCCTGGGGTACATTTGCCTACAGCAGGATGCCTTTTGGCCTAACTAATGCAGGTGCTACTTTTCAACGGGCCATGGACTTTGCATTTAAAGGTATGATGGGAAAAGTCATTGTAGTTTATCTAGATGACTTAACCGTGTTCTCTAAACAACGAAGTGATCATTGTGATCACTTGGAGCAAGTATTGGCCAGGTGCCGAGAACATGGAATTTCCCTAAATCCCAAAAAGTCTGTTTTTGGAGTCACGGAAGGGAAGTTGCTAGGGCATGTGGTTAGCAAAGAAGGAACGAAGATAGATATTGAAAGGGTTAAGGCTATTCAGAGCCTTACTCTTCCTACAAGCAAGACTGGTGTTCATTCTTTCTTCGGAAAGGTGAACTTTCTTAGGCGTTTTGTTCCTGACTTTGCCGAAAAGACTCGCCACATACTGAACATGATGAAAGGATCACCCACTTTCAGATGGAGTGAAGAAGGGAAAAGGTCATTTGAAGAAATAAAAGCTTCTGTTGCTCGTGCACCAGTCCTGGTATGTCCCGACTTCTCCAAGGACTTCATCATGTATAGCTACGCATCGGAACATACGGTGTCTGCAATCTTAATGCAAAAGAATTCCGAAGACATTGAATCCCCGATTGCATTCATGAGTTCTCCCCTCAAGCCTCACGAGTTGAAGATGACTCAATTGGAAAAGCATGCCTTTGCCGTTGTCAAAGCAGTGAAGAATTTCAGGTATTACATTCTAAACTCGCATACGGTGGTGCTGGTCCCTGACACGGCGGTGAAATCAATTCTAACTCAGCAGGAGTTAGGAAGTTTGAGAGGGAATTGGATCGCAAAGGTCTAGGAATATGACCTGGATATTAAACCAACCAAGCTGGTAAGGGGCAAGGGCCTGTGTCAGCTAATGGCTGAAAACAAAGATTCAGAAAACCCTAAAGGAAAAGAGGACTGTACCGACGAAGAGCAAAGCCCTCTAGAGGAACCTGATTCTCTGCCTCTAGTTTTATTTGTTGCAACTAGTGATGAGTGGTACGCCGACATCACTTTCTTCCTTACCTACGGCGAATGCCCAATGCACCTAACCGCAAAGGAGAAGCGCACTATAAAGCTCAGGGCAGCTAAATATGTCATCTGGGATGACGGTTTATATAAGCGCGGGATAGACGGTGTCTTCCTGCGATGTGTTGACAAGCCCCAGCAAGTAAAACTACTGGAAAGTTTTCACAATTCAGCCTGTGGAGGCCATTTTTCTTCTTCCGTGACAGCACACAAGATCATTCGAGCCAGGTACTATTGGCCGACGCTCTTTCAAGATGCGGCGACCTGGGTGGCAAAGTGTGAACCCTGTCAGCAATTCGTCGGCAAGCCCAAGTTGGCTGCCCTTCCCCTAAGGCCGGTCATTATCAATGAACCATTCAGGCAATGGGGAATTGATTTTATTGGCGCACTCAATCCTCAATCGAGTGCCGGACATAGCTATGTCCTTACAGCAACGGATTACTTCACTAAGTGGGTGGAAGCCATACCCGTCAAGCATGCCACTTCTGAGGTGGTTTGCAGTTTTATCAAAGAAAATATCATTGTCAGGTTCGGCGTTCCAAACAAAATCGTTGCTGATAATGCTTCTAACTTCTCCTCGCGGGAAGTTATTAGTTTTTGCTATGAATATGGGATAACTTTAGCACATGCCTCGGATTATTACCCTCAGGGAAATGGTCAGGCGGAATCCAGTAATAAGAACTTGGTGACCATCATACGGAAATTAGTAGATGAGAACCAGCGGATGTGGCACAAGTCTTTGTACGACGCTTTGTGGGCGGACCGCATTACTCCCAAGAGATCTCTCGGCATGTCACCTTTTCAAGTGTTATATGGCACTGATGCCGAACTTCCCATTTCTGCTGAACTTCCTGCTCTACGCTTGGCACGAGTAATCGAAGATGAAACTTTCCAGAATTCTCTAGAAAAGAGAATCATGTATCTTGCGGAACTTGAAGAAAAGAGAGTAAGAGTGGTCGACAGGATCACTGAACATCAGAATCAAGTAAAGAGGCTTTTTGATAAGAAAGCCAAGCAGAGAAATTTTCAAGTGGGAGACCTTGTCCTCTTGTGGGACAAGCGAAGAGAGCCAAAGGGCATGCACGGAAAATTTGATTCCCTGTGGAGAGGGCCCTTCAAAATCAAGCAACTCAATGGAGAGAATAGTTTCTATCTCTCATATCTGGATGGCCGATAACCATACCGAAAATTTTGTTTCGATCCCTCGTTAGGGATCCTTCGCGTTCGAAACGTTGTAAAATCCCTTCCCGGGAAATCTAGTTTTCGAACTTAGTCTTTTTGAGCCTTTTTTGGCTGGGCGCATGGATTTGCCTTGCAACACAAAGTTTTGGTGCGCCCACTTAAAAGCCTTTGGCGCATGGTTTTCCATGTTAGCACGTCTTTCGGTGCGCCAAAGGATGTTGAGTCTCTTTTGCGTGCGCCAAGGCGCATGCGCCTTATTGTTGACATTGCTTTTGTTGCTCCACTTTTCGGTGCGCCAAAGGGCGCACATAATCTCTGCAACACAAAGTTTTGGTGCCAACACAAATGTTTTGGTGCGCCAAAGGGCGCACGCTTTCCCCTGTCGACAGCAACTTTCATGCGCCATTTCAAAAGTGGTTGGCGCATTGATGACCAGTTTTTCTATAAATATACGTGCGCGCCCAATGTCATTTTCATTCTTTTGCAAAGCACGTGATCGTTCTGGACTTGTCAGCCTCTGCTCCGTCGTTTTCATCGCCCTGTGGACCCGCTCTCCAAACTTTTGCTATATATCCAAGGTGAGAGGTTCTCCCTCTTCTCCGTTTTGTGCTTTCGGTTCTTTGAGTGTTCTTGGTCTGTGTTTTGGCTTGCTGGCCGGTTTTAAAATGAGATTATGATTAAGCTAGCTCCTCCCCTGTGCTGTCCTGTCTCATTTTCTTCTTCTTTTCCTCCTCCCTTCCCTCCCTCTTTCCAGATCTGCTGGTAAAGAGTGTTGTTTTGAAAAGGCTTGGTCTGAAAATCTTTTTATGAAACCTTATATGTCCAAGCAACCTTTGAAATGGAGGAAAGAAAGAAAAGGTTTGAGCTATGAGTTTAGTTCTGTGGCGCACTGGCGCGCCTTGTTACACTAAAAATAGTTGCGCCCCTTTGGCGCATCTACCCGCCCTGTTACATGATCTAAACCCGCGCCAATGGCGCACCCATTTGTCATGCTGCATCTAGAACTCATGCGCCCTCAAGGCGCGCCTTTCTCGCATGCTACAAGTGTCGATCCCGCGCCCCCTTAAAAGCCTTTGGCGCACCATTTATCCATGTTACATCCCGTTTCCATGCGCCAAAGGGCGCACCCAGCTTCCATGCAACACAAGCCTTATTCGCGCAAGTATAAAGCTATAAAGGCGCGGGCGCACCCCCGATTGCAGTAACATGATGTTTTGTAAACCCTTTTGGCGCACGAAAAGTCCATGTTACACGATCCATCCATGCGCCAAAGGGCGCACCGAATCCCAATGTAACACACAATTTTCATGCGCCCTGCTATAAAATGCAATCTGCTACATCCGTGCGCCATGCGCCTTTGGCGCCAGTATAACCTCTGCAACACTCTTTTTCTGTGCGCCTTATCCATTTGGCCTGCAACATGCAATTTTCATGCGCCCTGCGCCCTAAGCCTTAAAATCTCTAACTCTTTCTTCTGCTAGCATTCCAATGGAAGATCAAATGACTAATTCAACTTTTGTGGATTGGGTCTCACTTCTTCTTCATGCAGATCAGCAACTGAGTTCGAAAGAACACATGTCTACGTCAAGCAAGAAACCCACCAAACCAAGAGGAAAGGCTAAGCTGACAGAAGAAGAGATGAAATACAAATATCAGAGGGTCAGGATGCCCGAATCACAGGCTGAGTGCAGTATGGATGTCAGAGACTCAGAATTGGGTCACATTGACATGGAGGAATTCTGGGTTAGGACTCAGAAAGTTACAAGAAGTCCATGGATGGACAAGTTAATAGGCAGTGCCCTGCACTTCGCCGGAGGAATCCCCGTCAGCGCTGTCAACAACGAATTCATGATGGTGATTGCCCAATGTTACAACAAAGACACAAGATGTGTCGAAAATAGCAAGGGCGAGGTAGTCATAAACCTCACTGCCCGTCATTTTGAAATAATGCTCGGCATCCCTCACCACCGGAACTTCGTGGCTGTTAGCCAACAAGAATGCATCAAGGCCTGGGAAGACAACGAAGACCAGTGCATGCAGTTGATGAATGAGGTCTACCTAAAGAACAAGAAGGTGGTGACCCGGTGGCCACAGACTATCCACCGAAGTGATTTCTCAGAGGAGCTCAGCGATACTATCACCTTCCTGAGCAGAGTCTTCGGGCTTTCAGATGCCCACTATTTCCATAAGTGGATGCTGCGGTACTTGGAGACAATGAATAAAAATTTACCCGATCAGCGCTTTTGCTGGGGTGAAATAATAAGCAGCACCATCTCTGAGCAGCTACAACAGTTCGCCACAACAGGAGTGTTCCATATGAACTCCTATGTAGTCTACGCTGCAGCGTCGGCAAGGGATTATCCGGGGCTGAACCGAAGTGGAGTATGGCCTCAGGCCAAGATATTTGATTACTACCCAGAGCTGAGGCTGGAGAATAGCATCCAACATTTCACAAAAGTTAACGATGCATTCTTCTATCATGTCATCTGCCTACTGAGGCCAAACATGACTCATAGCCGGACGACCAAAAACATAGTGGCAGTCACAGAGAAATGGGGGGCCCTGTTCACCCAATTTCCCACGTTCACCTATCTGAGGGCTGCCAACTTTTTGGGAGAGCCAACCAGGCTACCAAGGTATGCTGGGCCTAAGCTGATTCTACTAGAACTGTCAAGGCAGCTGGTCACATACCATGAGAAGTGCCTCAAAAGAAAGAAGGGTGGAACTCCTTTCCCCCTCACAGTGGGCCGATACACATGCTCCACCCACCATAAGGCGAAGGAAATGTTCGCAGAGCTGGAGCTACTCAACTTGAAGCATGACTTCCCAGCCAGGCCTACCTTCGACCCAAGAAGCTGCCTGCCAAAAGCGAAGCTCGATCCGATCCATGTCCCTCAAATTGAGGATATTTACATTGACGTTCTCCATGAGGCGGAACTCAGAAGAAAGGATCACTCTCGCTTGGCATTGGCGGAAATCATCCAATACGGAGTGGCCATTGTCCCCGAAGGCTTCCAGACTACGGAAGATGAAGTAGATAAGGTGTATAATGACACAGATGGGGACAATTGGCCCTTCCCGGCCATTGACAGGAACAAGGCTCCTCAAACAATTGAGGAGAGGGTCAAAGAGACTATGCGGAGAACAGAGCATTGGTGCCGCATGAACGGACTAATCTACCTAGGGGTAGATTTCACAACTTCCCCGTTGGGCAACGCACCTCCAAGGTCCAAGAAGCAGCTGAAAGGCAAAGGTGCAGAAGGTGAAACTAGCACCATTCAGGAAGAAGCCCCTGAAAGTCCTCTTCCCTCAGAGCCAGAACAGGTTATAACTCTGGAGGAAGAATTGACAGAGGATAGTCCTATACGCCCATCCACCCAGGATGTCGGCGTCGCTACAACTTCAGAGGTCCCTTCTATCCCTTCTTCTTCTCTTCCTTCCCCTCCTCGAGTGACTCAAACGACCACCCCTTTGGTCGTGTCCTCTGCCCCTTCTTCTACCCTTTCCCCTGCTTCTTCATCTATCTTCTCCTCCCTCGCTGATTTGTCTTCCTCTATTTCTTCCCTCATCTCCGAGCTCCCTTCCCTTCCTATGTCTTCTGCAGTTGCGGTTTCCCTTCCTCCCGTGGACACTTCTTCGGCTATTCTTTCAATGCCGCCGCCGCGTGTCTCCACGTTTTTCCCCTCCTCTACCGTTACTGCCTCCCTCTCTGTCTCTGGTCCTTCTTCTATAGGACCAGCTTGGATCTCTCAGCAGCTGAGCCAACAAAAGAGGAAAGTCCCCATCGCTCCGATGGACTTTTCGGTCATTCCAGCTAAAGGAGCAAAGAAACAGAAGCCGGTTACACGCTTCTCGAAGAGCGCTGCAGGTGAGAGAGTCATGGAAATAGCGTACCCCGACCCCCTCAAAGAGAAAGAAGATCTGTCTCCGACAGATTTCACCGTGACCCAAGTCACAATGGGGACATCCTCTGAAAGTCTCCAGGGGGAAGCTCTTTCCGCAGTTGATGCACTCTGCAAAAAGCTTCAGGAAACGAAAGAGGAGAAAAGGCTACTGAAGGAGCAGAACAAATACCTGCTTCAAGCCTTACAGAAGATGGGAAGTGCACCTCCCACAACTGCCGCCGAGACTCCTGAGCTGCTCAGTCAGGAGAAGATCAATGAGTATTCAAAGATCGGCGAGCAGGGTATGGCCGTTTCTGCTTGGAGGAGCCAAATCCTCAAGGATAGTGAAAGAGTAATCGCCGAGTATATCAGTTTATACCTAAACATCGGAAAGGCGAATAAGGAACTCCAAGCATTAGCGGGTCCGATATCAGAAGAGTTAGAGCATGCTAGACTCCAGCACGAGACCTTCCAACAAATGTTCGACTGTTCAGTCGAAGATCTGGTCAAGTTCGGAGTATTCGGCCATCCAAGGGCCCTCAACAAAACTATGTCCACTCTGGACTATCGGATAGATCAGCTGGAATTCGTTCTGGAAAAGATAGACAAGGTAAAGGAAGAGGCCCTGGATGCAATGCATCAAATGGAGAAAATTGTTCTCGCCATGACTCCAGGGTTGCTCACTCCTTCCCTTACCTTGAGATCAGCTGATGACACTATCCGGATTTTCAAGGAGATAGCTTCTCAAGGGACAGGGCCAGAGGTCACATTCGACACTGAATCTATCAACAACCTACTGGCCTGTAGGGACTTCATCGGGTTCCTTATCGAGGCAGGGAAAGATTATTCCAAAATCCCAGAAAAGCTCATAGACGAGCGGGAGACTTGCGAAGCAATCAGTGAACGGCACAAGGATCCATCACAGGATCAATTTGGGCCGATGATTAGCAAGTTTTTGGAATACCGCGCTCAGTTCCACATATCATCTCCTGAGCAGCATCAGAAACAGGCAACCCCTTTTCGGCCGCAGGATGATGATGATGAGTAGCTTCTTCTTCTTCTTCTTCTTCTTCTCTCTATTCTCCGACTTTCTTTTTGAAATGTCTAAAATGTGTTGATACAAATGATGACATCATCCATGTTGCATCATGGGATGATGTCATCCACCAAGTTGTCAAAGTCAACATGACTTTTAGATATTTTGTAAATATCTTTGTAAATAAGTGGTTGGCTCCATTTTGCCTTCTCTCTCCCTCATCTTCTATAAATATGGGAATACTTGTTGTATTCAGTGTGAACATTTTTTAGATAGAAATAGAAGTGAGGAGAGAAAGACTTTGAGCTTTCTTGTAACAGAAGAGAACAGTAATACAATTATTCAGACTTTGTGCTCAATAGCTGTGTTATACATTAGATCTTTCTTACGTTAGATCTGTATGTGTTTAATCTGTTGGATTCATATCTACTTTTCCGTCATTTGCTCATCAGTATTGCTTTGTTTATTTATGCAAGTAGGTTTGGCTCTGTTTACTACCAAACTAAAAACATAAATCTTCTGACCTTTCTGCTTTGGAATTCATTTCTTTTCTTCCTTCGGATCTGTTCTTTCTCTTCTCCCTCTTTCATTCCTTTCTTTTCGCAGCCTGAAACACTCTACTGGGATGAGATCCCAACCCCCGAAGGCAGAATCTGTGAGACTTGCATAGGTTCCTGCTAGTAGAAATAGCAATAAACCAGTTTCGCTTTGCTGTCTCAAAGAGGGGCTAAGCCCTGCACACTGTTGGCTCGTCTATCCATAGATCTGTCCACGCGACAGATTTTCGGACCAACAGTTTTTGGCGACTCCGCTGGGGAACGGATAGATCTGTCAGATCTATGGTGGTGGTATAATATAAAATCAGAAAAATAATAAAATCGCTGCCAGTTTGCAAATCTGAACTTTTTGTTGAAAATCCAAAAATTTGCAAAAGTGCCCGAAATTGAAAATTTTCTTCTGAGATCCATAGATCGGGCCTAGTTACAGATCTTTAGTTCGCTGAGTTTTTATCAAAATTAGCATTTTTCCGTAGATCTGAGTTTTTGACTGTTTTCTAAAAAAGTTTAAAACCCTCTGAAAAAGTAAAAATCAGATCTGAAAATCAGCCTGCTATTCTTCCCTGCCATCTTATCCTCGCTACTATTTGTCATTAACCGCAATCGGTTTTTCGAAGAGGATAGTTTTTAAATATCTAGAAAAGTGCATGCTGCTGGTTTTTGACAGAAAAACCAGAAAATCAGCAAGTACACCCAAAAATAAAGTTTAAATCTGCGCCATAACATCGCAGATCTGGAAGGTACGCTGGCAAGTGAACCTTTTACGCGCAGCAGGAGAGCCCGTGGAGAAGTTGATCCCACTTTCGATCTGCTTCAAAGGCACAATTTCAGCGTAACACCGGCACGTTTTTCAGCGCTAAGCTCGGCTAGCCGGTCATCCAGGAGTGTCTCACCCCCACGAAGAAAAAGTCTTTTACAAGGAGCATCTACATCCCTTTGTAGTGCCTTGCTGCTCAGTGGAACCACCCTCCCAGCTCGTGTGCTTTTTCCAGCCTTTCAAATGGCGGTACCATGGGGAAATGCTATGGGTCCTCTCGCACTGCCACATCCAGTTCACGCGCTCCCTCACGGAAACCGAAAGAATTTTCCTAAATTCGACGGGAGCGGAAATCAAAGCACGGATTCCCACATATCTGCTTTCATTATGTCATGCAGTATTTTGGACGTGACTCACGAAGATGTGTCGGTTCGCCTTTTTCTGGAAACTCTACAAGGGCCCGCAGCCGAATGGTTTCAGCATTTGCCGGCCGCATCTATCACCAGTTGGGCAACCTTGCGGGAAGCTTTTGAAGACAGATACAAGCCTTCAGAAGATGCATTTGCGTTGTTATCACGGATCACTCACCTGAAGAAAGAAGCCAATGAGACTATGCGCGATTTCGTCGCCCGGTTCAATGCATTAATCAACCGTGTCCCTACTGCCATGCTTCCAACACCGGAGAATCAGAAGTGTTTCTTCGTGAACGCCATGAGCTCAAAAGTCAGCTTCTTGCTCCTTCAAGAGCGAGTAGCTACCCTGCCGCTCGCTCAGGCTGCTGCCATTCGGATAGAAGACAATTTGATAATATCTGGCGAGTTGAAAAAGGAATCATCAAAGTCCAAATCTTCAGATCCCTCGCCTGCTACTTCGTCTGATCCGGCATTCCAAAAGATGGCGAATGATCTGCTCGCATTGAAAAAGCAGTTGGCCCAGGCTCCTAGTTCTTCATACCGAGACGTTCCACGAAGGAGTTTCGTTCCCAACAATGTTTCACAAAGACCGCGTCTACCTGCAACTGCTCCACGGTTGGCGCTTGAAGCTCCTCCGGTCAATGCTTTGGCCGAAATTGAAGAGGAAGAGCAGTACTATGAAGAACCTTCGCCTCAAGGCGAAGATGATCAAGATGTCGGTGAGCCGACTGGCGACTCTACTATTGGATACATGGAATTTGATGAGGATGAATCTGATGAAGAAGAGAGTACTCAGGGCTATGCAAGCGGACAATCCTACGCTGTTTTTACCCGCTCGCAAGGAAAGGAAGCGGAAGTTGCTGCCCATGTGCAGAAGGAGAAGGTCGTGTCAAACGTGCCTCCAACCATTGCTAGAAGAGGTAATCCTCTTCCTACTCAATTCCCTGTTAAGTCTTTTGCAAAGAAGTCTTTTCCGCCCATCTCTCCTCCGAATCAGCCCCCTCATATTCCTATCAAGATCAGTAACCCTGTTCCACCATCGCGAAGTGAAGGACTCATTCCCTCACCAACGCAACCCTTGGCCGCATTCGATATAATAGATCATGCAAAAAAGACCAAGATCCAAATGTCTGAAGCTGAGTACCTTCAGTCAAATCCCGAACAGCTTGTAAGATTAACTAAATATATTCAGAGTCAAGCTGTTACATCTAAACAGGTTTCCCCGAAAGGAATCCTTTCCACTCCTCCTGAATCCCACATAAATGTTGCTTCAACATCTGCATCAGGCAAGATAGAACCTTTCTATCTCTCTCTCCTAATCAACGGCCATAAGTTGAGCAACTGTATAATTGATTCCGGAGCTTCTGATAATGTCATGCCGGCGAAAGTCGCCCATGCTTTGGGCCTCACTCTTACCAAACCGTTCGGCAGATGTTATTCATTGGAAACCAAGCAAGTTCCGTTGGTTGGCCAAATCAAAGACGCGCAATTTGCGTTTGCGGCTTTCCCAGATAAAAGAGTAAAAATGACAGTCCTCGTTGCTGACATTCCAGCAGCCTATGGAATTCTGCTGGGAAGAAGCTTTTGCAGCGAAGTTGGTGGAGAAATTCACATGGACTGGTCTAAAGCTAGAATACCCGTCAAAGGTGTGATGCAGACTTTAGAACCAGAATCACAAAAGAAGTACTTGGTTACTAGCTCTGAGGACCCCAAAGCCCAAATCCTTTTTGAATCATCAGGGATGGGGAACTACTTCTTATCTACCGAGACGGGTACAAAGGGCGTTTTTGTTCAAGAAAAGGATCTTAATGAGATCTGGACCTTGCAGTTTGATGGCAGTTGCGCGACTAGTGGATGTGGCGCCGGAATCGTGCTAATATCTCCCGAAGAGGAGGTAATTCCTCTTTCTTTCAAGTTGCAGTTTTTCAATACTAACAATACTGCTGAGTATGAATCTCTGTTACTCGGTATGCAAGCCGCAAAGGAAAGGGGAATTAAAAATCTAAAGGTACAAGGTGATGCTGAGCTAGTTGTAAATCAGGTCAAAAGGATTTACCAAGTGAAAAATGAAAGGCTCAGGCACTACCGCAACGCAGTATGGGACAGCATCAAGGAATTTGATGCCTTTTCGATAGGGGCAATTCCAAGAGCTCAAAATGACATGGCCGATTCATTGGCCGTTTCAGCATCTCTCATGCTCCCACACCCGGGTTTGAAAATGAACAAATACACCATTGAAGTGGTTTTCCGCCCGAGCGTGCCAGACAACTCTCAGCATTGGCAGGTATTCAACGATGATAATCACCTCATTGCCTTTCTAGAAAAATCAGAAAATTTTGACGAGTTGTATTTTGAAGGATCCACTTCTACATGCCGTGAATCAATCAACGGTCAAAACCATGAATCAGAGGAGAAAGACGGCATATGTCAGCTCAAAGGAAATAAAATTCCGAAGGGCCTGGTTCTCTGGAGCGCCTGTTTGACAGGCATGACCGTTTTGTGAAAAAGAAGAGGCGAGATGGTCCTGACTCATCCCCAGAGACAGAACCAGTCAATATAGGTTCTGAGGCACACCCGCAATTTGTAAACATTGGCAAATGTTGCACACCTGAAGAGAAGCGGAAATTTGTCAAGTTGCTGAAGAAATATATGGATGTGTTGGCATGGTCCTATGCCGATCTAAAGTCCTTCAAGCCAAAGGACGTTCAGCATGACATACCGCTGAAAGAAGATGTCAAAGCCTTTCACCAGAAGCAAAGGCATTATAATCCTAAGATCTCGGGTACCATCCAGGCCGAAATTCAGAAGATGCTGGATGCAAGAATCATCTTCCCTATCCATCACAGTACTTGGGTAGCAAATATTGTGCCAGTGCGCAAGAAAAACGGCGAGATACGCATATGCGTAGACTTCCGAAACTTGAATCAAGCTTCGCTGAAAGACAACTACCCTCTTCCGATAATGGATCAAGTTCTGCAAGCAGTAACTAGATCAGAGATGCTGTCCATGCTTGATGGTTTTTTAGGCTACAATCAGATTGAAGTCTCGCCTGAAGATCAATTCAAAACATCATTCACTACTCCCCAGGGTACATTTGCCTACAGCAGGATGCCTTTTGGCCTAACTAATGCAGGTGCTACTTTTCAACGGGCCATGGACTTTGCATTTAAAGGTATGATGGGAAAAGTCATTGTAGTTTATCTAGATGACTTGACCGTGTTCTCTAAACAACGAAGTGATCATTGTGATCACTTGGAGCAAGTATTGGCCAGGTGCCGAGAACATGGAATTTCCCTAAATCCCAAAAAGTCTATTTTTGGAGTCACGGAAGGGAAGTTGCTAGGGCATGTGGTTAGCAAAGAAGGAACGAAGATAGATATTGAAAGGGTTAAGGCTATTCAGAGCCTTACTCTACCTACAAGCAAGACTGGTGTTCATTCTTTCTTCGGAAAGGTGAACTTTCTTAGGCGTTTTGTTCCTGACTTTGCCGAAAAGACTCGCCACATACTGAACATGATGAAAGGATCACCCACTTTCAGATGGAGTGAAGAAGGGAAAAGGTCATTTGAAGAAATAAAAGCTTCTGTTGCTCGTGCACCAGTCCTGGTATGTCCCGACTTCTCCAAGGACTTCATCATGTATAGCTACGCATCGGAACATACTGTGTCTGCAATCTTAATGCAAAAGAATTCCGAAGACATTGAATCCCCGATTGCATTCATGAGTTCTCCCCTCAAGCCTCACGAGTTGAAGATGACTCAATTGGAAAAGCATGCCTTTGCCGTTGTCAAAGCAGTGAAGAATTTCAGGTATTACATTCTAAACTCGCATACGGTGGTGCTGGTCCCTGACACGGCGGTGAAATCAATTCTAACTCAGCAGGAGTTAGGAAGTTTGAGAGGGAATTGGATCGCAAAGGTCCAGGAATATGACCTGGATATTAAACCAACCAAGCTGGTAAGGGGCAAGGGCCTGTGTCAGCTAATGGCTGAAAACAAAGATTCAGAAAATCCTAAAGGAAAAGAGGACTGTACCGACAAAGAGCAAAGCCCTCTAGAGGAACCTGATTCTCTGCCTCTAGTTTTATTTGTTGCAACTAGTGATGAGTGGTACTCCGACATCGCTTTCTTCCTTACCTACGGCGAATGCCCAATGCACCTAACCCTAAAGGAGAAGCGCACTATAAAGCTCAGGGCAGCTAAATATGTCATCTGGGATGACGGTTTATATAAGCGCGGGATAGACGGTGTCTTCCTGCGATGTGTTGACAAGCCCCAGCAAGTAAAACTACTGGAAAGTTTTCACAATTCAGCCTGTGGAGGCCATTTTTCTTCTTCCGTGACAGCACACAAGATCATTCGAGCCAGGTACTATTGGCCGACGCTCTTTCAAGATGCGGCTACCTGGGTGGCAAAGTGTGAACCCTGTCAGCAATTCGTCGGCAAGCCCAAGTTGGCTTCCCTTCCCCTAAGGCCGGTCATTATCAATGAACCATTCAGGCAATGGGGAATTGATTTTATTGGCGCACTCAATCCTCAATCGAGTGCCAGACATAGCTATGTCCTTACAGCAACGGATTACTTCACTAAGTGGGTGGAAGCCATACCCGTCAAGCATGCCACTTCTGAGGTGGTTTGCAGTTTTATCAAAGAGAATATCATTGTCAGGTTCGGCGTTCCAAACAAAATCGTTGCTGATAATGCTTCTAACTTCTCCTCGCGGGAAGTTATTAGTTTTTGCTATGAATATGGGATAACTTTAGCGCATGCCTCGGATTATTACCCTCAGGGAAATGGTCAGGCGGAATCCAGTAATAAGAACTTGGTGACCATCATACGGAAATTAGTAGATGAGAACCAGCGGATGTGGCACAAGTCTTTGTACGACGCTTTGTGGGCAGACCGCATTACTCCCAAGAGATCTCTCGGCATGTCACCTTTTCAAGTGTTATATGGCACTGATGCCGAACTTCCCATTTCTGCTGAACTTCCTGCTCTACGCTTGGCACGAGTAATCGAAGATGAAACTTTCCAGAATTCTCTAGAAAAGAGAATCATGTATCTTGCGGAACTTGAAGAAAAGAGAGTAAGAGTGGTCGACAGGATCACTGAACATCAGAATCAAGTAAAGAGGCTTTTTGATAAGAAAGCCAAGCAGAGAAATTTTCAAGTGGGAGACCTTGTCCTCTTGTGGGACAAGCGAAGAGAGCCAAAGGGCATGCACGGAAAATTTGATTCCCTATGGAGAGGGCCCTTTAAAATCAAGCAACTCAATGGAGAGAATAGTTTCTATCTCTCATATCTGGATGGAACTAAACTCCCACTTCCCTATAGTGGGCAACATCTCAAGATCTTCAGGAAGTAGAGCTTGCTCTCTTCTTTGTACAGTTTATTTTTTTTTAGTTGTGTGTTTGCTTTCGTCGTGTGTTTGCTTTCGGTTGGTTGTGTGTTTCCTTTGTCCTCCCTCCGGTCCCCCTTGTTTTTGACTCCGTACCCAATGGATAGGCACATGAAATCTGGGATTCTCTACCCCCGAGTTCGCTCAGGGATAGTCCCCAGAAAGAGCCAGCTGTTATCCCATAAAATTGACAAGGGCAATTTTACCGATAACCATACCGAAAATTTTGTTTCGATCCCTCGTTAGGGATCCTTCGCGTTCGAAACGTTGTAAAATCCCTTCCCGGGAAATCTAGTTTTCGAACTTAGTCTTTTTGAGCCTTTTTTGGCTGGGCGCATGGATTTTGCCTTGCAACACAAAGTTTTGGTGCGCCCACTTAAAAGCCTTTGGCGCATGGTTTTCCATGTTAGCACGTCTTTCGGTGCGCCAAAGGATGTTGAGTCTCTTTTGCGTGCGCCAAGGCGCATGCACCTTATTGTTGACATTGCTTTTGTTGCTCCACTTTTCGGTGCGCCAAAGGGCGCACATAATCTCGCTGCAACACAAAGTTTTGGTGTGCCAAAGGGCGCACATAACTTCATGTCGACAATGCATATGGTGCGCCAAAGGCGCACGCTTTCCCCTGTCAAAGGGTGCACACGCTTTCCTCTGTCGCAACTTTCATGCGCCATTTCAAAAGTGGTTGGTGCATTGATGACCAGTTTTTCTATAAATATACGTGCGCGCCCAACGTCATTTTCATTCTTTTGCAAAGCACGTGATCATTCTGGACTTGTCAGCCTCTGCTCCGTCGTTTTCATCGCCCTGTGGACCCGCTCTCCAAACTTTTGCTATATATCCAAGGTGAGAGGTTCTCCCTCTTCTCCGTTTTGTGCTTCTGGTTCTTTGAGTGTTCTTGGTCTGTGTTTTGGCTTGCTGGCCGGTTTTAAAATGAGATTATGATTAAGCTAGCTCCTCCCCTGTGCTGTCCTGTCTCATTTTCTTCTTCTTTTCCTCCTCCCTTCCCTCCCTCTTTCCAGATCTGCTGGTAAAGAGTGTTGTTTTGAAAAGGCTTGGTCTGAAAATCTTTTTATGAAACCTTATATGTCCAAGCAACCTTTGAAATGGAGGAAAGAAAGAAAAGGTTTGAGCTATGAGTTTAGTTCTGTGGCGCACTGGCGCGCCTTGTTACACTAAAAATAGTTGCGCCCCTTTGGCGCATCTACCCGCCCTGTTACATGATCTAAACCCGCGCCAATGGCGCACCCATTTGTCATGCTGCATCTAGAACTCATGCGCCCTCAAGGCGCGCCTTTCTCGCATGCTACAAGTGTCGATCCCACACCCCCTTAAAAGCCTTTGGCGCACCATTTATCCATGTTACATCCCGTTTCCATGCGCCAAAGGGCGCACCCAGCTTCCATGCAACACAAGCCTTATTCGCGCAAGTATAAAGCTATAAAGGCGCGGGCGCACCCCCGATTGTAGTAACATGATGTTTTGTAAACCCTTTTGGCGCACGAAAAGTCCATGTTACACGATCCATCCATGCGCCAAAGGGTGCACCGAATCCCAATGTAACACACAATTTTCATGCGCCCTGCTATAAAATGCAATCTGCTACATCCGTGCGCCATGCGCCTTTGGCGCCAGTATAACCTCTGCAACACTCTTTTTCTGTGCGCCTTATCCATTTGGCCTGCAACATGCAATTTTCATGCGCCCTGCGCCCTAAGCCTTAAAATCTCTAACTCTTTCTTCTGCTAGCATTCCAATGGAAGATCAAATGACTAATTCAACTTTTGTGGATTGGGTCTCACTTCTTCTTCATGCAGATCAGCAACTGAGTTCGAAAGAACACATGTCTACGTCAAGCAAGAAACCCACCAAACCAAGAGGAAAGGCTAAGCTGACAGAAGAAGAGATGAAATACAAATATCAGAGGGTCAGGATGCCCGAATCACAGGCTGAGTGCAGTATGGATGTCAGAGACTCAGAATTGGGTCACATTGACATGGAGGAATTCTGGGTTAGGACTCAGAAAGTTACAAGAAGTCCATGGATGGACAAGTTAATAGGCAGTGCCCTGCACTTCGCCAGAGGAATCCCCGTCAGCGCTGTCAACAATGAATTCATGATGGTGATTGCCCAATGTTACAACAAAGACACAAGATGTGTCGAAAATAGCAAGGGCGAGGTAGTCATAAACCTCACTGCCCGTCATTTTGAAATAATGCTCGGCATCCCTCACCACCGGAACTTCGTGGCTGTTAGCCAACAAGAATGCATCAAGGCCTGGGAAGACAACGAAGACCAGTGCATGCAGTTGATGAATGAGGTCTACCTAAAGAACAAGAAGGTGGTGACCCGGTGGCCACAGACTATCCACCGAAGTGATTTCTCAGAGGAGCTCAGCGATACTATCACCTTCCTGAGCAGAGTCTTCGGGCTTTCAGATGCCCACTATTTCCATAAGTGGATGCTGCGGTACTTGGAGACAATGAATAAAAATTTACCTGATCAGCGCTTTTGCTGGGGTGAAATAATAAGCAGCACCATCTCTGAGCAGCTACAACAGTTCGCCACAACAGGAGTGTTCCATATGAACTCCTATGTAGTCTACGCTGCAGTGTCGGCAAGGGATTATCCGGGGCTGAACCGAAGTGGAGTATGGCCTCAGGCCAAGATATTTGATTACTACCCAGAGCTGAGGCTGGAGAATAGCATCCAACATTTCACAAAAGTTAACGATGCATTCTTCTATCATGTCATCTGCCTACTGAGGCCAAACATGACTCATAGCCGGACGACCAAAAACATAGTGGCAGTCACAGAGAAATGGGGGGCCCTGTTCACCCAATTTCCCACGTTCACCTATCTGAGGGCTGCCAACTTTTTGGGAGAGCCAACCAGGCTACCAAGGTATGCTGGGCCTAAGCTGATTCTACTAGAACTGTCAAGGCAGCTGGTCACATACCATGAGAAGTGCCTCAAAAGAAAGAAGGGTGGAACTCCTTTCCCCCTCAAAGTGGGTCGATACACATGCTCCACCCACCATAAGGCGAAGGAAATGTTCGCAGAAATGGAGCTACTCAACTTGAAGCATGACTTCCCAGCCAGGCCTACCTTCGACCCAAGAAGCTGCCTGCCAAAAGCGAAGCTCGATCCGATCCATGTCCCTCAAATTGAGGATATTTACATTGACGTTCTCCATGAGGCGGAACTCAGAAGAAAGGATCACTCTCGCTTGGCATTGGCGGAAATCATCCAATACGGAGTGGCCATTGTCCCCGAAGGCTTCCAGACTATGGAAGATGAAGTAGATAAGGTGTATAATGACATAGATGGGGACAATTGGCCCTTCCCGGCCATTGACAGGAACAAGGCTCCTCAAACAATTAAGGAGAGGGTCAAAGAGACTATGCGGAGAACAGAGCATTGGTGCCGCATGAACGGACTAATCTACCTAGGGGGTAGATTTCACAACTTCCCCATTGGGAAATGCACCTCCAAGGTCTAAGAAGCAGCTGAAAGGCAAAGGTGCAGAAGGTGAAACTAGCACCATTCAGGAAGAAGCCCCTGAAAGTCCTCTTCCCTCAGAGCTAGAACAGGTTATAACTCTGGAGGAAGAATTGACAGAGGATAGTCCTATACGCCCATCCACCCAGGATGTCAGCGTCGCTACAACTTTAGAGGTCCCTTCTATCCCTTCTTTTTCTCTTCCTTCCCCTCCTCGAGTGACTCAAATGACCACCCCTTTGGTCGTGTCCTCTGCCCCTTCTTCTACCCTTTCCCCTGCTTCTTCATCTATCTTCTCCTCCCTCGCTGATTTGTCTTCCTCTATTTCTTCCCTCATCTCCGAGCTCCCTTCCCTTCCTATGTCTTCTGCAGTTGCGGTTTCCCTTCCTCCCGTGGACACTTCTTCGGCTATTCTTTCAATGCCGCCGCCGCGTGTCTCCACGTTTTTCCCCTCCTCTACCGTTACTGCCTCCCTCTCTGTCTCTGGTCCTTCTTCTATAGGACCAGCTTGGATCTCTCAGCAGCTGAGCCAACAAAAGAGGAAATTCCCCATCGCTCCGATGGAGTTTTCGGTCATTCCAGCTAAAGGAGCAAAGAAACAGAAGCCGGTTACATGCTTCTCGAAGAGCACTGCAGGTGAGAGAGTCATGGAAATAGTGTACCCCAACCCCCTCAAAGAGAAAGAAGATCTGTCTCCGACAGATTTCACCGTGACCCAAGTCACAATGGGGACATCCTCTGAAAGTCTCCAGGGGGAAGCTCTTTCCGCAGTTGATGCACTCTGCAAAAAGCTTCAGGAAACGAAAGAGGAGAAAAGGCTACTGAAGGAGCAGAACAAATACCTGCTTCAAGCCTTACAGAAGATGGGAAGTGCACCTCCCACAACTGCCGCCGAGACTCCTGAGCTGCTCAGTCAGGAGAAGATCAATGAGTATTCAAAGATCGGCGAGCAAGGTATGGCCGTTTCTGCTTGGAGGAGCCAAATCCTCAAGGATAGTGAAAGAGTAATCGCCGAGTATACCAGTTTATACCTAAACATCGGAAAGGTGAATAAGGAACTCCAAGCATTAGCGAGTCCGATATCAGAAGAGTTAGAGCATGCTAGACTCCAACACGAGACCTTCCAGCAAATGTTCGACTGTTCAGTCGAAGATCTGGTCAAGTTCGGAGTATTCGGCCATCCAAGGGCCCTCAACAAAACTATGTCCACTCTGGACTATCGGATAGATCAGCTAGAATTCGTTCTGGAAAAGATAGACAAGATAAAGGAAGAGGCCCTGGATGCAATGCATCAAATGGAGAAAGTTGTTCTCGCCATGACTCCAGGGTTGCTCACTCCTTCCCTTACCTTGAGATCAGCTGATGACACTATCCGGATTTTCAAGGAGATAGCTTCTCAAGGGATAGGGCCAGAGGTCACATTCGACACTGAATCTATCAACAACCTACTGGCCTGTAGGGACTTCATCGGGTTCCTTATCGAGGCGGGGAAAGATTATTCCAAACTCCCGGAAAAGCTCATAGACGAGCGGGAGACTTGCGAAGCAATCAGTGAACGGCACAAGGATCCATCACAGGATCAATTTGGGCCAATGATTAGCAAGTTTTTGGAATACCGCGCTCAGTTCCACATATCATCTCCTGAGCAGTATCAGAAATAGGCAACCCCTTTTCGGCCGCAGGATGATGATGATGAGTAGCTTCTTCTTCTTCTTCTTCTTCTTCTCTCTATTCTCTGACTTTCTTTTTGAAATTTCTAAGATGTGTTGATACAAATGATGACATCATCCATGTTGCATCATGGGATGATGTCATCCACCAAGTTGTCAAAGTCAACATGACTTTTAGATATTTTGAAAATATCTTTGTAAATAAGTGGTTGGCTCCATTTTGCCTTCTCTCTCCCTCATCTTCTATAAATATGGGAATACTTGTTGTATTCAGTGTGAACATCTTTTAGATAGAAATAGAAGTGAGGAGAGAAAGACTTTGAGCTTTCTTGTAACAGAAGAGAACAGTAATACAATTATTCAGACTTTGTGCTCAATAGCTGTGTTATACATTAGATCTTTCTTACGTTAGATCTGTATGTGTTTAATCTGTTGGATTCATATCTACTTTTCCGTCATTTTTTTATCAGTATTGCTTTGTTTATTTATGCAATAGGTTTGGCTCTGTTTACTACCAAACTAAAAACATAAATCTTCTGACCTTTCTGCTTTGGAATTCATTTCTTTTCTCCCTTCGGATCTGTTCTTTCTCTTCTCCCTCTTTCATTCCTTTCTTTTCACAGCCTGGAACACTCTACTGGGATGAGATCCCAACCCCCGAAGGCAGAATCTGTGAGACTTGCATAGGTTCCTGCTAGTAGAAATAGCAATAAACCAGTTTCGCTTTGCTGTCTCAAAGAGGGGCTAAGCCCTGCACACTGTTGGCTCGTCTATCCATAGATCTATCCACTTGACAGATTTTCGGACCAACAGTTGGCTCAGGTGTTGAGAGATCCATGCTGGACTTATGGGAAAGGGGCAAGAAGTAGAAAAGGGAGCAGCTGTAGTAGTAGAGGGAAAGTGCATTGAGACACTTGGAGGCGGCATTGAGAGGGAGGCCAAGAAAGTGCTCACGGGAGGAAGAGATACTGCAGGGGAGGTAGACATGGGAGCGGAAGGGAGCTGAGAGATGAGGGAAGAAATGGTGGGGGATAGCTCCGCTAGAGAAGAGAAGATGGATGACGAGGAAGGGGGAACAGTAGAAGATGGGGGAGAGGATATGACCAAAGGAATGGTCGCTTGGGTCACGCGAGAAGGGGAAGGAGGAGAGGGAGAAGGGATATAAGGGACCTCAATAGTTGTAGTAGTGGCAACATCCTGAGTGGATGTGCCCATCGAAACATCTTCGGCCACTTTTTTCTCTGGAGAAGCCAGAGTTACAACTTGTTTTCGTGCGGCAGAAGGGGGACTCTCAGGAGCCTCTTCTTGGGCAGAGCTTGACTCGCCCTCCTTGTCTTTACCTCTACTCTTTAGCAGATGTTTTGGCCTGGAAGGTGTGTTTCCTAATGGAGATGTGGTAAAATCAACTTTGAGGTAGATGAGGCCATTCATCCTAAACCAGTGCTTTGTTCTCTGCAGAGTTTCTTTAACCCTTTCTTCAATGGTTTCGGGTGCTTTAGTTCTATCAATTATAGCAAACTGCCAGTTGTCCCCATTCATGCCAAGATATACCTAATCAACTTCTTGATCAGTAGTTTGATAACCCTTTGGGACAATGGCCATGCCATACTGAATGATTTCAGTAAAAGCCAAGCAGGAGTGATCTTTCCTTCTGAGCTCGACCTCATGATACAGGTCGATATAAATATCCTCGATCTGCGGAATGTGGATTGGATCGAGTTTGGCCCTGGGAAGGTAATTCCTTGGGTCGAAAGTGGGCCTTGCTAGGAAGTTGTGCTTTAGATTGAGTAGTTCCAGCTCTGCAAACATCTCCTGGGCTTTGTGGTGGGAAAGACATGTGTACCTGCCCACTGTGAGGGGGAAAGGAGTTCCACCCTTCTTTCTCTTCAAGCATTTTTCGTGGTAGGTTATGAGCTGTCTGGATAGCTCCAACAGGATTAGCTTGGGGCCGGCATATCTTGGCAATTTGGTGGGTTCCCCCAAGAATTTGGCTACCCTTAGATAGGTGAAGATGGTGAATTGTGTGAATAAGGCCCCCCACTTCTCCGTTGCTGCAATAATGCTCTAGGTCATATGACCATGAGTCATTTTTGGCCTCAAAAGGCAGACAATGTTGTAGAAGAAAGCGTCGTTGATCTTTGTAAACTATGAAATATTGTTTTCCAGCTTTAGTTCTTGGTAGTATTCATATATTTTCACTTGGGGCCAAACCCTGCACCGCATCAACGCTGGATAATCCCTCTCCAAGGCTGCAACATAAACTACATAGGAGTTCATGTAGAACCTCCATGTTGTGGTGAGTTGTTGGAGCTGCTCGGATATAGTGATGTTTATGATCTCCGCCCACTCGAAGCATTGATCTGGCACATTCTTGTTCATTGTCTCTAGGTACCTAAGCATCCATTTATGAAAGTAGTGGGCATCAGAAAGCCCAAATACTCTGCTTAGGAATGTGATGGTATCACTTAGTTCCTCAGAGAAATCACTATGATGAATGACCTATGGCCATCTGGTTACCACCTTCTTGTTTTTCAAGTACACTTCATTCATCAATTGCATACACTGGTCTTCATTGTCTTCCCAAGCCTTGGTGTAGTATTCTTGGCTTACGGCCACAAAGTGCTGGTGGTGAGGAATGCCAAGCATAATTTTGAAGCGCCGGGCAGTGAGGTTGATCATGACCTTACCCTTCTCATTTTGGACACACCTCGTGTCTTTTTTGTAGCAGAGGGCCACTACCATCATGAATTCGTTGTTCACTGCACTGACTGGGATCCCCCCAGTAAAATATAGGCCACTGCCTACCAGTTTGTCCATCCAGGGACTTCCTGTGACCCTCCTGTTTCTGGCCCAGAAATCTTCCATATCAATGTGACCGAGCTCAGATTCTCTTATGTCCAGGTCACATTCTGCCTGGGATTCGGGCATCCTGACCCTCTGATATTTATACTTCATCTCTTCTTCTATAAGCTTGGATTTACCCTTAGACTTGGTTGGTCTCTTGCTTGATGTAGACATATGTAGTTTTGAACTCAGTTGCTGATCTGCAAGAAGGAGAAGCGAAACCCAACGCAGAAGAGTCATGTTAGCTGTTTGATATCCCATTAAAGCGTTGACAGAAGGAAGAGTTAGAAATTTTAAGGCATCAGGGCGCAGGGCACATGAACACTGCAGGCTGCAGGGTTAAATAATATGGTGCATAGAAAAAGGGTGTTACAAGGGACAAATCAGCGCCAAAGGGTGCAAGGCGCATGGATACTGCACATGACATTTTGTTGTTGCAAGCAGAAGTGCGCCTGTGCCATTTACATGCATTTTATAATAGGCGCAGATATTTTTCATGTTACATGGGTACAGGATGTGCCAAAGGGCGCAAGTTTAGTGTGTGTAACATCATATTTCCGTGCACAACAGGGAAACTTGGCACGACACATGAAAGGTTTGCATGGTAATGTGTTACTATAACAGGGGATGCACCTGCACCGTTTAACATAGTTTTATACTTGGCGCAAGTAAGGTTGGTGTTACATGGGTGCAGGGTGCACCAATGGCGCAGGTCTTTGCAATGTTACATAGGAGTTCGGTGCGCCTAGAGGGCGCAGGGCTTTCGGGTGTTGCAGGAAAGGAAAGTGCACTTTGAGGGCGTAACTTTTTTTTATACAACAAGCATGGCGGATGCGCCAAGAGAAAAAGTGCAGTCTACCAACTTTTAAGTCTTGTTTCTTTCTCTGGAGGGGTTTGCATGGGTTTTAAGCCTTTTCTGCAGGGTTTCTTGGATAGTGAAGAGGGCATTTTAAAGAGATCCAAGTGATTTTTCTGAGGTAGATTCCTCCTTACCAGCAGATCTAGAAAGAGGAGGGAGAGTATGGGAGAAGGACAACAAGAACAACAGGAAAGGGGTTTTTATAGAAACATGCCTCCTACTGTACAAACAAACAACCAACAACAAAAAAACATAAGAGGAAAAGCACCACCTACCCGGATTAAATATAACATGAGAGACGAAGCAGGGTCCATGAGCGCGATACGAGGATGACAAGCGAGCTGACAGGTGCAGAGGAATAAAAACTATCACGTGTTTTTTTTAATTGTTAAAGTGACAGGGCGGATGCGGCTATATATAGGCAAGGGTGCAATAAATGTGCCAACCACTTTTTGAAGAGGCACATCAAAACACCTGTCGACACTTCAAAGCTTGCACCCTTTGGCGCACCAAAATGTGTGTCAACACGTGATTATGTGCGCCTTTGGCGCACCAAAATGTGGCGCAACAAAAATGTTGTTGACACGAAGGCACATGCGCCTTGGCGCATGTAAGAAAGGCGTAACACAGGGAGGCGCATCAAAATGTGTGTCAACACTTCGAAGGGTGCACCAAAGGAAATGAAGGGGGTGCATAGTTATTCTATGTTGCACAGACATAAGGTGCGCCCAACCAAAAAGGACCAAAAATGGCTAAGTTCAGAAAACTAGATTTCCCGGGAAAGGACTTTGCAATGTTCCAAACGCAAAGGGGTCCCTAACAAGGGACCAGAACAAAATTTTCACTGGGTTACCCGTAAAATTTCCCTTGTCAATTTTATGGGATAACAAATTGTAATGTTGTGGTCCCAACATTGTGTAATTAACCTATAAAATTGAATAAGACAATTAGTGGACATGGTCGACAAAATAAGAAAAACAATTTCAAAGTTCTGACATTGTTAGGTGTTAACAACAAAGTATAATTATGAAAATAATAACAAAATAATTATTTGAGTTAACCAATAATAACAAAATAAAAAAAATAACAAAATAATTATCCTACCTATGAATGTTAATTAACTAATAACAATATAATTAGCCTCATATAATTATCATATGAATTCTAAAATCTTAACTAATTAACAAATCATAACTAATTAACTAGTAATAAAAATTATCCTATGAATTCTAATTAACAAATCGCAACTAATTAATTAACAATAAAACAATTATCCTACGAATTATCATTAAAAAATCATAACTAATTAATTAGCAAGAAAACAATTATCCTACGAATTCTAATTAACAAATCGTAACTAATTAACTAATAACAAAATAGATATCCTAATATAATGTGTAGATGTGATGTGTGAAAATATGGTGTTTTGAGATAAGATGGTTGTGTCGAAAGTCAACTTATGTGTGGTCAAGCTATGTGGAGCTCATGTGGGCCAGTGTATGTTGAAGGGAGATTTGAAAGGAAGCGTGCTGTGAGACGAAGTGTGATAGGCTTGAGACAGTAGGTGAGGGAGGTGGTTGAGAGATACCGTGTGGAGTTCTATGATGGTGTGAGAGCTATGCAGCAAAGGGTCATAGGTGGGGATGAGGATGAGGACATAGTTGTTAGCCATGGGGGCTTGGCTAGAGGAGATAGGTCGTCTCAGGTGGATAAGTGGTTATAGTGCTACGAGCATGGGTTATAAATTCCTTGTAGAAAACTGTAATCTGAACTAATGAAAATTGGAGTTATAAATCCATTGTAAAGAATTATAAAATTGGTTTGTTGGAGGAAAGGGAACTATGTGGAGTTGAGAATGGCATGAGAGATTTTACAAGAACAACCCACAACTCGCGTGAATTTGAAACCAAGTTAGAAATAATTGGATGTATCAAACGTCTGAATCTTGTAAGTCTATGTGGATATTCACTTTTTCGCTTTATCTAGACTATTGTGGAGGTCCTACGTGGGCTTAGGTGGATGGGAGATCACTCAAGGAAAGGAGATCTATGAGTGGGGTGGAGCGGTGAGAAAGGGAGATGATGGATCAAATTATAGTGTAGGTAAGGATTGTAAATGGGTCATGTCAGATAGAGGGCCAAGCTATGGAATGGGATGGGAGAGCCAAGTTATATGGAAGGGTAAGCTGAGTGGCTCAGTTAGCGCAGAAGTCAAAGGGAGGTGATTAAAAGGATGATGGTGTGTTACAAAGGACTAGTGATGATGCAGTCGAGGGGCTGATTCAATGGGATGTGTAATAAATCGAATAGGTTGATAAGGATTTGGCAGTGGAGTTAGAAAGGGCTCAGTGTGGGTTCAATGGAGTACTAGATGTGTGGGGAAGGTAGCTCGGTGTAGTGAAAAGGATATGGGATTAGATTATGGAATGACGAGTGGCTAAGGAGAGGAGAGAGATGGGTGTGGTGAAGTTGTTGGTGCCATTTTTGAGCATGTTCTGAAACATTTTTCTCTCAAATTCGTGGTTTGCAACTTTTCCCTCCAGATTAAATGCCTTGAAATGCTCATAAACTTGTTGTTTTGTCCCAATTTGAATGAAATTAGCATGTGTGCCCTGTTTTGTGCCCTAATTTTTCCAAAATCTGCGGGCTCTATCATTTTTCCTTTTTTCCCAATCATGGAAGTTTAAAATTGATCAATTTGCACTTGTATGCCATTGAAAATCTAATTCCATGATAAAAATGCTTTAAAAACATGTTCTAGTTGGTTCAATTTTGAGAAATTTGTCGTCCTTAGCGAAAAAAATCAAATTCTAGGGCATCCCTGGCATTTTCTGTGTTTTGATGGTCAGACGGGCATCATTTTCCTGTTAATTTTTCTTCAACATTCATCAGCAACGTGGCTTGTTCTAATTGAACAAGGATTGGTGGATCATTTCTAAAAAATTAACATTTTTTTATTTTGGAAAAATATGCAAGTTGCCCCCGTAGCTCCGCAGGCCCTAGAGGAGGTACACGTGTCACAAGCAGAGTGAAGGTGGATGGGCAGGTCGTTTTGTGCCTTAAGGCACTTTGTAAAATGCGTGGAAATGAAGAAAATCCCCTAAGACCCACATCTAATCAGAGGAGGACACGTGGCAAGTGGGGAGATGGAAAGGTGGAGGAGTTTGATAGTTTTCAACCTTTACTGAAAAAGAGTTAGAGTGCAAAGAAAATGAAACCTAGTGAATCCCATGGGAGCGAGACACAAGTGGAAACTTGGAGGGTCGGGAAACATTTGAGAAATTTTCCCAATTTTTGACATAAAGGCATAAAATTAAAAGGAGGAATGCAATCCCGCAGCGAATCAGAAGGTGAGACGTGGCAGGGAAACATGGAGCTGCAGGAGTGCGGAGGAAATGGTGAAAAATTTCCTTTGTGGAAAATGTTGTTAAAATATAAATAAGAGCACTGCCCTACAGCCAATCAGGTGAGGACACATGTCCTACAGGAGGGCGGAGCCGCGGAGGAAAAACGGAAAATTTTCCTTTTTCCAAAAAGAGGCAAAATGTTTAAAATTGAGCCGCGACTCCGTATCCAGTCATATTGTGCCACGTGTCAGGGACAAAATCGGAGATGCGGGCCCATGGAGATAATTTGGAAAATTTTCCTTTTTCCAAAAAAGGTGGAAATGTGTAGAATCGGTCCGTGATTCCAATGGGGCCCACTTTGGGACACGTGTCAAGCCCATTTTCAAAGGGCGGAGGGGCGGAGAAAAATGTCAAATTTTTACATTTTTCCAAAAAGTGTTAAAATGTCAAAAAGTGATCCCAAGCCCATTTCCAATCACATTGTGACACATGGAGGGCTCAGATTAAAGGATAAAGGAAGATCAACGATAATTGTGCATTTTTCAGTTTGGCCACCATTTGAGCTCTAGGAAGTTTGGAGATGCATTTTTTGCATCAATTTTGATCAAATTTTTGACAAATTCATGTCGTTTGTGCCTACAAGGACCAATGCAATCAGTTTTGAGGATCAATTTGAAGATCAGAGATGTTTTTGAAATAAATTTTTTCCCTAACCCGTCCAAAAACATGAAATATCAAATCCAAAAGTTGCAGAGTCAAATTTTGGAGGGATAAGGATGAAATAATGAAAGGAAGGGGGTATGCATGCTTTGAAGATGAAAAACGTGCCTCCACAATGGATAATGATGTGAATTTTACAATGATTCATCTCTTTTTGAGACAACTAGAAACTTTTTGGACGTGTTCTGTTAAATGTCCCTGTCTACGAATCATGAGAAGTTTTTTGTAACAAATTTGATCCTTTGGCATATTATTGTCTTGGGAAAGAAGGCTTGAAGGATATTAAATGCTATATATTGCATGAATTTGTCATGCAAGGTTAGAAGAGTTTAAAAATGCCTGGAAAACTAAAAATTTCATGGGAAAATCTGGGAAGAAGCCCATTCTATTAGAAACCACCTGAGAACCATTTCTAATTCCTTTTTGCATCAGATTTGTATCATGTTGAGTTGGTTTTAGTTGTAAATCCATCAACAAGCTCTGAGATTGTTCTTGAAACATTCCCCTGCTGATAAATTTGATCATTTCTAGATTATTTTGTGTTGTCTCTTGGCAAAATTTGCATACACTTATGTTTTAGAATGCATTTCAAATTTGTGTTTCTTGTTTCCTGTTGCAGTCTTGTGTTTAAAATCTCTCTTGATCATACATGGTCTCATTTCTTGTGATTAGTTTAGTGGCATTTGCAATCTCACATTCAGAAGAGATTTCATCTGATAAAGAGATAAAAAAATTTAAAATCACTTTACTTTCCTTGATTTCAGAGATTGTTTGTAAACCTTTGGGTGCACCTTAGGTCATGATTAAATAGTGATTGCTAAATGCTTCATTGGTTCATTCTAACTCAAGATTTTGTGATAGATGATCAAATATTGTGTGGAAAAGTGTAGATCTGGGCCTCCATTTGATGCACATATCCTGGTTGAAGGGATGATTAACCATTTTGATACTTTCTGCTGTTAAGTTTCTCCATATTTTGCTGAAATCCTCAAAGAGTCTGGCAGAACCTTGGTTTGTCTTATCTAAACTCCCACCCAAAAAATCATTCAAAACAACTAATCCTACCCTGTTTTACCCCTGTTTTGACCTGTATACCCACAGAAGATCAAAATCCATTTGCTAAAGTATGCAGAACAGATCGGGATTTCAAAATGTCTTCAGTAACCCTTGCCTTGCATTGAAATTATCTCCATAATCTAGAAGTGACAACTTGTGAAAGTCAGATTTGGAGTGTTGATCATATTTTCCCAAAGCCATTTTCACACCATTTACACAAATTGAGGGATATCTTCATCTCCTTCACCATTTGAGGGTTACAAAATAGGTTCTCTTACCTTGGTTGAAAGGCACAACCTAAAATAGTTAGGACAAGATCAAGTCCTATTTGAGTGCTATCCATCTCTCCACAAATCTGAGTGCCAGTTAGATCATATCCCCAGCTACAAAATGACACACACCATGATCCATCTATCTTCAAGCTTCATGCCATATCTTTGATGCTGCTCATACTGAAAAGGAGAACAAATTTGGGTACCAACACTAGTGGCAATGTTGTCGGGGACATTCTTAGTTCAATCTGATCCATGTGCATACATATTTGAAATATTTGAATGCATATCAAACCCTGGTAATGTCTCTTGCAAGTTCTGTCTACAAATATATTGTTAAAGCATCATTCTATACTCAGATTTGCAAGGTGTATGCAAAGGTTTCAAACTCTGTCTGCAATTTTATCAGTTTCTAGTAGTAGTTGCACTTCATTTGCATTTATGGTTGATAGATTCAAGAAAAGGAAGATTTGATCTATAAATTTTGGCAAGATTTTCAGTGTTGATAGGTATTTGACAGAGTATTTTAGTGCATTTGCACAACTAGGGTGAAAGTCCTTAGTGGTGACTCCATGTTGTTTTGATCTTGATAAATACCAGTGTCTTAGCTTTCTGTCATTTGTTTTTTGGTGTTGCTAATCTTTACAAACCTGGAAGGAAGAAGATCTCTCTTCAGGAGGGACCCAAGTAGAAAGTTATTTCAAGAATTGGGAAAGACAGTTTTAGAGGAAAGAAAAGTTTGGAAGGTTGTTGAAGGTCAGACATCAAGCAAAGGAATATCCATTGGTGAGAGAGATTTTCCTTTAATAGAGGATTATCACTCTTCTTCCAGTGATTCTGATTCAAGAAATCTTCTCATAAACTTGTTTACTTCAACTAGTGAAGGTCCTTCTATTGTACCTGGTGAGTTCCTTCTTCAATCTGCACCTGTGTGTTTCAATTCTAGTAAAACTTTCCAAGAAAATCAACACCTAGAGAATACCAATCTTGTGAACCACATTCTTGAGCCCCAAAGACCTCACACTCCTCATCAACTTGTGTCACCCCCAAGATCACCTCCACTAGACAACATGGCTCAGCCTCCACCTAGGCCTCCATTTGTGGTCAATACCTTTGGCCCAATAAATTTTAGGGAATGGTTGGTTATCCTAATGTTGTGCCTCAGGATGTTAGAAATAGATTGCCAAAGTTCCAAGGGAATAATGCCATAACAGGTGATCAACATTTGAAACTCTTTATTAATATGATGGAGGATTTTGAAATTGGATTTGAGGATGTGTACATTAAATTATTTGTCCACACTTTAGAAGAGGATGCTAGGGATTGGTACAAGGCTCTGCCAAATAATTCTATTGATTCATGGACTGAAATGTAGAATGCATTCAGATTGCAATATGGTGACAAGACTGATCCTAGATTTCTCTTGTCTGAATTTGAGAATATCAAGAAGAACCCCAATGAATCAGTGCATGACTTTAATACAAGATTTAACAAGACATTGAGAAGACTGCCTGTTAATCTGAGGCCTTGTGATCAATCTTGTTTAATCAAATATGTAGATGCATTTGATAAGAAGGCAGCCTATTACCTAAGAGACAAGAACCCTACCAATTTAAGGCAGGCCTTTACCATGGCAATTGCAGATTGAAAATAACATTAAGGCCATTGGGAAACCTCTCAAGAGAGATGGTGTAAAGTTGATAAACCCTGAAAAACCTCAAGCTAGCAAGGGTGCTGATTTGGAGGAGGTTGTGAAAACTTTGGCAGGGGATGTCAAAGAAATCTCATACAAGTTAGCCCAAGTAGAGAAGGGAATTGGGAAGACTTCACAAGGTCAAAAAAAGCACAAAACCATGACATATTTTCCAATCATCCTAGGGGTGATCAAAGATCTGATGATAGAGGGAAAGGACCCATGGGGTCTGCAAATAGACATCCTCAAGCACATGAAGGAAGAGTGTTACTTGATCCCCTAACTACTAGGGTTTCTACTGTTGAGGAAGTTGTTGATATTGATTGGTGTGATAGGTGTTTTCTACCCCATCCTCCATGTGAAGTGGACCAGCAAGATGGTGAAGCTAATAATGATGATGGTACTGATGATGATATCTGCATGGTGGGCTGTTCTTCAGGCTCACAAGAAGGAGCAACATCAACTGAGGTAATAAGTGCAAGGACAACTGCAACCTTTTGGGATTGCATCAAATGAGTACAAGTCCTTCTTCCCTCTCATACTCTTGAGGTATATGTAGTGCAAGATTTTGAAGATTCCTAACAATGAATTTGAATACTTAAGAGCTTTGATGATTAAGAAGTATGATGGTGGTATCCCTTCGGAGGAAGATAGACAATTGTTAATGAATGTTGTTGTGGCTCAAGAGAAAGAAGTATAACACTAGGAGCAAGGTTGTTAAGGGATTTAGGCCTCAAGATAAACCTAAAACACCCTTGCTTATAAGTATTCCCAAAGAAGCTCCTAGAAGAGAAACACCTGCCAAAAACTCTTCTATCCCAAGCAAAAATTTTAGTCCTGCTCATGCCTAAGCTACCAAGAATCCCATGTCATCTAATGAATCTGCTTGTCTCCATTGCCAATGCTCTGCCTTGCCAAAGAGTGTTCCATATGACATAGCCCAAGTATTGAGCCAAATCAAAGTGAGTGTTCCAATCATTGATTTGCTTAGGATTCCTAAGCACAAGAAGAGAGCATTTGAGTACTTGGGATTGAAAGAGGAGAAGAGTACCCCAAGTAGAAATGTAAATGTTGTTGAAACTCCTCCTCAAATCATTGCAGACCTTGAAACACCACCAACATTAGATGATCTTGGAGAAACACCTGAGGTATACTTGGGGACATCCTTGGTTGATTCCCAATTGAATGTTGATCCATTCTTTACAACTTTGATCATAAAGGATAGACTACTTCACAATTGTATGTTTGATTCCAGTGCATCATGCAATGTCATGCCTCTAGAAGTCATGAATGAGTTGGATATCAAAGTGACATTATCCTATGGAAAGTGTACTACCATGGACTCAAGAGAAGTTCTGGTAGTTGGTTGTGTGAAGGGTTAGGTGTTACAACTTGAAACCTATCCAGGTAAGAATTTGAAACTTGATGTTGTGATTATTAATTGCCCTGTCAAATGGGGTATGCTTTTTTCAAGAAAGTGGGCTACAAGTGTTAGTGGGACTGTTCAAATTGACATGTCTTTTGCCACTATTCCCATTGAATGTAGACTTGTCAAGCTCTATGGAGAAAAGAAGATGCTACACCTTATTGAAGATCCCAACAATGCTTCCTATGAGGTGTTATTTGCTAATGTTGATGCTGGTAACTTTGTTTGGTTTGTTGATGGAAAAGAACACAAGATGGATCATTCAAAGTTCCTTGAACAGGTAGGTTCCCCTTGGACCTTGCTATTTTATGGAGCTTGCTCCAAATTTGGAAATGGTGCTGGTATAATTCTGATTTCTCCTAGCTTGGAAGAGTTTGTTTTTTCGTTCAAGCTTAAATTTTGAATGTAGTAACAACATTGTTGAGTATGAATCCTTGTTATTGGGTCTGATAATTACATGGAAGTATGGTGTCAAGGACATCATTACAAAAGGAGATTCAGAGCTAGTTATCAAACAAATAAGAAAATTGTATGCTAAAAAATATCAGCGGATGAAACAGTACAAACATGCAGTTTGGCATCTAATTGAGATGTTTGATTCCTTCAACATTGTGCATCATGACGGAAGTTTCAATGCTTTTGCTAACAAGTTGGAAATGTTGGGATCAAGATTTGGCAATTTCACTATTTCACCTTATTGTGAGTATAATATTGAAATGTTAACTAGGCCAGTTGTCCCTAACAACATCAAGCATTGGCAAGTGTTTAATGATGATGCTCAAGTGCAAAGGTTCTTACAAAATCAAGGTGAGTTTGCAGATCAGAATATTGATTGGGAACCAATGGTATGTGTGACTGAAGGAAGAGAGACTTTGTTTGGAAAGGATATTATCCAATTGAAAACTAACACCATTCCTAGAGGTCTTGTTACACTTGAGTCAAATTTTGACAATGTTGATTGCATCATCAATAGAAACATGTCTGCCTCAAGGGATGTGGAAGAGCATAACTTGGGCACTAATGATAAACCAAGAAAAGTTTGGCTGGGCAGCAATCTAAACAAAGAAGAAAAATAGTCCTATGTTCAACTATTGAAGAAATATCAGGACTATCTTGCTTGGTCTTATTCAGAGCTGAAAGCATATAGAGAGGACTTGTTTCAGCATGAGATTCCTCTTGAAACAAATGCCAAGCCCTTCAGAAAAAATTAGAGGCCAATTAATCCACTCCTCTCAATGAAGATGCAAGATGAATTGAAGAAACTGAAGGAGGGAGGGATCATTCATCCCACAAGGTATTCATCTTGGGTTGCAAACCTTGTGCCAGTCAAAAAGAAAAATGGAGATATCAGACTTTGTGTAGACTTCAGAAATCTAAATAGAGCTTCATTGAAAGACAATTATCCTTTTCCAAACATGGAAAACATGCTGCAGTTAGTGACTGGATCTGAATTGTTGTCCACCTTGGATGGTTTCTCTGGCTACAATCAAGTTGTTGTCAAGGAGTCGGAAAGATTTAAAACTACCTTTACCACTCCTTGGGGAACATATGTCTATGTAAGAATGCCTTTTGGTCTCATGAATGCTAGAGCTACCTTCCAAAGAGCAATGGATGTTGCTTTTGTTGGTTACATAAATGACTTCATTGCAGTTTATCAGGATGATGTGACTATGTTTTCAAGGAGTAGAAAAGATCACTTGCAACACTTGGAAAGAATGTTGATCAGATGTAGAGAATATGGCATTTCTCTCAATCCAAAGAAGTGTCATTTTGGAGTGCAAAAGGCCAAGTTTCTTGGTCATATTGTTTCAAAGGCTGGTGTCATGATTGACCCTAAGAGGGTAGAAGCAATCAACAAGGTTCCAATTCCAAGAACAAAGAAGGGCATCCAATCCTTCTTTGGGTAGATCAATTTCATTAGAAGGTTTGTGTCTAATTTTTCTGAATTGACTCTTCCTATTACATGCATGTTAAAGAAAGACCAAGTTATCAAATGGGAGGAGGCTGTTATTTAGGATTTTGAAGGAATCAAAGAAGCATTGAAACATGCACCTGTCTTGGCAGCTCTGAATTACAAGAAGCCTTTCCAAATCTTCTCCTTTACTTCTGAAAATACCATTGCATCTATTTTGTTGCAAAAGGATGAAGATGGGGCTGATAGGCATATTGCCTTCTTTAGCAAGGCTTTACAAGTTGCTGAGTTAAAATACACAATCATGGAAAAGCAATAATTTTCCTTGGTGAAAGTAACAAAGGTTTTCAAGCCTTATATCTTAAGTTTAGAAGTTGTTGCTTATGTTCCCCACACCATGGTAAAAGACATCTTATCAGAGATGGAGATCTCAAGAAAAAGATGTAGATGGGTGAACAAACTGTAGGAATATGACATGGACGTCCAAACCACAAAGTTGGTGAGATGTTTGGGTCTTGCTAAGCTCATGTATGAGAGCAAATTGCAAACTGTGGAAGTGAATGAAGTAGAGGAAGAAAGGACAGATGTTCTTGAGAAGTTGGTAAGTTTTGAGTGGTACAAGGATGTAATATTTTACCTCAGACACCTATGTTACCCTGATCATTTGAATAAAAATTAGAAAAGATCCCTCAAGCTGGCTTCTCAAAAATACATCATCACTGACTTTGGGCTGGCTTGGAAGAACCCTGAAGGTGTCCTCTTGAAATGTATAACTGAAGATGAAGCTCCCAAAATAGTTGCTGATTTCCATGGGGGAGTTTGTGGAGGACACTTTTCTGGAAGGGTTACAACACACAAAATTTTAAAAACTAGTTATTGATGGCCTACTCTCTTCAAAGATGCAACCCTGTCGGTTAGAAAATGTGAAAGATGTTAGTGTTTCTCTAGAAGAATGAAAGCTTTAGGCTCCCTTCCTTTGCAACTTGTATCAATTAAAGCTCCTTTCAAACAATGGGGAATAGACTTCATTGGTGAGATTTCAGACCCTTCTAATGCCGGACAGAAGTGGATCCTTGTGGCCACAGATTACTTCACCAAGTGGGTGGAAGCAATCCCCACTAAGAAAGCAACACACCAAGTTGTTATGGAATTCTTGTTGAATCTTATCATATGCAGATTTGGTGTGCCAGTCAAGATTGTTGTTGATAATGCCATGTGTTTCAGAGCTAAACCCTTGATGGCAATGTGTAAGGAGTATGGAACCAATCTAACTTATGCTTCAAACTATAACCCTCAAGGAAATGGACAAGTTGAGTCCAGCAATAAGAACTTGTTGAAGATCATTAGGAGAACCTTGGAGTTGAACAAGAGAAAATGGGGTGAACAACTAAAATTTGTAGTTTGGGCTGATAGAATCACTACCAAAAGAGCTACTGGTAAGAGCCCATTTGATTTGGTGTATGGAACTCAAGCTCTGTTGCCCTTACATCTGTAATTATCTTCATTTTAGTTTTTTTAACAACTTGAAGATCAAGAGGTCAGCCCATATGAAGCAAGGATTAATCCGATTGTTGAGCTGGATGAAGAAAGAAGAGCATCACACCAAATGCATGTCAAATTTAGAGAGAAGTTGAAGAGGTTGTTTGACAAGAAGGTCTCTCTTAGGGATTTCAATATTGGAGACCTGGTTTTGTTATGGGATAGCAGAAATGAAGATAAGTGCAAACATGGTAAATTAGATGCATTGTCAATGGGCCCTTACTCCATTGATATCAAAATTGGTGAGAATGCCTTTTTATCAAGGACTTAGATGGGGAATTGCTTGAATTGCCTATTAATGGTAGGCATCTGAAGCATTTCTTAGATTAATCCTCAAATTTGAGGTATGCACCACTGGTATTGTGTATAGTCTTTGTTTTTTGGATCTGTTTTTGTTGTTTTTGTCAGTTTGTGGTTTGCCCTGTTCTTGGCAGCCATTTTTTGTCGATTAGGTCTGGTTTTTCTACCCTAAATTTTTGACTCCACTGCCCAATGGTTGTTTTTGGCACTTGTTCTACTTCTTTTGTTCTTTTGGAACTCGCTGGGAGTACCCATCCCCGAGCAGGAGCTGATGTTGGTGCCATTTTTAAGCTTGCACCATTTTGCCCTAAATTTTCCTTTGGTTTGCATGTTCTAAAACATTTTTCTCTCAAATTGGTGGTCTATAAATTTTCCCTCTATATTGAATGCCTTGAAATACTCATAAACTTTTTGTTTTGTCCCAATTTGAATGAAATCAGCATGTGTGCCCTAATTTTTCTAAAATCTGCGGGCTCCTCCATTTTTCCTTTTTTCCCGATCATGGAAGTTTAAAATTTATCGATTTGCACTTGTATGCCATTGAAAATCCAATTCCATGATAAAAAATTCTTTAAAAACATGTTTCAATTGGTTCAATTTTAAGAAATTTGTCGTCCTTAGCAAAAAAATTGAGTTCTAGGTCATCCCTGGCGTTTTATGTGTTTTGACAGTCAGACGGGCATCATTTTCCCATCAATTTCTTCTTCAGCATTCATCGGCAATGTGGCTTGTTCTAATTGAACAAGGATCAGTGGGTCATTTCTAAAGACTTAACATTTTTTTGATTTTGGAAAAATGTGCAAGCTGCCCCCTCAACTCCGTAGGCCCTAGAGGAGGTACATGTGTCACAGGAAAAGTGAAGTCAGATGGGTGGGTCATTTTGTGCCTTAAGGAACCTTGGAAAATCTGTGGAAATGAAGAAAATCCCCTAATGCTCGCATTCAATCAAAGGAGGACTAGTGGCAGGTGGGGAGATGGAAAGGCAGAAGAGTTTGATACTTTTCGGCCTTTGGTGAAAAAGAGTTAAAGTGTAAAGAAAATTCTTAGGGCCCATAGCGAATCACAGGTGGACACGTGTCACGTTTGCATCTGATCTGAAAACGTGTGTTGTATTTTTTTCCACTTTTAAAAGTTTTCAAAGATCGTGATTTTCTTAACCAATTTTTAAGTATTCTAAACTCCAAAAATTGATTAAATTCTAATTATTATGCATCCATAGAAGTGCAGAAAACTTGTGTAGCAAATAAATAATCATAAAACTAAAAACATTCAGATAACAAACAAGATTGTTTACGGGGTTCAGAAATTCCTACGTCCCCGGGTTCATATTGAACCGATCCATTAATAATATTGAAATGCAAGTACAATAACTCTTATAAACAACCAATAATGAATCACAACCTGTAAATGAGCTGATCAATGTCCCAAGAACTCTGAAAAATAGCAGAAACTGTCCCAAGAACGATCCGTGGCTCCTACAATGTTTTCACAATGTGATCTCCCTGAAACTGTGTTAGAAAAACACCTAAAAATGGAGATTTAAAAACATTCTATGAAAAAAAATCATATATCTGAGATCATCTCTGAATTCTAAACATTTTTCATGTTTACACCAAGTCACATTTCGGACCAGAAGTGCATTGAAATTCATGTTTTCCAACTAGCTGTCTTGTAGATCCCTGTTAAAATCTGCATTCAAAGCTTCCAAAAATAGACTAAAACTCAACAAAAAACATCAAATCTTACATCGTTGGAATTTTCTCAGAATTTTCTTCATTTCATCTTTTTACTCCGAGTTCCCAATCTGAGTGCAAGGCCTTCAAAAATGGCTTTTTCTGAAACTACCTCCTCTTGGCTTTTACACAGACCTGTCTCCCTTGTATAAGTGGAAGCAACCCATTTTATAATGCGCCCAAGCCTCTAGGTGAGTTGGTTGGAGGATTGGATTTAGACCCATGAGGTCAGGGGATCAAATCCTAGTGGCATCATTTTGGGCGAACTTGCATTTTAAATGGGATAAAATCCCAATTGGAGTGGCTTTTGAAGTGGGTATATCCCATATTTTGTGGAGTGATAAGGTCTTAGACTTAGGGAAGGCTTTAATAAACCTTATCTCCTTCATTTTCTACGTGGATTTGGCACCATGCATGGCTTATCCCAACAACCACTTCATCCTCCCATCCCCGTGGTCATAGCCTATGTTGGTGGTTAATAATACTAATGTATAAACATTAATATGTATATATGTGGTTTGGGATATATGCGTGCCATTTGGAAAGTGGACTTACCAAGATAATATAATTTCGACCCATACAATGTGGCATAGAAATAATTAACTCAGTAAATCACATATAATCCACTTTTCGTCTCCCGATAGGCAAATCGAGCGAATTCAATGAGTGTTGGCAAGCCACGTGTCACAGTGCAATTGGTCCAATATTGACCAGTTGACCATAGTTTGACTTTCCCGATATCTAAACTTTGACCGAACATATCTAGAGCTCCCGATGTCCATTTGTTGCGTTCTCACAGTTGTTGGAAAACTCTCGAAATGATATTCTGCACTGACACCATTTAGGGATGTTTAGGGAAATTTTTCAAAAATTATCCCCTGATCACACCTCCCCACTGAGAAAGGCTTTTTGTCCACAAAAAGCTATGTATCAACCCACAAAAACATGCTATCTCTTCCTGCATTCCACAAACACATACAAGAACCCAAAATAACATTATAGGTTAAATAAATGCAAATAGTTGATTATCTAGTCACATAATCGATCAAATAATAACACCCAATTAAGCTAGTGTTCAACTGAAACGATGTAACCCTATCAACTCTACACACAACTGTCAACTGTCATACCCCACTGTAATTCCATCACAAATAACTGACCAGATAATAACACCCATTCTATTATGGAAAGCTAGTGTTCAACTATCACTTTGTGATATGGCCAATTACCAAAAATTACAATTCCATAACACAGATCAGTATACAAGACATCTAAACTACCCACAATTAGGCTAGTGCCCACTGCCAATTTGAAACTGTAACAACTACAAGTATTCACTATCAGAATATAATAGACTATCAACGCCCAAAAATAGCTATAGTCAACAACTGAATCAACATGAATATACCAAAACATTGTATCACCATCACAAATAATAAGTCAGATAATAACACCCCTCTATAACAGAAGCTAGTGTTCAACCGACACTTTGTGATTATGCTGATTACAACTGCAAGTTTCAAATTTAGACATGCTACTGATGCCTATCCCTGCATAGTGTTTTCAACAATGGAACTACAACCAATCTGAGAAAACAAAACATGAGTATGATGAACCTATCACTCAAATCTTCTCTTCAGTTGTTTCCATTCATTTTCAAAGCTTTAAATATCAACTTAGGAACAAATCTTTATCAATCAACAGGAATCCCTAAAATATAGCTCCGAATTTTTTTTTGCTTGCCTACTATCAACAATTTACTGTAGTGCAAATATAAAGTTGAGGAGTGTTTTTCCAAACCAATCACTTGGGTTTTTCCGTTTTGGTTGTTTTACCTTCTCAGTACCACAATGAGTTTTAGTTAGGTTTAGCACTGTTGATTTTACAATATTGTTCTTTTTAACAACTTTCCAATTTTTTTGTTTAGAAATAAACCAACAAACCTTAACATCATGACCATTCCTATTACAATGGGAACAAAATTTAACTTCCCTATTTTTAGGATTCTTACCCATTTTACCATTCTCAAAACTCTGTCTACGAGAATGATTCCCCTGTTTAGGAGAGGTAATGTTCTTGCCATTTCTCGCCTTTCCTGGGTGAGATTGGTCTTTGGCACCTGCCTTATCATTCACAAAAGGCATTACCTTCTTAATCAAATTTTTCCTCTTCCAACAATATGCAACACAATGCTTAGTACCTTCACAAAATGTGCAAGGGAAAGCATATTTCTGCCTACCAAAGCTATATTGTTCCAACTGAAAGAGTGTATTAGAAGTTTTAGGATTTGATTTTTCCTTAGTGTTATTTTTAGTGTAAGTGGAAGGAGGTGGAATCTGATTACCTCTTTTACCTTTTTTCTTACACCTTTCATTGTTCCTCCTAATGGTGGAATCCTGCAATTCTAGTGGCATAGATCCTTGGCTGTTGGAAGTTTTTCTTCCTTCAACTGCTTTGGAACTTTCTCCAATTTCCATTTTCCCACTAGAATAACCCAAACCTGCAAACCGAGGCTGATCCTCTACCTGTATTGGGTTAGCATCGCCTTGTCCATTTTTACCAAGGCCCGTTCCGTTAAATCCCATCTTAACCATTAGCTTAGACCCAATTCCCTTAGTGTGTTTTTCAAACTGACCCAAAGGCATATCTGAAACTGAATGAGAGGAAGAATTAAAATGTGAACAACTTACAGTGCATTCTTCTGTCATATTTCCTGCATCTGCTTTGGAAGGAATTTCCTTCTTGTGTTCACCTTGTTGCATCTTTTCCAAGAGGGAATCCTTGGTTCGTATTTCTTCCTACAACTCTTTAACAAAGGCCATCAACTTCTTGCTCTCTTCAAGCATCTTGTTGACATACTCCTCTTTCTTGGTTATAGAGGATTGTGGCTCAGATTTTAACCGCCCTATTTCCTCTTCCAAGGAATAAAATTTATCTCTCAAGAAAGAGTTTTCTTCTTGGAGTTTGTGGTTTATGGCTTCAAGCTCATCCAGTTGCTCCTGTTTGGATGACTTGCCCATGATTCCCTGTTCCTGCAAACACAACCTGTACTTCCAAAACTGCACACTGCGAAAGAAGATCAACAAGCCCCAAAATGTCTGCACACTGAAAAGTGAAATCAATACTGAAACTAAAGCCAAATTCCAAACACAATTAGAAGCTAATCCGGCAATCTAACTGCTCTGATACCAAACTTGATCTCCCTACAACTGTGTTAGAAAAACACCTAAAAATGGAGATTTAAAAACATTATATGAAAAAAAATCATATATCTAAGATCATCTCTGAATTCTAAACATTTTTCATGTTTACACCAAGTCACATTTCGGACCAGAAGTGCATTGAAATTCATGTTTTCCAACTAGCTGTCTTGTAGATCCTTGTTAAAATCTGCATTCAAAGCTTCCAAAAACAGATTAAAACTCAACAAAAAACATCAAATCTTACATCTTTGGAATCATCTCAGAATTTCCTTCATTTCATCTTTTCACTCCGAGTTCCCAATCTAAGTGCAAGGCCTTCAAAAATGGCATTTTCTAAAACTGCCTCCTCTTGGCTTTTACACAGACCTGTCTCCCTTGTATAAGTGGAAGCAACCCATTTTATAATGCACCCAAGCCTCTAGGCGAGTTGGTTGGAGGATTGGCTTTAGACCCATGAGGTCAGGGGATCAAATCTCAGCAGCATCATTTTTGGCGGACTTGCATTTTAAATGGGATAAAATCCCAATTGGAGCGGCTTTTGAAGTGGGTACATCCCATATTTTGTGGAGTGATAAGGTCTTAGACTTAGGGAAGGTTTTAATAAACCTTATCTCCTCCATTTTCTACATGGATTTGGCACCATGCATGGCTTATCCCAACAACCACTTCATCCTCCCATCCCCGTGGTCATAGCCTATGTTGGCGGTTAATAATACTAATGTATAAACATTAATATGTATATATGTGGTTTGGCATATATGCGTGCCATTTGGAAAGTGGACTTACCAAGATAATATAATTTCGACCCATACAATGTGGCATAGAAATAATTAACTTGGTAAATCACATATAATCCACTTGTCGTCTCCCGCTAGGAAAATTGACCGAATTCGACGAGTGTTGGCAAGCCACGTGTCACAGTGCAATTGGTCCAATATTGACCAATTGACCATAGTTTGACTTTCCTGATGTCTAAACTTTGACCGAACATATCTAGAGCTCCCGATGTCCGTTTTTCGCGTTCTCACAGTCGTTGGAAATATATCAAGATGATCTTCTGCACTGACACCATTTAGGGATGTTTAGGGAATTTTTTCAAAAATTATCCTTTGATCAGCATCAGAGGTGGAACTTCGGGCCTCGGGGAAAAATTTAGATTTTTTCCCATTTTTTGGCATAAAGGCATAGAATTAAAAGGAGGAATGCAAGCCCATAGCAAATCAGAAGGTGACACGTGACAAGGAAAGGTGGAGGTGTGGGAGTGTGGAGGAAATGGTGAAAATTTTCCTCTGTGGAAAATGTTGTTAAAATAGAAATAAGAGCGCTGCCCTGCAACCAATCAGGTGAGGACACATGTCCTGCGGGAGGGTAAATCTGGGGTTGCACACAAACTCATGCTCTCCCTTACGACACCCTTTCTCACAAGCTCTGACATTTGCTTATTCAACTCTGCATGCAATGTTGGGCTCATCCTATAAGCCTCTTGATTTGAGAGTGAAGACCCTGGAATCAAATCAATATGGTGTTGAATATCTCTTTTGGGTGGTAATCCGTCTGGTAGCTCATTAGGAATAACATCAAAAAATTCTTCTATTAATTCTACTGTTTCTATTGGTATTTGTGCACTTGCAGGTTCATCCTTATTTGTGACTAGTACATAACAAAAACCAGTTTCCTTTTCCTCCTTCACAAATTCCTTTGTATAAAGCATATTTTCAGCCTTCCCCTCTTCCTTAAGAGGTGGAAAAACTATTATTGTGCCATCCTTCCAGAAAGTATAAGTATTCATTCCCTTATCATGAATAACTTTCCTATCATATTGTCATGGTCTTCCTAACAACATATGACATGCATCCATAAGAATAACATCACACAAAATATTATCCTTGTAACTATTCAAAATAGAAAACCTTATTGAACATCTCTTATCAACAGTAACTTCATTACCCTTCTTAAACCATGCAATACGGTAAGGGTTAGGATTCTTCTCAAAATGAAGACCAAATTTCTCAACCATCTCATTTGAAACCATGTTCTCACAACTACCACCATCAATAATAACATTACATACCTTTCCTCTTAAAGTGCATCTTGTTTTGAAAATATTTGTACGCAGCCATGCATCCCCCTTGATTCCCTTTCTTGGAGCAATCATCGTCCTCTTGATCATCATATTTTCTCCAACATCTGGTGAAATTTCTAGGTCTGTTCATCTTCTACTTGTTCAGCTTTAACAATATTTACTCTTGGATCATCTCCTTGCCTCTTATCATGTGTATAAGAATGTGTGCATTCAAAATCCTAATGCCCCTCTTCACCACATCTGTAAAAAACAAATGGTCTTCGTGGAGCCTCCCATCCTCTATCGCTAGCATATCCTCTGCCCCTAGAAAATCCTCTACCTCTTTATTGATTCTGGAAATCTTGTCTTGTATCTTTTTATTTTCCAATCCACGAGATGATTCTCCCCTACCTTGGCTGAAACCATCTCATCCCCAAAAGGAAGATGAGGCCCCCTCTTCATTCAGGTGATCTCCTAAAACTTTGACGATTTTTTTTCCTTGGCCTTTAAGGCTAATTGATAGGCATCCTCCGTGCTCTTAATCCTATGCATACTTATCTCATCTTGAATAGAAAATTTTAATCCATTTACATACCTCGTAGCCATTTTTTCCTCAGTTTCTTCATGTTGTACATGAATGGACAACTTGTAGAACTCATCTATGTATTCTTGCATTATTTGTAAGTTTTGTTTGAGATTTTGAAACCTCCTACAAAGGGTTTGGGCATAATCCATTGGGAGAAATTTATCTTTCAAATTCTTCTCCATCTTACTCCATGTCCTAATTCTTTCTTTCCCCTTTCTTGACCACTTTTTCTGTAGGTGATCCCACCATAACATAGCACGACATTTCAATTTCGTGCATGCAAATTTTACTTTCTTTTCTTCTGACATGGCCTTCCACTCAAAAAATTTCCCCATGCTAGTCAACCAGTCTATCAGCTTCTCTAGTTTTAGACTACCACCATACTCTGAAACATCAACTCTTATCCCATCATTATTTCCTTCTAATTCACGAAGCATTCTTTCTTCAAAAGCTAATGGTGGCACTTAGGTTTCCTCCTTTCACAAACTTCTTCTTTATCTGTGTCATCTCCACCTTGATTTTCTCTCTGGGTTATCATTGTAGCAAGCGCAACAACTTGCCTCTGTAGATATTGCATATTTATATTCATCTAGGCAATACCTCCTCCTCTTCCTCTTCTTGCCATCTTTTTTTAAAGGCTCAAACCAACTCTGATACTAGATAATGTAGCCAAATTCAAAACAAACTTGATATACTGCAAATAACATGAACTCAAAAATAAAATAGATATCCTTCTTTGTTATTTAATAATCAATTACAATATTTCCTATTTACGAAAACAACTCCCAACTTGAGTTGTCATGCAAACCCTAACTAACTTTGACTAAATCTACTCTAGGTGGCAGAATTTACTATTTTTAGCAGTTTACTAAAACCTGCTATTCTTAGTAAGTTCACATGCTTATTTGTACAGGCATAGAAATTTCCATGCATCTTCTACATTCCTAAATTAGAGGAATTTCCAACTTTCTAATTCATAATGCAACTAATAGACTAAAATTAACTAATGCCCAAAAATAGGAAAAAACCAAACTACAACTTAAATCCTAATTTTCGGCCTCAAGATGGCAGATTTAGGGCCCAAAATGTGCTGAGACTTTCCCCAACTGGTAGGGTGGGTTTCCTGTGTGTTCATCTCATCGAAACATGTGGTTTTAAAAAGAAACAAACTCAAACAAACACTTGGAGCTCAAGTTATGACCTTGTCAACTTCTTGTTAATTTTAGCACATCACTATCCATAAGGCAATGGCCAAGTTGAGGCTACTAACAAAACTATTGGAAAAATCCTACGTAAGACCGTTATATTTAGTGGCACCGATTGGCATAATCAAATTTTCTACGCATTATGGGCTTATCGCACTAGTGTTTGAACACCTACCAATGCTACCCCCTTTTCCTTAGTTTATGGCACCGGGGCTATTATTTCGTTAGAACTCGAAATACCAACCCTATGACTCTCTCTTAAAGTTATCCTTAAAGACAATGAATATCACGAAAATTGCTTACATGAACTATAAATGTGTGACTCATGTCATGTCCAAACACTGGAAAACCTCTGTACATACCAATCTCTCATCACACAAGCCTATAAACAAAATACTTGCTCTAGAGATTTCAATATCGGCGACCTCATCTTAAAAGAAAACCAAAAAAATACAAAATCCGAAGCACCCCTCAAAGGAAAATTTAAGTCCAATTGGCTTGGCCCTTATATTGTCATGGATAAGCTTGGTGGTGGTGTTTACCACCTTTCCAGCCTTCTAGGAAAACCACTAAAAACCCACTCAACGTCATGCATCTCAAGAAATACTACACTTAGATTATCACACCACCCACAATACCCAATGATGCACTCTTGTGCTTCGGTTCACACTTGATTTTTGAGGGATTACCATTACATTGAACCCCACACACTACACCATAAGCACTACATATTCCATTGTTCATCCTACGTTGTGCATTTTACACCATCCATCCTACACTTATTTCTATTGTCACATTATATATCACATATCTTCATAGCATACATTTTCCATATACTACACTAGTCATCATTACATATGAGTCTAGTTTTACACTTCATCAATACATTCTAAATTTACGCTAGGTTACATTATATATATGAGTCTAGCTACACATTCTATCTACACCTCCTACTACCTCTTACATACTACATATTATACACACCCTACATTTCCTACATTGCATAGTTTAACTGGCATATTTATCTATCATTTACATTCTACATACTACACTAGATTCCATCACATATGGGTCTAGTTCTACCTATCATCATTTACATCTTCCGTTTCTATATACACCTATTATTTCACTTCACACATTACATATCCTATACATATTACACAGCCTACATTACATTTCCCACACCACATTCACAACTTGGTCATTTATACTACATTTTTTCTAATAGTTGCACTCACCACCCTATGACGTACTTTAGTTCCTCATTCCATACTCAACTATTGAGTATTTACTAATCAAATGGAACTTACAATCACCATGCAAAATTTCCTCATGTGAATTTTCTAGCATCAGTGACATACATCTTAGGTTAAATTTTCAAATACTATCATCTTGTAGTGGTATACGCTTTAGGCTAAATCACTACCCCCATTATCATCTTGTAGTGGTATACACCTTAGGTTACATCACCACTCCTTCATTCATTCTATAGTGATATACGCTTAGGGATAAATCATCACTCACTCTTCCATCTTATAGTGATATACGCTTAGGGCTAAATCATCATTCCTCCATTCAACAAGTCATGATATACACTTCGGCTATAGGGTTCATGCACATCTCTCCACATGTCACATTTCATCACCATTACATACACACACTCATCATAGCGCACTAGACAAACCCAACACTACTCGACCATTTCCTGATGACGCACTCTAGTTTACGGTTCATTCTTGATTGTTGAGGGGAAAAAAAAATTAACCTCGTTATATACACTTACATCCACTCAAGGGGCACGTTGCTCCTATCATTCCATCTTGCATTTCATTCCATCCATCCATAACATATTACAATCTCTTGGGGGAATTTATTATTGTTTACTAGTTTTTTTCTGATAAATTTATTACACATGTTAGAATACTTTCCTATATTTCATTATCATACACACATATGTGTTCACACCTATGTTAGTGTGATTAAGAATACAAGATTCTACATGCAACATGAATTCTCGCCTTCTACCCTTCCTACACTAGTCATTGGGGGCATCCACATTCATCTTATCTAGGTGTTATTGTTTCATTTTGTACTTAACATCTTATAATACTTTTTCTTACACGCTTTGACATATTGGTTATCACTCTAGCATGATAATAGGTGTTCCATGTGTAGGAATTTTTTTGTAGGATTACATGTTTCCATGACTACTTATTTGTTTCTACTTGTTTGCTTTGTTTTCCATTATATACGGGCTTTGCCCTTTTCTTGTGTGCACACTTGTCTATTATTTATGGCCATGATGGCCTTACGTGTCTTGCAAAATTGTGAGTGATGTCTCATGTTTGCAACCCACTTTGTGTGGTATACTTATTTTCTTGCATGTTTACACTACTTTGTTTGGAAGTTACTACATTATCTGTGTATTTTACACTTGTATTATTGTATGCATGTGTTTTTAGACTAACACTTATTTTGGCTAGCCATATCCTTGTGTTTGTGACTTAGTATCTACAAAGATCTTTCCCTTTCCCCCTACAGGGAAAAGTTTTACAGGTCAGAGAGTGGTTGGTCCTCTTTTTTGGTCGTATTCTCCTTTTAGCAACATCACATGTGCCCCCAAAGAGAGGGGGCATCATTGATGGTTTCTACTAACACAACATATTTACACTAGCTTAGTACAGTGCACCTTCCACCCTTGACATTTTGGGTTTACATACAATGAGTGATTTTAGACCAGTCTATGAAATCCATACATAATAGCCTCTATAGGACATTATGTCCTTCAGTGATTTTGATGAGCAGTTACAAGCTTGGATGTTACAGTGGGTGTGCCTCTCTACACTACTTTGTCAAGTGGTTTCAGATTACCTAGAAAACTAGGATAGTAAAAAGATCTCTTCACACATTTCAACAGTAACGGTTAAATTTTGGAGGATACATAACATTTTCTCCCTATACTTCTTCAGCCAAGGTGGTGTGAGATTGCCTAAAAAAACACGTGACAGTTTTTTGATATCCTTCTACACCCTTTTTCTCGACATGGATCAAGTGCACATGTTCCATTTACAATTTCCTTTTCACGTATTTTACATTTTCATACTTTACATATTTCTATACACATGCATATTTTACATAGTGGTTTTACATACATACATATTTGACTACTTGATCATTTTCTCCTTGCAAGTCTGGCTATATGAGAAACAAGTAGTCAAATTGGGGGCAACAACAACAATAACAACATCGACAATGACAACGACAACACACCACGATAGGAACTTTCCTTTACTAACCATGTAGGTACATTACACACAATAGCATCTACACACGCATTCCACCCTAGGTCCACTCTCATCACTTTTTATGCACATTTTTCATCTTTAGAATGCACGCTCCTACACATTTTTCTGTTTTTCATTCCACACTTGAATATAGTCCATTGACACATCTTCTTCTACACTCTACATGGATATAAAGTATGCATCTTTATCTACTTTATGTTATCGAACATTTCCGCTCACCAACATAAAGTGGGGAAAAAATATAGACATAAAGTCATGCACTTTAGGAAATATTAAGCCTTGTCTTATACAACTATTTAGAAGATTCTTAAGTGAATAAAGTATTAATTAATCCCACATTTTGACCACCTTTATTTTATATTTTATTTCATCATTCATGCATATTTTCTCATACATATCCACCTATTTCACAACTATCCTAAAATTTTAGCCTAAACTCAGGAACCCAAGCCTGTACTGGGGTGCCCTGGTCCCACCTGGGGAACCCCGATCCATGTTCAACTTTCTCACTTCTTTTTTGGGTATTTCTAGTCATTTTTCATCCTTTTATTTTTCTTATTTGACCATGTCGGGGTTAATTACGAAATTAAAGCAAGAGATCCCTATAAAAATAAATTTATAAGGTCATAATAAGGGTCCTAACGTCACATACTACTATAAAGCCATCTAGAGTTGCATCCATTGCATCACTTGCATCCACATAGTGCCATACATCAAGGCTAGGAGATCTGCATCAACACACACACAATATAGGGGGAGTGATTCTATTCTATTCCATGCACACATACTAGTACATTTTCTATAGTTCCTATTTCTCGCTACTTCACAAAGTGCAACTGGAACAAGAGCACCTAGGGCATGACATGCATGCACGCACACACACACCAGAACTACATCTAGGTCTAAAATGTAGTGCAATGCTCAGTGATAAGACCACTAGTTTGGCGGTTGAGTTCAGTCTGACCCATTCATTCTGCATCTTTTATTTTTCTTAGGGTTTGATACTTCCTTATTTCTTGCACGTCGTCATTGCATTATTAAACACAATTGGTGCAACTCAGTAAATCCAATGCAATAGACAAACAATATTTCAGATCATCTTGCAACCATACAAAATTTAGATTATGAGTATTTACAGAGACCATGGCACCTAATTTGTAGAACAGGGCACCTTTGAGCGCCCCAGTACCTTCCCAGGCACCTCAGTCTACTCTAAACCTCTAGATATAGCCTTTTTGGGACTTCTGAGTTTTCATTCCTACTCCTGGATTTTACTGTCAGACCTGTGATAACCTACAACAGTCTTCTTTTATCAGCTAATTCATTTCTCCTTCTTCACTTGCATACTTAGGGTTTTATTTCACCTAGTATAATCATTTACAATTATTCTATATTGTTATTAGTTCATATTTTACAGTGTTTTAGTCCTCCTATTTATATTAACTAGTGGTTATACTTCTCATAGTATTAGTTTAGATTTCCATTTTTAGTTAATCATGCACAATTGCAGTTTTTAATGTACAATCTTCAAACGCTCATAGCTTTTGATCTGGGTAAAGAAATAAGAAAAAAATTATATCGCCGGAAAGGTATTGAAGAGTATTACATGATTAATGCATTTATTAACCACATTAAAGTGATTTAATGGTGTGAAACTTTAGAAAACTATCTCGAGGTCATTTTCAGGTACATGCTCTACAAACTTTAATGATGCCCATGCTGGGTCTACAAACTTCAATGTTGGTTGGTCCTGGGTGGTTGAAGAAGTGGTTGGGATATTTAATTTCAGATTCTCTCTCTCTCTCTCTCTCTCTCTCTCTCTCTCTCTCTCTCTCTCTCTCTCTCTCTCTCTCTCTCTCTCTTTCTCTCTTTCTCTCTCAATTCTTGTATACATTTTAAAATAATTCTCATTTTGAGTGGTTGGGGGGTTGGATATTCTGGGCATGGGGAAACTCTGTCAATTTGTTTTCTCAAATTCATCGAGCTGCAAGCCTTCTCATGGGCTTTGTAAATGAAATTGGGCCTCTATTCTACAAATGTAATGGAATGTATATATTCATGGAGAAATAAAATTTGTGTTTGTGGTGTTCTCTCAATTCTTGCATTTATTTTTTTGCATTCTCTTACCTCTTCATTGCTGATGTTCTATTTTGTGCATACTTCCTTTCATTTTCAGGTTTATGATGTTGTGTTTCATGGAGAAAAGATGGTGGATGAAGATCTGGGTCTGTGTCACATTGTTATGACCTCTCTTAACTCCATTTTCCTTCTTCTTTCTCCCTCAACAAGATATTTCCACTCCCTTTTATTGGTGTTATCCCCTTTGTAGTGTAGGATTTCCCTTTCATGCATCTTTCTAACCCTCTCTTTCTCTCCCTAGTCCCTTGGCATGGGTAGATTAGGATTAGTTAGATGCATTTTCCCTTCTAGGAGTATTTTAGCATTAGGATTAGGTAGAGCAACCAGCCTTCTCTGTGAAAGAAATGATAACTAGATCGTACCAAGCCAAGAACACATGCTAATCAAACACCACAATCTATAAGATAAAAGCAATTTGCCAGAATAAATTTACATAAAACCTTTGCAAATAAATGAGAAAAAATATCATATATTATCATGGAACTCAATGAATACAATGAGAATGGGCCTTGCTTATATAGGCAAGGAATAACAATCTAAGAACCAATCAAGGTCGTAGATCAAGCCATAAATCAATGAAATAACTAGTCATCAAAGAACTAGTATAGACCATAGATTTAGGAGAGAACTAGACATAAAGGATCTAGTCAATACCATAGATCAAGGAAAGAACTATACCTAACAACTAGATAATATCTCCTAATATCTAAATAAGATAAAAGAAATATCCACACACATAAGTTGGGTGGAGGATAAATACAATAAAGGTAAATAAAGTACCTAAGTGAACATGAGCTAAGGTAAATACCTACTCTAACACCCCCCTCAAGTGAAGCTAGGGGCCAAAATAGAAGTGGAATGTCCACAGTATGAGTCCCGACAACTAGGCCTGATGAGTTAATCATGTATAATAACTGGGAAAAAAGGGACACTGCAAGGTACCCAAAACCATTAACAACAAAGTAAAGAGAGTAAAAACCCATTGCAAGGAATATTAAGAAGCTCAGCTCAAAAAATTTGTACAATGCTGAAGAATTTTGGTGTACACTATGATCTGAATCCATTGCTCGATCAAAAAACTAAAAAAAAAACTGATACTAGGCTTCACCAGAATAGCTCCATACAAGGAGACTATCAACAGAGTGATGTCGAAAGTGCAAGAAAAAAACCAAACATAATTCGATCAACTGCTGTAAATAGGTGTGCCATGATCCAAGAAAAATAACCAAAGAAACAAGGCAAGGACAAAAAACCCAAAGAAGCAGGATCAACACCACACCCTCCTATACTGTTGAATGGGTGGAGTGAAACCACAGATCTTTATGAGTTTCCCAAAATCAACTACTCAAACACTGACAAAATAACACTAGGATTGACCAGAATAGCTCCCCCACAAGAGAGATTATCAACATGCCAAAAGTGTCAAAAATACAAATACAAAATCTCTCAACAAACAAGAGAGATACACTACACCTGCTAAAGAAAAATGCTCAAAACAAGAACCATTACAATACAAAAGGTATAGAAAGTGGAGAAAGATGTCAAATGGTGGAGGAGCCACACCTGTAGAGTCCTCTTAATGAATTCCTATGTTGCCACCATGAGTGATCATATATCCACCCCAAATCAACACGAATGGATGAAGAATATGCCTACATATGACTTGGTGTAAAATGCACAATGGGTGCATGCAAAGGAACACCAGAATGTGTGTTAGGTTGATCATGTCTAATAGCTGAAATCTCAAGTTTCTTAAGCCTGAGTGAAGTTGCAGAACTCATGTGTTGCTCGTGATCCTCAAAAGAGTCAAGTGAACAAAAATAGTAGCTCTATCAATGTGTGATATCAATGAAGTATCTTCTCGAAAACCAATTTCATGGTGAGAATTCCACTTAACATGTGGAATAGGGGAAATAATACCCTGTGAATGTCTATCAATACCTCTGCCAATGAAACCCATAGAACAGAGCATACGAGAACTGAATACAATGGTATGATTCTCAAAAGAGCCATATATATGAGTAGAATTAGGATACACAACATGTGTTACTGTAATAGGCATAGATGTGGAAGAGCATGCAGTAATAAGCCTCATAGGCTTAGGAACCTCAAGAGTAGTAACAGGCTCAAATACTAACATATCAATGTCAGTGGGTACAAGAGAAACAATTGCATGTGAACTAGGATCATGGATATGGTTGTCCACAATATGATGGCGATGATGTAGGATAGTAATTTTTTTCCGCAAGGAGTGTATTAGTGTATCCTTATCATGAATGAGTGATTGTAGAAGAGAATTTTGCTTCTTGAGCGATCTATTTTCTTCCAAAAATTTTACAATATCCTCTTGAAGCCCACACACTTCAAATAAAATCATATATTTCTCAAAATCCATGATAGATACAATAATGTAACTCCCAAAAATTTAGGATGTTGGGCTCAATTGAAATTGCGTCCACAATTTATTACAACACTCCTCCATATTTGGCACTTTATAATGAGTGCGTGTTACAATATGGAACTTTATAATTATAGTGTAATTCTCAAAATAAATATTTCCAATGGAAAGAGGACTAAAAATAAGTACTTTTGTAAAAAATGGTACTCAAAACTGAGTTACCGATCAAAAGATACAAGCTTTTCAATATTATGTTCTATTATTTATTTTAGTTGCCACTAAAAGAAAATAAAATACTCTTTCCTTCACCACACAAATAAAATGAAAGGGGGCTGGGGTTAAGCACTTACTAGTATGAATCATAAAATTTTAAGCCCTCATATGACCATACCATTCTGACCAATTTAATAACTGATATATTTTTCTGGACTTTTGGTAAAAATTACTACTTCAAGATTGCATCAAAATATGATGCCTGTGGATTTGCACCATAATAACAATCTACATGATTTCACCACAGTTCATGGACACCTACCAGAAAAGGAAAGAAACGTATTTCCTAAAACCTCCTATTTCATGCACGATCTAAGAATAATGTGTATGACAACAAAAAAAAACCCAGTAAGTAGTTCTCGGTAAACTCAATGTAAACAACCTAGAAAATGAATTTCCTGGGCTTCCGTTCTATGTGTTGCACGAATCTTCGAGGTGAACCAGTGTGTGCCTCTGCAACAATAAAATAACTAACAAAACAACTGTCTCCAAAAATGGTCAGATTTTACAGTCAATCTTAGGGTTTTTTTTCACCTTCTGGAGCCAATGGAATCTTTTGTTTTGCATAAAAACACACATGCAACAACCAAAATATAAACAAATTCCAAATATATGAATATACAATAGAAAATATTTACAAAATGATAACTTACAGATGGATGTCAATTAACAATCTCCTTCTCTGATACTATAAAAGGAATGATAATCATATCATACCAATCCAATAACACAGATGCTAAACAAACACCATGATCGACAAGATAAAAGTAATTCACCACAAAAACTTTACGTAAAATCTTTGGAAAAAAATGAGAAACAATATCATATGTTATTATGGAACTTGATGAAATACAATGAGAATGGGCCTTGCTTATATAGGAAAGGAATAACAATCTAAGAACCAGTTAAGGTCATAGATCAAGCCATAAATCAAATAAATAACTAGTCATCAAAGAACTAATCACGACCATGGATTTAGGAGATAACTAGACATCAAGTATCTAGTCAAAACCATAGATCTAGGAAAGAACTAGTCAATACCATAAATCAAGGAAATAACTAGACCTAACAACTAGATAATATCTCTTAATATCTAAATAAGATAAAATAAATATCTAAACAGATAAGTGGGTGAGGATAATTACAATAAAGGTAAATAAAGTACCTAGGTGAACATGAGCTAAGGTAAATACCTACTTTAACATTCTGGAGGTCCATCTCAAGTATGCAAGTCCCACAACTTGAGAGATGATCCAATGTTAGCAAAAAGTAAAGATCTGCAAATTCAAATCTCAGGATGCTACTTTTTGTGATAATAGTTTTCACACGCCTGGTGGTGTTATGTTTTTGGAGCCTATTTTCATGTTAGAGTATGGTACACCTTCCATGTGTTACACTCGGGTATTTTTACGGCGGTCCCGCTCGCCGGTGAGCGGGTTAGGGGGGTTCGGGGGCGAAGCCCCCGAAGCAAATTTTCATGGGTGGTTTATTAACCCATGGGTAATGGGTAACCGTTATGGGCTGTTTTTGGGTCCATGTTTTTTCGGTACCCATTGTTTTGTAAAACTGCCTCTTCGGTTACCCATAGGTTTATCGGACAATTTTGTTTTTCCCCATGGTTTTGATACCCACGGTTTTGTATCAAACTGCTTAAGTAGTTGTCTATTTATATGGTCTTATGCATATGATAGATGCACAAGAAAATGTATTACAGATGTCTTTTGAATTCAGGTTTGAATTCTATAGAGTTTGTTGAACATAGCTCCAAACGGATCTGGGTATTGTATTGAGAGAGTGAAGGCTTGTAATAAAATTTGAGCAAGTGATTCTTGGTGGACATAGCCCAAATTGGGTGAACCACGTTAAATATTGTCTCTCTGTGTTGTGTTATTTATTCTGCACTTTTATTTGAGATCTGTAATATTTTCTGCATATTAGTTTCTACTGTTGTGATTCTGTGAAGGATTATTCTGCATATTTTATCCCTTATTTCCTAACAATTGGTATCAGAGCCTGGCTTTGTTTATTAAATTGTTGAATCACAGGAAAAGTTTTTATCTTGAGTGGGAGCTATGGCAGATGATGGAAGATCTAGGGTTGATAAATTCAACGGGCAGAATTTCAGTCTTTGGAAGATGCAGATGGAAGATTACCTTTATCAAAAGGATCTTTATACTCCGCTGTCTGAGAAGGTGAACAAACCCTCGAGTATGACAGATGTGGAATGGGATTTGTTGGATCGGAAGGCACTTGGAACGATTCGGTTGTGTCTTGCATCCTCGGTATTATTTAATGTTTCAAAGGAAAAGACTACAAAAGATCTAATGGATGCATTAGGGAAGTTGTATGAAAAACCCTCTACCTCTAATAAGATATTTTTAATGAAAAAGTTGTTTAATATGAAGATGTATGAGAGTAGTTCAGTAGCAAATCATTTAAATGATTTCAATACGGTTGTGAATATTCTAGCTTCGGTTACAATAGAATTTGATGAAGAAGTTAGGGCTTTATTAATTCTGTGCTCTTTACCTGAGAGTTGGAATAGCCTGGTAATGGCGGTAAGTAACTCAGTTCCAGCTAACTTGAATTTGAAGTTTGAGGATGTTGTAGGGGTGATTCTAAGTGAGGAAATGCAAAGAAAAAGCTCCGGGGGATCTTCTACTTCAGGAAATGCTTTGACAGTGGAAACTAGAGGGAGACAGAAGAATAGAGGAAACCGTGGAAAATCAAAAGATCGGGCAAGGTCAAAATCCAAGAACAAGATTGTATGCTAGAATTGTGGAAAGCCTGGGCATGCAAAGAAGGACTGTTGGGAGCTTCAGGATAAGAAGAAACAACAGGAAGAAAACAAGGAGGAAAATGTGGCATCGGGTAATGTATGTCAGGATGCTTTGATCCTTTTTTTGCATAATATTACTGAATCTTAGGTTTTAGATTCAAGGGCTTCTTTTCATGCTACTCCACATAGGACATTATTTTGTTGATTATGTTCAAGGGGATTTTGGGCATGTCTTTCTTGGTGATGATGAGCCTTGCAGCATAGTTGGAAAAGGTTCTGTTCAGGTTAAGATGCAGAATGGGAATACATGGATATTGAAGGATGTCAGACATGTGCCTACATTAAGGAGAAATTTGATATTGGCAGGGCAGTTGGGAAGTGATGGTTGTACTGTGATATTTACAGTAGACTCTTGGAAGGTTACCAAGGGTGCTCTTGTGGTGGCAAGAGGTAAGAAGGTTGGACCCTTGTATTTAATCACTGATAATACTAATGATTTTAATCTTGTGGCTTCAGATGTAGATACAACATTATAGCACTATAGGCTCGGTCATATGAGCCATAAGGGCAATGAACATCATAAAGAAGAATTTTCCTGGATATACAAAAACAGGTTTGGATTTATGTGAAAACTGCAAATATGGGAAACAGAAGCGAGTAAGGTTTCTCAAGGTTGGACCTACGAAGAAAGAGAGTAAGTTAGAGCTGGTACATTCTGATGTGTGGGGACCAGCTCAGGTATCATCTCTTAGGGGTTCAAGTTAATATGTTACTTTTATTGATGATGCAACAAGGAAAGTTTGGGTTTATTGTATTAGACACAAATCTGATGTATTTGACACTTTTTTTAAATGGAAAGCCTTGGTAGAGAATGAAACAGGTCTTAAGCTAAAATGTCTCAGGTCAGATAATGGAGGGGGAGTATTGCAGCAATGAATTTAATGATTATTGTTCTAAGAATGGAATCCGCAGGAAAAAGATGATTCCAGGAACTCCGCAGTAGAATGGGGTATCAGAAAGGATGAACAGGACAATAATGGAATGTGCTAGGAGCATGAGATTACATGTAGGACTGCCTCTTTCTTTTTGGGCAGAAGCGGTGAGCACAGCTGTGTACTTGATAAACAGAGGACCCTCAAGTGCCTTGGATGGAGGCATACCTGAGGAGGCATGGTATGGTAAGAAAGTTGATTATTCATTTCTTAGAGTCTTTGGATGTGAGGTGTTTGTTCATATAGACAAGGATGATAGGACCAAGCTAGAGGCTAAATCAGAAAAATGTACTTTCATTGGTTATGGTGGTGATGAATTTGGATTTAAAAGTTGGAGTATTAAGGACAAGAAAATCATTCGGTCTAGGGATGTGGTCTTGAATGAGAAAGTCATGTATAAGCAACAGTTGCAGGAAAACAGGGAAGAATCCAAGAAAGAATATGTAGTGGTAGAGGATCTTCCAGATGGGAAAGTGACCCATAAATCATTTCAGGTACCTACTCAACAGGAACCCCAAACTCCTACAGTGAGGAGGTCTTCTAGGGTAAGAAAAGAACCTGAACGTTTTTCTCCTTCTCTTTATTATTTATTACTCACTGATAGTGGAGAGCCAGAGAGCTTTGATGAAGCAATGCAGGTAGATGCCAGTAAGAAGTGGGAACAAGCCATGGATGAGGAGCATAAGTCTCTCATGGAGAACCAAACTTGGGATTTGGTGAACCTACTGGAAGGAAAAAGAGCATTGCAGAACAAGTGGGTGTATAGAGTTAAAGACGAAGAAGGAGGAAAGAAAAGATATAAGGCCCAATTGGTGGTCAAGGGGTTTGCACAGAAACAAGGTATAGATTTTGATGAGATATTTTCTCCTGTAGTAAAAATGACTTCTATTAGAACTGTTCTTGGAATAGTGACAACAGAATACTTGCACTTAGAACAGTTAGATGTAAAGACTACATTTCTCCATGGTGATTTGGAGGAGGAACTATATATGCAGCAACCAGAGGGCTATGAGGTCAAAGGTAAAGAGGAGACGGTGTGTAAACTGAAGAAGAGCTTGTATGGCTTGAAACAAGCTCCACGTCAATGGTATAAGAAGTTTGATAGCTTCATGATGCAGCAAGGTTATATTAGATGTCATTCTGACCATTGCGTGTATACAAAGAAATTTGAGGATGGAAGTTATATTATCCTGTGTTTGTATGTTGGTGACATGCTGGTTGCAGGTAAAAACATGCAGGAAATAAAAGTACTCAAGAAATAGCTAAGTGAATCCTTTGATATGAAGGATTTGGGGGCAGCCAGAAAAATCCTTGGTATGAGGATAACTTGAGATAGAAAGGAACAGAAGTTGACTTTATCTCAGGAAGAGTACATTAAGAAGGTATTGAGATAGGTTTAACATGCAGGATGCTAAACCGGTTGGGACTCCTTTGGCAGGCCATTTCAAGTTATCAAAGGAGCAGTGTCCCATGACAGAGCAGGAAAGAAACCAGATGTCAAAGGTACCTTACTCATCAGCAGTTGGAAGTTTGATGTATGCTTATGGTGTGCACTAGGCCTGATATTGCCCATGCAGTGGGGAGCTGTGAGTAGATTTTATGAGTGATCCAGGTAAAGAGCATTGGCAAGAAGTAAAGTGGATCCTTCGGTATTTGAGAGGGACCATGGGGACAGTTTTGTGCTACAGTGGATCGGACACCACTTTATATGGTTATGTAGATTCAGACTATGGCTGGAGATGTAGACAGCAGGAGGAGCATGACAGGTTATATTTACACTGTAGGTGGGACAGCAGTGAGCTGGATTTCACGACTACAAAAGCTGCTGGCTTTGTCAACCACGGAGGCTGAGTATGTTGCTGCCACAGAGGCAAGCAAAGAGATGATTTGGTTACAACAATTTCTTGAGGAATTGGGGCATAAGCAGGAAGAATGTAAGCTGCATAGTGATAGTCAGAGTGCTATACACCTAGCTAAGAACTCTGCTTTCCAATCTAGGATGAAGCATATACAGTTGAGATATCACTTCATCAAGAAAACTTTGGAGGAAGATAAGTTGAAGTTAGAGAAGATTCATACCAGTCAAAATCCTGCAGACATGATGACCAAGGTGGTCACAAGGGATAAACTAAAGCTATGTTCAGCTTTGGTTGGCCTTCGCGGATGACAGTGAAGTGTTGAGAAGCTTGTCTCAGTGGAAATCTAGTCTCCAAGTGGGAGATTGTTATGTTTATGGAGCCTATTTTCATGTTAAAGTGGGGTACACCTTCTATGTGTTACACTCGGGTATTTTTACGGTGGTCCCACTTGCCGGTGAGCGAGTCAGGTGAGTTCGGGGGGGGTGAAGCCCCCCCGATGAAAGGGGGTTCGGGGGCAAAGCCCCGAAGCAAATTTTCATGGGTGGTTTATTAACCCATGGGTAATGGGTAACAGTTATGGGCTGTTTTTGGGCCCATGGTTTTTTTGGTACCCATTGTTTTGTAAAACCGCCTCTTCGGTTACCCATAGGTTTATCGGACAGTTTTGTTTTTCCCCATGGTTTTGATACCCACGGTTTTGTATCAAACTACTTAAGCAGTTTTTCTATTTATATGGTCTTATGCATATGATAGACATACAAGCAAATGTATTACAGATGTGTTTTGAATTCAGGTTTGAATTCTGTAGAGTTTGTTGAGCATAGCTCCAAACGGATCTGGGTATTGTATTGAGAGAGTGAAGGCTTGTAATAAAATCTGAGCAAGTGATTCTTGGTGGACGTAGCCCAAATTGGGGTGAACCACGTTAAATATTGTCTCTCTGTGTTGTGTTATTTATTCTGCACTTTTATTTGAGATCTGTAATAATTTCTGCATATTAGTTTCTACTGTTGCGATTCTGTGAGGGATTATTCCGCATATTTTATCTCTTATTTCCTAACAGGTGGGACAAGATTGAGGAGCTTTACATCTTCATTTTAATAGGTTGATGTGTTCTTGTTTAAATCTCAACCTTTAGAGGCAAATTATAAGCACATCTGGTGACTCCACTAATCCATAATAATCCATTTTCTGAGTTACAGACCTTTCTTTCCACCCAATTCCATCCATTTTTCTCTCCATACCTTTCATTTTCCTTCCATCCATGAATTTGTGCAATCATTACTTCATTCCCATCACGGAATCCTCATTTGCAGCAGTAGCAGAACTAGTTCAATTCACCTCTAAACTTGCAAAATTATTCTCTAGGCTACTCTAATCCACCTCTAGATCAGTTTTATGGTGAAAATAAGTAGTATGCATATTCCCAATTGCAAGATACTAGCCAGTTTGGTCATTCACAAAACTATGGAACAATTCAAAGGTAGGAGTATGTAGATTTTGGAGGCCATCCTACACCTGGATATGTTTGTTTGTAGAGGAAGGTTCAAGAGTTAGAGCTGAGCATGGTGCTGATAAGGACTAAGGAAACAAATAAGGAAACCTAGATTGGTTTCAAAATTCCATATCCATGGACTGGCACTATACCAAGTAAGTTCAATCCTTAAGAAAGGTTGCATTTTATAATCAAAATGTTGAATCAAGTTAGAGAATGGATTAAAAAGAGAGAGGCTTATGAATCTGATGCTAGACAATCCTATCAATGGGAAACCCATGCATTTCCATCTCACAATCTTCCCATTCCCCAACCCATTCCACCTCAACTTGAGCCTCATTTCCCTAACTTTCTACCTACTGACCCCATTGAGAATTTTATTTCTCCATCTTTTACCCTTCCATATCACCTTCAATTCTCTACCCCTTTTCCTTTGAAAACTCATTCCCCTCTACAGAAACAATAAATTAAAGCTCCCCTTCCACCTAAAAAATTACAAAAATCAATTGAGACCCAGCCAAACCCTCCTCTAGCAATCCCAAACCCATTTTGGGAGGAATAAAATTAGAAAATCAGTTAAGGAGGGAAGCAAATTAAAGAACCCAACAAATAAGAATTAGCACAAAATATGAGGAATTGGGATGCAATATTCAATATCACTCAAATTCCGCTGATGAATAAGCCTTCATTTGAGGTTGGAATTCAAGAAAAAGTGGTAGAGACTGATTCTACATAAGAACATTTCCAGGAAGAGAATGACTAACAGTCCTTATGCTCTGAATGTAGCATACAAGATGGCACCATATTAATGGAGACTGTTGTTCTATCCCCACAGGAATCAGTAAATGAAGATAAACTTCCAAGTGAAAAAGATGTTTCAATGGAATGTAGTGATCCTAATTTCTCTGCATGTTTAGAACTTGTTGCACTTTTAAAAGGTTTCATTGATTCACCAAGAATTTCATAAAATGTTTCAACCATTCATGAGGAGCTTTATGCCATGGAAGTGGAAAAATTATATTCTGAAGCTTTGGATGAAGAAGAGATCATAGGAAGCTTCTTGATTTCTTTTGATGGTGAAATTTCAAATCCTTCTTCCACTCCATCCCTTCTTGAATCATTTTTTGCATATGAGTTTGATCTCTCAAACTTCATGCTTAAGGAGGAGGATAATAAAGATGATGACACTATTGCTAAATCAGTCATATTGTAGGAGGTAGTTTGGAAGGATGCATAGTTGTTTATAGAGGCATAGAAACATTCAAATCATCTTGCAAACAACCACCTTCTTCTAGAAAGTGTGTAAAATGACTCCATCCATGAAGTTGAGCTTCAAAGAGATGGTAAAATCATGAGGATCAACCCATTGGTTTCAAAGGTTGTGTGTCCAATCGGATACCTTGTCATTTTGTAGCCAAAACTGGAGTCACAACAATTCATGTTCACTACATAACATGAGGATGACCATCAAAGTACTAAAGGTCAGCAACAATGCCTCCAAAAAAATTCTCAACAACTTGAGGAGGTATTCATCTCATTTTTTCTAATACTTTGAAGAATTTTGGATTGTAAGGCATGTTTTCCTTTCCACCATGTTCTTTTGTTGCAAAATAGGTCACATGACCACATTTTTTTAGGAAAGGATGCTACTTCTCACAACTTGTTGCAAGTTTTGTTTAGCCTCCTTTACCTCTAGTTAGAGTAGAGTATGTAGGTTTGCTTTCAGCAGAAGAAGTGCTTTTGCACATTTTGCATGTTTCCACTTGGAACATCTATGATATTCCATTTTTTACATAGTATTTGAGGGCCTTTTTTGTTGTTGCACAATCATTTTGGAAGTCAGAGCTGGTTTCATGAAAAAATCAAAACATTTTAGGGAAATTTCAAGATTTATTCAAAACTCCAAGAGATCAACATCAAATTGGTGCTAAGTTATGCAGGTTTGGGGATAAAATTAAATGTTTGAAATTAGTGTTTTCTTTGAGGTTATGCTTGACTCCATGCCCAATGAATGCTTTGAAGGTATAGAAACAAAATTGCACAAAGAAATAACCAATTTCTTTAGTATTTGATTCAACCAACAATATAAAAATATGTAGGAAATGAATTCTTATATTTACGGAGATAATATCTAACCATATAGTTTACCCAAAAAATATTCCTAACCACTAACTATTTGTAATATATATTTTTTATAAAAATACATATACGATAACTAACAAATTATTAGTCACTTACCACATAGTAGCAAAACGGTACTTACAAACATGTGGATCACTAACATAGTTTCCCTAACATCCCCCCCTTATTGCGAACATGAAAAAAACATCAAACTTGTACCTGCACCTGCTTTCATGATCATATGATTTTCCTTTGGATTATCACAAACCAAAATTTGGTTTTCCATCAATTAACCAAAAACCAAGAGTAAGGTGGTTTTCCAGTGGTTGACCACAAACTATAAAGGGGTGAAGGTTTTCAAATGGTTTACCTGCAACCATATCATGATGTGCCAATGCATTCTTCAACTCTCATCATAGTTGTTCTTCCAAAGTTAACATTTTGGAATCCAACATAATGCAAACATATCATTCCACACATAAAAAACTGAAACATTGTGTTATTTCCTCCCCCCCCCCCACAATGTGAAGTCTCCATAACACACTATTATGAAAACATCACATTGAAATAGACACACACTCACACATGTCGCCATAGCATAAGCGACCCCATTGTTAGTGACTGACGAGAGGGTGTTGATCGACATCCTACCTCTGATGCCTTCTACCTCTGGTCATATGCTGCTACCTCACCGGAATGTGACAATGAAACTCAAAAACATGCCCTAAATAGACGTCGCATTCCACCAAAAAATACGTCTATAAGGAAATTTTATTTTTTTGTAGACTTTTACAATGATTGACTCTTGACAACAAAATACATTTTAATTTAATGAGAATGGACTTGACTCTCAATAACTAACAAAACTTAGACAACACAAATGTCATATGACATAATTCTTGACACTTTGACTTTTTAATATAACAAATTAATGACTATTACTTTGTTGACAAGGTAATTTTTATATTTTTGACTTGATTCTTAAAAACTTTTAAAGACTTAAAACCTATTAACTAAAGAAAAACTAATCTTTAATGATTACTTTTTAAATAAAACAGTTTATAAGAACTTACCTGACATATTAATATAAATTTGAATTGGACGACTTTAATAGAATCTTCTTTATATGTTAAGTATTAAAAAATGGACTATATTAAAAATAAAGCATTCTAAGTGTAAACTATGATAGAATACACTAACGTCTGAACTTATAGATAAGAACAAGGAAATCATACCTCCAAGGATCTTTGCATACCATAGTTCACTCCTGCTATGAAGGTAGATTACTATCAAGTCATTGGAGAAAACAATGTAGAATATATCATAAGTGCATGCACCGTGTGGAGGTAGATCCAGGAAGATGTATACAAATCAATTCAATGAAGAATGAATGCAAACAACGTTTAAGGGAATCACCATGTAGGGATCCATGTTTGACGTCTTTGCTAAGTGTTTACAAATTAATAATAGAGATATGTTGGTGTTGTACTTGGACAGGAAGATGTTGGAGTTGAGAATATTGTGTATTGTTATGCCGCAAAGACGATTTATCATGTGTAGTCCATTGTATCTGTCTAGAGGTATCATCAAACACCGTTTTAGATAAAAATATTCAAAGCATGTCAATTTGACAAAGAATGAATTGAACACGTCCAAAACTATTGACAAATGTTAGATTAACTACAGTGGAATTTGCGACCAATAACAATAATAATGATGAGGTAACAATAATCAATGTTGTTTTGGACCCGAGCGATGATGAGGTAACTATCCATATATGTGTTCAATGTTTCAATTGAAAAAAAAAACCTTCACCTATAATAGGCAGCAAGAAATACAATCATAAGTGAACCAATGCCAAGTATATATTAAAAAAGGAGTTTGTATTAAGCCAACCCATCTAGCTAGATTAGTAATACAGAAATCACTACCAAGCTCGTTTGACCATATGACGTAGGTCGTAAATACTTCAAGTGTAAGCTAAATGGGAAGGAAATTTACACAGTAATATTTTCCATCACAGGGGAAACCAAATAGTATTTATGGCTCTGCCCCTTACAAATTATCAAAATAACATACTCACTTTGATGTCAATTAAAGGTATAGAAGCAGACTTACACAAAGAAACAATCAATTTCTTTATTATTTGATTCAACCAACAATATACAAATATATAGGAAATGAATTCCTATATTTACAGAGATAATATATCACCATATAGATTACCTAAACAATATTACTAACCACTAACTATTCGTAATATATATGTTATAACAATATATATACGACAACTAACAAATTATTAGTCACTTACCACATAGTAGTGAAATGGTAATTACAAACATGTGGAGCACTAACATAGTTTCCCCAACATGCTTCAAGGCTACTGATTTTCATCATATAGTAGGCAGATGTCCCTTGGAGGTCACCAAAATTTTGGCAAAAATAAGCTCACACTTCATTTTGGGCAGCTGGTATCGATTTCCTCTTGAAGTGCTTCAAATTTTTTATTTTGTACATGTTTTAAGCACTTGGGAACCTTCAAATCCATAAAAATCACTTATTTTAATCATATTTAGGTTCATATTTCTCTAAAAACCCCTTTACTTGGTTGGAAAAATCCCCTTTTCTCAAAAAATATGAAAAATTCTTCGAAATGTGCATTTTTTGCATTTTTCCTGGGCCTGGGAACTTTTTTGCAAAGTGCACCGAGATAGGGAACTTTTATTGCAAAGTACACCAGGACATGGAATTTTTTTGCAAAGTGTGTCAATCCATGGAACATTTTTACAAAGTACACAAATTTTGGGCCCTGGAACATTTTTGCAAAGTGCACCGAGATATGGAACTTTTTTACAAAGTGTAAATTTCGGACCTAGGGAACTTTTTTGCACAATCGCAGTTTTTAATGTAAAATATCCAGACACTCATAACTTTTGATCCGGGTAATGAAATAAGGAAAACTTTACATCATTGGAAATTTCTTGAATATTATTACATTATTAATGCATTTATTAACCACATTAAAGTGTTTTAATGGTGTGAAATTTTAAAAAACGAACTTAGGGTCATTTTTGGGTACAAGCTCTGTAAAATTTAATGATGCCCATGTTGGGTCTGCAAACTTCAATGTTGGTTAGTCTTGGGTCGTTGAAGAAGTGGTTAGGATATTTAATTTTATATTTACTCTCTCTCTCTCACTCACTCTTCTTCTATACATTGTAAAACACTTCTCATTTTGAGTGGTTGGGGGGATATTCTGGGCATGGGGAAATTCTGCCAATTTGTTTTCTCAGATACATTGAGCTGCAAGCCTTCTCATGGGATTTATAAATGAAAGTGTGCCTCTACTCTAAAAATTTAATGGAATGTGTATATTTATGGAGCAATAAAATTTGTGTTTGTGGTGTTCTCTCAATGTTTACATTTATTTTCTTGCATTCTCTTACCTATCCATTGTTGTTGTTCTATTATGTGTATACTTCCTTTCATGTTCAAGTTTATGATGTTGTGTTTGATGGAGAAAAGATGTTGAATGAAGATCCGGGTCTATGTCACTTTGGTTTGGACTCTCCCAACTCCATTTTCCTTCTTCTTTATCCCTCAGTAGAATATTTCTACACCCTTTTCTTGGTGGTATCACCTCTGTTAGTGTAGGATTTCCCTTTCATGCATCTTTCTAACCCTCTGTTTCTCTCCTTGGTCCCTTGGCATGGTTAGATTAGGATTAGTTAGCTGAATTTTAAATTCTAGGAGTAGTTTTGCATTAGGATTAGGTAGATGAACCAACCTTCTCTAGAGGTACATCTCAAGTATGTAAGTTCCACAACTTGAGAGATGGTTTAAGGTTAGAAAAAATTAGAGATATGCAAATCCGAATCTCGGGGTGCTACTTTCTTGTGATAACAATATCATCAACATATGATGAAGTAGGAGGACAAATAGTATGATATGTATCATTACAATCATTGGAGACATTTTCAAAGATACAATGAGTATAAGATGCAACTATAAAATCATCCTGACTAGTATTAGAAACAACATCATGCACATGTATATTTTCATCATGTTTTTTTCTCTGAAGTATCATCATCAAGACTAAGCATAAAACTAATAATAACATCATCTAAAGTTTCAGTAGAAATAGAAGAGAGTGGAGTGTGGCTTACTGAATAAAAAGGTATACAACCAGAAAATCTTATGGGATCAGAAACAATATTAATAGTAGAACAATCAAAGCTATTAGGAACATTGCATTCATTAGCCAACAATTGCTTTTGAGTGTCATCTGGAAGAATAATATTTTGATATAGAGTGATAAGTTCAACTATAGTTTCTTCATCATGAATAGGATTAATACTCACATGAGGTATGACTAGCCTAGGAGGAGGAGAGATATCCTTATCCATTAGGGTTTTAGTGGATCCTAGGGCAAGAAGTTCACAACTATTGAATTATCTATTGATTATGAAAATAAATCAACATTTGAAAATATAAATGTTGATTTTACAAATATGGAAGAATGGTGTCCTAAAGAAAAGATAGAAATTACAGGTTTAAAATAATATAATGCCTGAAAATTATTCAATGGCCACACTCAAGCCTCTATGTAAACATATTATGAAGAGGAATTTATGGAAGTGCATGGTTTTCCCAAGTTATTTCATGATGTTTTCTTCAACTCATACAAATGTTTTTAATGCTTCATTAGGATAAGAAACTTGTGTTTCAATAATAAAGATTCATCATGAACCAAGAATTCAAGGATTCATGGTTTTTAGACATTATAAAGGAGGTAATCAAGGGTCTCACAGGTTAGTGCATGGTTTCATTATCCCACTTCCTCATTGCCAAAAGAATAAATTTTTAAACAAATATCAAGATATTCACTTGAACTAGGAAAATTCTTAGTGCAATATAATTTTTTGGATGGAATACTTTTTTTTATCCTTCTTCTCAAGTCATACAATGTTCCCAAAAAAAATTGGTTTAATCAATTGATCATCTTTATTTTGTGGAAGTTTTATACCTTCAATGCACTTTTTCACAAAGATACTTATTTTTTGAGATTATTTTTAGGTTCGTGTAAATATTTGTGCATCGTTCTCCTTCCTTTGTAAATATTTTCTTATTTTTTGTGCATATGTTCCCAATGTTGGTTTATTTTCCTTACTATTTCTCTTTGTGGGTTTGTGGGTTTGTGTGTTTGTTCAATAAGTACAACAAAGTGAGAGTGGGTTTCTTGTATTTGTGTTGAATCCTGGTATGTTTCCCAGTGGATGAGACATTGGTCTAATGAATCTTGATATTATGGAGTTCAAAAATATGCTTCGGTTGTATTTTTCCCAATCCAAGTCATATCCCCGTAAAGAGCCAACTATTTTCATAAGATAAGTGAAAATTCGAAACTTTATAAGTCATGAAAAAATATATGTTTTATCCATGTTTCCACCCTCTTTTTGACTCCATGTTGGGCCCCTGAAATATTGGCTAAGTACACAAAGGCACATGGGTGCACAAGGCCTAGGTTGAAGTGTTAGGAAATAAGGGATAAAATATTCAAAATAATCCCTCACATAATCATAACATTAGAAAATAATATGAAGAAAAATATTACAGATCTTAAAGTAAAGTGTAGAATAAAAGAACACAACACAAAGAGATAGTATTTAACATGGTTCAACCAATTTGGGCTACGTCCACCAATAATCACTTGCTCAGATTTTATTACAAGCCACCGCTCTCTCAATACAATACTCAGATCTGTTTGGAGCTATGCTAAACAAACTCTATAGAATTCACCCCTGAATTCAAAGCACATCTGCAATGTTTTCATTATACCTACCATATGCACAAAACCATATAAATAGACAACTTCTTAAGCAGTTTTACAAAAATGTGGGTATTAAAACCATGGGCCAAAATCGTCCCATAAACCTATGGGTCAAAAATCCCACCCATATGAGAAAAACACGTTTCCTGATTGATCGGACACGTTTTAAGGCCCCAAAAAAAATTGGGGGCTGTGTCCCCGAACCCCTGCTATCGAGGGCTACTACCCCCGGACCCCCATTCAGGGCCCGGCTTGGCCCCAAACCTTGACGAGACAACTATGGAAAGTCTATAGTACTCTTAGTATACAGCCTTCGACACTTTCTCACCTGAAAATAGACTCTACAACCTAACAATCTCCCACTTAGAGACTAGTTTTCCTCTAAACAAGCTTCTAAACCCTTCACTAGTTTCCGTGAAGACCAACCAAAACTGAACACAACTTCAGTTTTTCCCTTGTGACCACCTTGGTCATCATGTCTGCAGGATTCTAATTGGTAGGAATCTTCTCCAGCTTCAACTTCTCTTCCTCCAAAGTTGTCCTGATGAAATGGTACCTTAACTATATATACTTCATCCTAGAGTGGAAAGCAGAGTTCTTAGCTAGGTGTATGATACTCTGACTATCACTATGCAAATTTCCTTCCTCCTGCTTATGCCCCAACTCCTCAAGCAATTGTTGTAACCAAATCATTTCTTTGCTTGCCTCTGTGGCAGCAACATACTCAACCTTTGTGGTTGACAAAGCCACCAACTTCTGTAGTCGTGAAATCCAACTTACTGTTGTCCCACCTACAGTGTAAACATAACCTGTCGCGCTCCTCCTGCTGTCTATATCTTTAGCCATATCCGAATCTACATAACCACACAAAGTGGTGTTTGATCCACTATAGCACAAAACTATCCCCATGGTCCCTCTCAAATATCGAAGGATCTACTTTACTACCTGTCAGTGATCTCTACCTAGATCACTCATAAATATACTCACTGCTCCCACTGCATGGGAAATATCAGGCCTGGTGCACACCATGGCATACATCAAACTGCTAGCTGCTGATGAGTAAGGTACCTTAGACATCTGATTTCTCTCTTGCTCTGTCTTGCGACACTGTTCCTTTGATAACTTGAAATGGCCTACCAAAGGATTCCTAACCGGTTTAGCATCCTGCATATTAAACCTCTCTAAGACTTTCTTAATGTACTCTTCCTGAGATAAATTCAACTTCCATTCCTTCCTATCCCGAGATATCCTCATACCAAGGATTTTTTTAGTGCCCCCAAATCCTTCATAGCAAAGGATTCACTTAGCTGCTTCTTGAGTACTTTTATTTCCTGCATGTTTTTACCTCCAACCAACATGTCATCCACATACAAACAAAGGATAATATAACTGCCATCCTCAAATTTATTTATATACACACAATTGTCAGAATGAGATCTAATATAACCTTGCTCCATCATGTAGCTATCAAATTTATTATACCATTGATGTGGAGTTTGTTTCAAGCCATACAAGCTCTTCTTTAGTTTGCACACCATCTCCTCTTTACCTTTGACCTCATAGCTCTCTGGTTGTTGCATATATAGTTTCTCCTCCAAATCACCATGGAGAAATGTAGTCTTTACATCAAGTTGTTCTAAGTGTAAGTATTCTACTGCAACTATTCCTAGAACAGTTCTAATAAAAGTCATTTTTACTACAGGAGAAAAAATCTCATCAAAATCTATACCTTTTTTATGTGCAAACCCCTTGACCACCAACCAGGCCTTATATCTTTTCTTGCCTCCTTCTTCCTCTTTGACTCTGAACACCCAGTAGTTCTGTAATGCTCTTTTTTCTTCAGGTAGCTTCACCAAATCCCATGTCTGGTTCTCCATGAGAGCCTGATGCTCCTCATTCACGGCTTTCTCCCACTTCTTCTTGGCATCTACCTACATTGCTTCATCAAATCTCTCTGGATCTCCACTATCAGTGAGTAATAAATAATAAAGAGAAGGAGAAAAACATTCAGGTTCTCTTCTTACCCTAGAAGACCTTCTCAATATAGGGGTTTGGAGTTCCTATTGAGGAGGTTCCTGAATTGATTCATGTGTCACTTTCCCATCTGGAAGATCCTCTACCACTGCATATTCTTTCTTGTATTCTTCCCTATTTTCCTGCAACTGCCACTTATACATGACTTTCTCATTAAATACCACATCCCTAGATTGAATGATTTTCTTGTCCTTAATACTCTAACATTTATATCCAAAGTCATCACCACCATAACCTATGAAAATACATTTTTTTGATTTAGACTCTAGCTTGGTCCTATCATCTTTGTCTATATGGACAAACACCTTACATCCAAAGACTCTAAGAAATGAATAATCAACTTTCTTACCATACCAATCCTCCTTAGGTATGCCTCCATCCAAGGCACTTAAGGGTCCTCTATTTATCAAGTACATAGATGTGCTCACCGCTTCTACCCAAAAAAGAAAGAGACAGTCCTACATGTAACCGCATGCTCCTAACACATTCTATTATTGTTCTGTTCATCCTTTCTGACACCTCATTTTGCTTCAAAGTTCCTAGAACCATCTTTTTCCTGCGGATTCCATTCTTAGAACAATAATCATCAAATTCATTGCTGCAATACTCCCCTCCATTATCTGACCTAGGACATTTTAGCTTAAGACCTGTTTCATTCTCTACCAAGGCTTTCCATTTGTGTCAAATACATCAGATTTGTTTCTAATATAATAAACCCAAACTTTCCTTGTTGCATCATCAATAAAAGTAACATAATAACTTGAACCCCCAAGAGATGATACCTGAGCCGGACCCCACACATCAGAATGCACCAGCTCTAACTTACTCTCTTTCTTTATAGGTCTAAGCTTGAGAAACCTTACTCACTTTTGTTTCCCATATATGCAGTCCTCACAGAACTCTAAAACTATTTCTATATATCCAGGTAAATCCTTCTTTATGATCTCCATACCCTTATGGCTCATATGCCTGAGCCTATAGTGCCACAATGTTGTATCTACTTCTGAAGCAACAAGATTACAAACATTAGTGCTATAAGTGGTTAAATACAAGGTTCTAACCTTCTTACCTCTTGCCACCACAAGAGCACCCTTGGTAACCTTCCAAGAGTCCGCTGTAAATATCACAGTACAAGCATAACTTCCCAACTGCCCTGCCAATATCAAATTTCATCTTAATGTAGGCACATGTCTGACATCCTTCAATAGCCAAGTATTCCCATTTTTCATCTTAACTTGAACAGATCCTTTTTCCAACTATGTTGCAAGGTTCATCATCACCAAGAAAAACATGCCCAAAATCTGCTTGAACATAATCAATAAAATAATGCCTATGTGGAGTAGTATGGAAAGAAGCCCCCGAATCTAAAACCCAAGATTCAGTAATATTGTGAAAAGAAAGAATCAAAGCATCCTGACATACATTACCCATCGCCACATTTACCTCCTTGTTTTCTTCCTGTTGTTTCTTGTTGTCCCGAAGCTCCCAACAGTCCTTCTTTTCATGCCCAGACTTTCCACAGTGCCAACATACTATCTTGCTTTTGGATTTTGACCTTGCCTGATCCTTAGATTTTTCATGGCTTCCTCTATTCTTTTGTCTCCCTCTAGTTTCCACTGTCAAAGCATTCCTTGAAGTAGAAGATTCACCAGAATTTTTCTTCACATTTCCTCGCTTAGAATCACCCCTACAACATCCTCAAACTTCAACTTTGAGTTAGCTGGAACTGAATTTCTTACCGCCATTATCAAGCTATTTTAACTCTTAGGTAAAGAGCATAGAACTAATAAATCCCTAACTTCTTCATCAAATTCTATTGTAATTAAAGCTAGCATATTTACAACCATATTAAAATCATTTAAATGATCTGCTACTAAACCATTCTCAGACATCTTCATATTAAACAACTTTTTCATTAAAAATATCTTATTAGAGGCAGAGGGTTTTTCATTCAACTTCCCTAATGCATCCATCAGTTCTTTTGTAGTCTTTTCCTTTAAAACATTAAATAATACTGAAGATGCAAGACACAGCCGGATTGTCCCAAGTTCCTTCCTATCCAGCAAATCCCATTCCGCATCTGTCATGCTTGAGGGTTTGTTCACCTTCTCAGACAAAGGAATATAAAGATCCTTCTGATAAAGGTAATCTTCCATCTGTATCTTCCAAAGACTGAAATTCTTCTCATTGAATTTATCAACCCTAGATCTTCCATCATCTGCGATAGCTCCCACTCAAGATAAAACTTTCCCTGTGATTCAAAACTTCAACAAACCAAACTAGGCTCTGATACCAATTGTTAGGGAAAAAGGGATAAAATATGTAGAATAATCCCTCATAGAATCACAACAGTAGAAACTAATATGCAGAAAAATATTATAGATCTTAAATAAAAGTACAGAATAAAATAACACAACACAAAGAGACAATATTTAATGTGGTTCACCCAATTTGGGCTACGTCCACTAAGAATCACTTGCTCATATTTTATTACAAGCCACCACTCTCTCAATACAATACCTAGATCTGTTTGGAGCTATGCTCAACAAACTCTACAGAATTCACACCCGAATTCAAAGCACATCTACAATGTTTTCATTATACCTACCATATGCACAAAACCATATAAATAGACAATTGCTTAAGCAGTTTTACCAAACTGTGGGTATTAAAACCATGGGCGAAAACTGTCCCATAAACTTATGGGTCAAAAACCCCATCCATATGAGAAAAGTATGTTTCCCGATTGATCAGGCACATTTTAAGGCCCAAAAAAAAAATCGGGGGCTGCGCCCATGAACCCCAGCGAGACAACCGTGGAAAGTGTACATTACTCTTAGTATACAATCTTCAACACTTTCTCACATGAGAATAGGCTCCACAACCTAACATGAAGGATGGGCATGCAAGGAGAGGTTCTAGGAGGATTTTAGAAGGGTTGTGTTGTGTAGTAGAAGACAAGGTCTCGGGACTTAGCCATATTTTGTGTATCGGTCAAGACATGAGAAAAGCATGACCCGACTACGCATGTGGAGTGGATAAGTTACCAACCTAGCAACAGGTTGGCCTAATAAGGAATATTCCCTACGATAGAAGTTTCTAGAAGACCATCATGGAAAAAAGTGGAGAGCTCAGACCTGGAGGAGCATGCTCCCATGGAGGACCACATTTAGACACTTGGCACTAGATATGAGGCCATAGAAGGATGTGTTGGCACTTTGGGATACCTATATATACAAGCTCCCGTAGAAGAAAAAGGAGAGGAGGATCAAATATGATATAGGAGAGATTAATAGAGAGTGGAGCTCTGCATAAATGCTGTAAGGAACTCTGTGTGGGTTGGGTAGATAAAACATAGGAGATGGATGTACCAAGGGCTTGGGGTTTAAATTTATTTTTGAGAGCTAAATGGTATGGATCCAGTTATGATGCATGACTTTGGTCTACCTTTCTACAATGCTATGTAATAAATCTAATGAATGTAATGAGGTTACCAGTTTATATGGATATGATCAGTTATGATTATGGTGCATTTACATATCTTCATGGTCCTATTTTATGCATGTTTATGGAATGATTATGAATCCTTTTGTATTTCCCTTTCTATTTTGATTCAGTTCTTAATATGTTAAGTAATTTTCTATCTGGAATGACTGCACTGATCTAAAATCCATTCTGAGCTCTATGATGCTTGCATGTCTCATTTCCACTCACTTCCTTTAAGTTTGGATCATTGATGATATTTTCCCACTCAACTCACATAAAAGAGAGACTCAGTGCCCGTGCTTACCTCGGGTGAGTGCCCAACGCCCGCTGGGTGATATGCCAGCACACATGGGATTCCCTTGTTCTTTTGGTGGGTGTAAAAATGACTACATCTTGGTTCCATTACTGGGACCTCTTTTCAAAGTTATAGTGGGAAATGACATACATCATGATCTGTGCAATGAGTGATGAAAGAGCGTTTAACTTTGTAAAGTGTTGAATCATGGTTCAAGAGTAGAGAGGATGAATTTTCTCAGATATTCAGAACTAGACCTGAGTTTGATGCACGTAAATGGGTAGAAGAGAACCACTACCATGATTTCTATGAAACATTTTTCTGTTGCTTCCCAATATAACTGTATGAATGGCTCTCGGCATATACGGTTAGATCATGTTGGTATTATAGATCGTGCATGTGGACCCAAGAAGAATACTAGAGGTTACAAGATGTAGATCTGACATGGACTCATGCTGTGGATCATTGGTTGAAAAGAGTACTGACTAGCTACACTCTAGAGTACGTTATTTCTACATATTATTTTCTGGAAGTTTCTAATTTTGAATTTCTGTGGGAGCCCAGAGGATCATTTCTACATGTTATTCCTCTGGTAATGAAGATCTTGATTGTTATCTTGATTTTAAAGGCATTTCCATTGGCCAGCTAAACCATTCTGAACGCTAGGTGAGGAAGCTAGGGTGGAAGAATATGGTAGACATTGTGATGGAGAAAGAAAGGAAGGAGAGATGACTCAAGTATAGTGAAGCACGTGAAAGGAAGATTTCTAAACAACTCGATGTTACAAGTGTGATGGATCTATGGAGGTAGACATTGCGGGAAGGAGTTGAGGTCTATGCAGAGGACATGGAACTTGAGTAGTCTGTGCTACCCCATCTTGGCAAGTGCTTAAGAGAGACCCCTTTTGCTTCTTATGAGAATTATTCACATGGAGAGAGAAGAGTTGTTGGCATGCATTTGAACCCACCTAGTGACCAAACCCTGTGCTTGGTTTTCCAGATCAAGGAAGGAGTATCGCTGACCTATTTGGTATCAGTGGAAGTGATAGATCTACACCCAGAAGATATAATTTCTCATTTCCCACTTATATGGCTATGCATACTATTCAGTATTTGGAGGAATTTTTGGACAAGGAGAAAGTACAAAAGCCTTTATTCTCCCATTTGGGAGTGGCATGGGGTGCACTAGTGGTAGTGGGGCATTATCACAAACCATCGGCGCATAGTTCAGTGGAACTTTGGGGACCCTTAGGACGACCACTATAGGACCTAGTGGATCTGGTGGATCTAGTGGGTCAGGAGGAAATAGGACCTAGTGCATCTATGGGTTGGACTTGGGGTCTAGTGGGTAGGTTAGGAGACACATGACCTGGTGGATCTGGTGGATCCGGCGATGTGGGAAACACTGGAGGAAACCAAGGTTCTGGCTCAGGAGGACAAGGGCCCCAACCACCTCCTCAAGTCTTATTTGAGATGTCTTTACATTTTCTACATTATAGAGGTATTTAAGATGCTACAGAACATGTTCACAAGTGTGAGCTTCTATGGCATGTGAAGGGGATCACAACCCCATAATGGAAGGCCAAGTTAGTTTGTAATGACGTTACAAGGGTGCGTGCACATATCTGGTATAAGAAATATTACCCTCATTAAATGGTGATGGATTATACTACTTTAAAGAATGCTTTCTTGGCAAAATTCCACATCCTTGAGTTTGAACAGAAGAACATTAGTGCCCTGAAGGAGATTCAATAGGTTATGGTGGAGAGTGTGCGGGAGTATGATGTGCATGGTTTAAGAACCCTCCTGTCAAAATTGTCATATGAAATTCACCCTTCACAACATGCTCAATGGTTTTTTAGGGGGTTGATAACACCTTTTAGAAGACCTTTATCTCATAAAACTTTCACAGACCCATGCAAGGTGTTAGAAGATCCGCCCCACACACTCGAAGTTGTTGGAAGTGTTGATACTGGTGTTAGCCCATTCCTAGAGGCTCAAATTGTTACTATGGCTAAGTAGCTAGAGAAGTTGTCTGTGAACGTCAGCTCATGAGACTCACAGTGGTATATGGTGTATAGATTGTGAAGTAGAGGGGCATGTCAAGGATATTTTCCCTCGAGAAGACACTACGTGCCATAGCAGTAGACTATGAGATTTGTCACGGGGAACATGATGCAAGTAGATGTCCCTTGTTATAGTGAGCAATTCAAAATAATGTGTCTTATCTACTATAATGATATGCACCTCTACGACCCATGACACTAAGGATTGTATGCTTATTGATCAGATCCATGAGGTCATTGATCTTGGTGTGTGCCAAACTATCCTTGCCACTAGTTCTAAGAATGATGACCACCATTATGAGGAGTGCGCAGAAGGAGGCACACACAAAAGGGGATTTCACGGAGGATTTCATGGTCAGGGTAACCGCAGAGGAGGAAGAAGTGAGTTCCCACGTGTAACCTGTTTTAATTGTGGGTCTATAGATCACTACAAGTGTGAGTTCCCAGACTTATTACAGTGCTCATGGTGTGGGAATAAGCACAAATATGAGGAGTGCCCTGATTTTGTTTAAGCATATGAATTAGTAGCATCAGAAAGAAAAGGGCTCTGCAATGGTAAGCATTAAGAAGGCTGACACACAATGGATGCCATGGGTGACACATGATGTAGTCTTAGAACCAGTTATGGTAACAACAAGATCAGAGGCTGTGCGTGCAAAGGAAATACCAAGGTAGAAGAACCTAGTTTCAAGGGAAGAAGTGGTACATGGAATGTACCCAGACCCTGCACACCAAAAGGAGGTATATCAAGAAACCATAGACATCATTCAGAGTTTACAAGGAGAAATCTAGTGTCTAAAGGAGCAATCCAGGAGGGAGGATCAAAGAAGGAAGGTCGAGGTGCAAAAGGATGACCTGGATGAGGTCAAGGAAGTATGTAAAATTCTTAGGCAAGAGAATATTATTACCTTACTAGGAGCATGGTTAAGAGAGAAGGTACCAAGCATCAGAGGAGAGTGTGAGAGGTAGGTATTACTTGCAAACCTTCCCCCTCATAGCCTTGACTATGATAGGGAGATCATGTTAAATGCAGTTCATGAATGGATGGCTCCTTATTAATATCCTCATTGACATAGGCATGTAAGGTCAATGTTTTCACCTTGGATGCATGGCATCAGATGGGAAGACCTGCATTATAGCCATCTTTGAATGTGTTGTATATGGAAAACAAAATGAAGGTAATGCCAATTGATTTCTTAAAGGATGAAACCATCACCATTCAAGGAGCTAAGTTTACTGGGGACTTCGAAGTCTTGGTGCTCACCGAGGCAGACAATTTCCCAGCACTACTTGGGTGCCCATGGTGCTATAAGAACAATGCAGATCTTCGGTTCAACAAGGGGTACATAAGCTTTGAAAATGAGGAGGAATGGATCATCATACCCCTGGCTAATGGGAAATAAACACCCTATACTAAAACCTTAGGAGAAGAGGTCCTAGATAGAATATATGTGCACTCAATCAAGGATCCAGAAATAATTCATCCCACAAAAGGAGTTATCCAGTTTGAGGATGCTCAGTCCCTAAGTGACACCACTAGTATAGTGTGCGATAATTGGGTGTATGGAACCTATGAGTTAATCAGATGACATTTAAGAGGATTGGTGAATGAAGGTAACAAAGGTGCATATGGTCCAGTGCCTAGGAGGAAAGGATATACCTAAGTACTTGGGAGGAGCCTTCTCTGAGGTCTTTTTACAGGAAATGGAAGCTCAGTGGAAGGAGGAAAATGAATGAAGGGGGATGTTAAGTTACGTCTTACTCGGAACTGCTACGCTGGTGGGAAACACATTGGGATAATATCTTGGAATGGCATGAGGTGATAATTTTCCTTCTCTGTAAGGTTTTGTAGGAGAAACGCGCCCACAACTATAAAAAATTACCATGCTAAAGAGACAGCTTCCTTCCATATCCAAGCATGTGAGAAAACCTAGATGGGAAACACAGAAGCATTTCCACCTTCATTATGGGTTCACAAGTTGTATTCCACCCTACAAGGTTGTGCGCACATGCATGGTACATTCATTCTGAGACATGCCACCAGAAAGGGAATTGGCAAGAGTTAGCGGCTTATCTCATTCAAACATTCAAGTATCGGAGTACAAAGCCCTTGGTGGATAAGGCATTGCAGGTTGTCAAGTGCCTTACCATTAGGGATAGTGCCATGGTAGAAGATAGGTTATTGGAGTTGCTAGGTGAACCTGGCCTGGATGCACGCTTTGAGGAAGAAGAAACATAAGAGATACAACTTGAGTGCATGTGTTTGGAAAAAGAAAAGGGGAAGATGGTGTATGTTATTGATGGTGAAGAAGCAGAAAACTTGGATGTTGACCATTCTGTAGGGATGTGTGAATTCATAGATAGTGTTGATGAATGGGCGTGTGCCTATCATGAGCCTTTAAAGACAAAGAAGGTTAACATCAGCTTAGAAGAAGAGCCTAAAGAGGCTATCATCAGAGACTATTGGTCAGAGAAATAAGTCTCTAAGATCATTGATCTTTTACGTGAGTTTGAGGATTTATTCCCATGTGGGTATCATGAGCTTAGAGGAATTCACCATTCCTTGGGGGAAATGAAAATTAAGTTGAAGGATGGTGCGTGCACCCAGTCCAGAAAAGACCATACCGAATGAATCCTAACCTGCGCGTGAAGGTTAAGGAAGAAATAGATAAGATGATAGCATCGGGCATTATTGAAGTTGTTGAAGAGTCAGAATGGATAATTCCAATGGTAATTAGCATCAAGAAGGATGGAAGGATAAGGATCTATGTTGATTATAGGGACCTGAATGCAGTGTGTATCATTGATCCTTTCCCAACCCCATTTACTGAAGAAATATTAGAGGGAGTGGCAGGGCGCGAGGTCTATTCTTTCACAGATGGATTCTCGGGCTATCACTAGGTAAGGATCACGAAGGAGGACCAAAGGAAGATGAATTTCGCCACTGAGTGGGGAAGTTTTTCCTATACAGTCATGTCATTTGGGTTGAAGAATGCGCTTGTTGTGTTCTCGTGCATTTCGGTACAAGCTTTCTAGGACTTTATCCATAAAATTCCTTCAAGTCTACTTGGATGATTGGACAGTATATGGGTTAGTGAAGGACCATTGTGACAACTTAAGGCTGATGTTTGAAAGGTGTAGGTAGTTGAGGATATCCCTCAACATTAAGAAATGTGTCTTAGCTACCTGTTTGGAACATTATTGGGGCACATCATATGTAAGGAGGGCCTACTGGTAGATCCCGCAAAGGTTGTAGTAATTGTGGGATTGAGGGAGCCTACTAGTCAAAGCATAGTGTGTGGATTTCTTGGGCATATGGGGTACTACAGAAAGTTCATCAAGGGGTATGCCAAGATCGTCACGCATTTAGAAGAGTTTCTTAGACATAAGAGTGCCTTTCATTGGGGAGAGGCACAGCAGAAGGCATTTGACACTTTGAAGGATAGGCTTGTCACCGTGCCCATCCTACTTTTCCCTTCTTGGGATAAGCCTTTCCATGTTCATGTGGATGCCTCAGGAACCGCCATTGGAGCAATACTTGCACAACCTGCTGAAGGGATTGTTGATCATCCTGTGTGCTTTGCAAGCAGGAAATTGACACCAGCAGAATAGAATTACACTATGACTAAGCGCGAGGCATTGTCAATGATCTACATGCTTCATAAATTCAGACAGTATTTGTTGGCAACCCCTTTTATATTTTACACTGACCATATGGCATTGAAATACTTGGTGAACAAGCCCGTTCTACAAGGGTGCATATGTCGGTGGGTACTATTATTTCAATAATTTGAGTTCACAGTGGTTGTCAAACCAAGGAAAAATTAATTCTAGGTCTGACCATTTGTCTAGGATTGATTCAGGGGAGGAAGCGCAGAGTATTAAAGAGATTATGCCAGACACACAACTATTTAGGTTGTGGTGCACACCCTCAGATTTGGAGGATATTGAAGTATTTCTCAAAACAAGTGTGGTGCCAGACAGAATGAAGGCCTTGGAAAAGAAGAAGTTGGCCATACACGTCGTGTCCCTACATGCTAATTAGTAGAGACCTTTACAAAATGGGTCGTGATGAGGTTCTCCACCGATTGCGTAAACTATAACATGAGCGCATTACAATTATGGAAGAAGCACATGATGGGATTACATGAGGACACTATGTGGGACATGTAATCACGCAGAAGATTCTACTCGTAGGGCTCTGGTGGGAGACCATTTATCAAGATTGCATTGAGTTTTGCAAGCCCTGTGACCATTGTCAGTTCCTTGGTAAACCTGGAAAAAGGGATGAAATGCCCTTATGACTAATAGCCAGCGTGGAACCATTTGAGAAATGGGCTATCGACTTTGTTGGACCAATCTTTCCAGTGGCGTGAAGGACTCGTTCATGGTATATCCTCACTTGCACTGATTATTTGACAAGGTGGGTAGAGGCAACACCTACAAAGGATTGTACAGTGGCTACCACTGCTAGATTTTTATGGGAAAACATCATCAGCAGGTATGGATGCCCATTGAGTTTGACAAGTGATATAGGTACGCACTTCCTTAATGAAACTGTCAAGATTCTGCTATCAGAATTCATGGTGGCCCATCACAAAACTACTCCCTATCACCCTCAAGCAAATGGAACTGTTGAGGAATTTAACAAAATACTTAGCCACACATTGACTAAGATTTGTGATGTTGGTAGACATGATTGGGATGACAAAGTATCAGCCATTCTTTGGGCATATAGGAAAACCTACAAGAGGTTGAATAAAGCCACACCATTTCAATTGGTGTTTGGCATGGAGGCTATCCTACCAGTTGAATTCATGTTACCTTCTCTGCGTATAGCGCGCGCAAGAGGATTGGCTGACAAACAAGCGCTGGAAGAAAGAATTGACAAGTTAATGCAATTGAACGAAAGATGATCACTAGCTAGGTGGAGCTAGAAGATGAAAAAATCAAAACAAAAGGCATGGCATGATTGTCACATTAAGAACAAGAAGTTTGAGGTTGGGCAAGATGGTCTTACTGTATGATTCAAAGTTTATGCGCCATCCTAGGAAGTTAAAATTGCATTGGTTTGTTCCCTACATCATCTCGTACATCCTTGATTCGGGTGCGTACCAGTTATAAGTGCTAGATGGGATGATATTTCCTGGAAACTTCAATGGGAGTAGGTTGAAGCCCTACTATAAATAAGTCTTTTGGGTGTTTGTAAATAAGGTAGTATTGCCAGTTAGTTTAGGATTTCCCTTAATGCATTTTCTTTTCTTGTGTTTCCCTTTTCTCGTTGTTGTTTTGTGTTGCACCTTAGGCACTGGTAATCTCATTACTTTGTTAAGGTTGTAACTGCGCAGAGGACCGCACATCATTTTAGTGTGGGGTGGAGTAAGGTGGAATAAATTGGAGTGTGAAGCACAGGAAGGATTGCATTGGAAATCCCGGTTGAATGGCCCTATGAAGGAAGTACATGCAAGGAAAGGTGAAAAAGTATGGTTGGTGTTAGGGTAAGGCTATATTGGGTATCCATGTACAAGAGAGGAAGAAGTGCAAAAGCAACACGAGGTAGACAAGAGCAAAAATCATGACAGAAGAAGTGCCTTTTGCGCTGGTGACGTGCACGCAAGAGTCTCCTGTCAAGATGGATTGGTTGCATGCGCTAGAAGGTTGGGGAATTATCCGCGCAAGGTTGGGCATGTGAGTTAAAGCACTAAAGTCTGGACTTTGTTTGAAAAATCCGCATTAAGTGTTAAAGTACAGTGGTAGGTAAGATAGCATTTAATGCTAAAAAGTGGGAAAAACTATAAATAGAGGGTTGGGCACTTCATTAGTTACTTTGTGATTACGAAGAAGGAAGATATTTTGTGAACTAGGGTTTCCAGAGTTGATCCCTATGAAGAAAAATTGGAAGATTTTAACCGTGAGTAACTAGTTTGGATCTGCAAACCGGGGGAAAGTAATTCACGGGCGTGGGAAGAGTTATGGAGAAGTGTCGTCTTATGAAAATATATTCCAATTAGGGTTTGGAAACTAGGGCATGGGATGGAAAAGAGTATTCTTTGCAGGTTAGGGATTTGAACTTGGAAAAGTTATAAGAGTAGAGCTAGGAAGAGAAGTTGAAGTGAAAACCTACACAATGGCACCCAAGAAACCAGCAGTAGCACCTAAGAAGGGCAAGGGTAAGGGAAAACAACAAGAAACTACCTCAGGTACCAATGAAGAATGGTATGCATAAATGAAGTGCCCAAATGGGGTTTTGCTCGGGATGGAATGGGAATCCCACTTGAGAAAAATGATAGTAAGTGAATACAATCATCACACGAACGTGATTGAAAAGGAAATGGAGTTGGAGTTAGTGCACCTAACTAACCAGAGAACACCTGAGGGGTTACCAATCTATAGCGATGAAGTCAAGGTGAAGTTAGAGAAGGCGGGATTATTGCAACTCTATGAGTTGCCCTACTTTGGAAACCCAGAGCGCCTCTATCAATGGCTGATGTTGCGCATACATGAAGACCACTTTCACTTTGCGGGGCGTAAGATGCACATAAGCCCTCATCTAATTTCAAGATTCACAAGCCTTATCTATGAGGGAGAAAGTCTAGAGGATGATCTGTGCAACAAGGAAGAAGTTAAGGATACAGTGGCCGCATATGCGTATAAGAAGGGGTCAAGGTATTTTGATATCAGGGATATCCAAGACCCAATGATGAGAATGGTCGTGCGCCTGGTAACAAAACTCAACACGCAAGAAAGATGGACGCAGGTAAACAAGTCCTGGTTAAATGTTTGCAAAATAATATCAGAGGGCACCATCTACAATATGTTTGCATACATTTCAAATGAAATTATCGCCAGCACATAGGAAGGAGACAAGATTCTCTTTGGTAATGTCCTCTTAACCATTGTGTTCTCAGAAATCGGAGTACCAGATGCAGCAGATAAGTTTGTGTGGGAGTACCCAGAGGAAGACCCCTCACCTATAAAAAGATTTGAGAAATACACCTGTGATAGCATGACGCCCATTCACAAGGCGCATCTTGAAAAATGGTATACGTGCTTAAGGAATGCATTCGGGGCAAAATGGAGAATACTGGAACAACTACCAGCGCTTACAGAAGGAGAAGCTGAGTTCACTATGTATACCAACACTTTGTATTGGTAGGTTCAAATTGACTGATGAAAACATGATCCCATGGTGCAAGCTCCCATTTTCCTTCACAGCTCAATACTTCCAGGTGGGAGTTAACAGATTCAAGGAGTCCAAAAATTTAAAGCTTGACCTTGGAAGTTTGGACCGGGACCACAGGGAGATGCGCAGGACATTGGTCTACCCCAACAAGTGCGCGTACGTGGAAAAATATGTGTCGCATGAAGTCCAAATGGTAAAACCCCTGACTCTGACTATTACAGGAAGGTCTGTGGTGTGTATATACCTTCGGATAAGGCCCAAGTTTGAGAAGGGTGCTTATCTTGAAAACGAGATAGCTATACCTGAGGACCTAACAGGTAGGAAGAAGACTGCGCCCAAGAAGAAGGAGACAGAGGAAATAAAGAAGAAGGCACCAAGTGCCCAAGATACACAGGCATTAGGCGCCCCGGGAATAAGCACTAGAACGAGTACTTACATGTGCAAGAAGAGGTCCCTAGTCAAAGAAGAGGTGCTAGCACAGGAAAAGCTTATCACAGAGGAGAAATCACCAGAGGAAGAGGAAGAGAAAGTAGAATCTCCTATACTGGAATCCCCAGTTAGGAAGAAATAGAAGGTGATGGAGGAAGCTGACTCGGAGGAGACGAAGAGCTTGGAGAAATACATAGGTGAGAGGGATGACGATGAAGAAGATGATCCTAAAGGGGACCAAGAGCCACTTGTTTTCAGCATGCACGATTCAAAAGAAGAGGGTGGAGAAGAAGAACATGAGTTCCTTTTCATGCGGCGCAAGGGTAGCCAGGAGGAGGAAGGCACCCATGACATGGGAAGAAGTGGGGAGTTAGGTGCGTAGGAGTAGAAAACTCCAAGCCTCACACAGGAACAAGTAAACGAGGTGGAAAAAAAATAAGAAACGAAAATCACGAGGCCTTGGTAGAACAAGAATTAGAGCACAGCACTGATATAGTGATGGAAGAAGATAAGGAAGAAAGCGCAGGGAAAGATCACGGTTGCATGGGAGGCCCCAGTCTATCGGTAATTGTTCCTAAGGACACGCACATAGGGGGAAAGCGCATGGAGATCCAGAGGCAAGGAATGAGCTACATTGATGATCCTAACAAGGTGTTACGCATGTGTTTCCAAAGCACTGTCCCAATAGATTAACTCATGGCAATGAAGTCATTCGATGAAGAAGGTGCATACCCTCAGATGAGGAAGATGCTCTCTTGGGAAATTGAGTCCCACATCGATGAGCCAGAGTTCGAGGTAAGCCAGGGGGCACTAATGAAAATGCCAAAGTCAAAAGGAGACAACCCCTTGGTAAATGCTCAACAGCTTTCAGATGAGCAGTTATGCAACGCGCTCAACAAGGTCTCAGTTGAGGTTGAAGCTAGGCTCTTTGGATGGAATGACAGGATAAGATTTCTAGAAGAAAAACTAGAAAAGGAAGAAGAACTAGAAAAGGAGGAAGAGCTAGAAGAGAAGGCCAAGGATTTAAAGTAAGAGGATTTGATTAGTGCTCAGCTAAAGCGTGAGCTCAGGGAAGAAAAGGCAAGGGTGCACAAAGTACATAAGAAGGTAGAATCCATCACAGATGCCATTTTTTTGAAGCATCCAGACTTAATGTCACCCGCACAAAAGTATGGATCTTCCCTTGAGTGCCTTGAAGATTTAACGTGCATCCTCACCATGGAGAGACAACCTCTAGCCTTAGAATCTGCAGAAGAAGTAGCAACGCGCCTAGAGAAGGAGGATAAATTAAAGGTAGTAGCAATCATGGCTGAATACAGCAAAGTCTTTGCTGATGTAAAGATTGTTTCCCATACTGCTGAGGTTACATACGACAACTACATAGATAGAGATAAAGTGGCAAGTACTCTACTCGCCAACTATAAAGTAGAGCTTAAAAACTTCCAAGAAAATAACAAAGGGAACATGGCAGTGGGATAGAATTCTGACCGAGGTTGAAAGGAAGTCAGAATCTATTGAGGCCCTAAGGGGTACAATCAAGAACTGGCTAAAGGAACTATACCCACAGATTACTAGAAGGATGGACGTGCTTGAGGATGTGGGCAAGGAGTTGGAAGAAAATTGTTGACACTATGAACGCTCAAGGAGATGGACTGAGTTTTGGGGAGGTAAGTGCCCTAGTCGGCGACCTTTGCTAGAGAGCACAAAATGAAGTCGATGCCTGGAACAAGTTGGAGGCCGAACTTGCAAAAATATTTTCCTAGCTTGTTGCAATAATGCCATCACTTCCCCATTCTTTCTTCTTTCCCAAATTCTTCATCCCCTTATTATTTTTCCCAAGACGTTAAGTCTTCTGTGATTCTTTATTCATTGGAGAAGTGTTCCTCCGTGGGAGAGAACAGGTGTAGTGTGGGGTGATGTTGGGCCCCTAAAATATTGGCTAAGTACACAAAGGTGCGCATGGGCTAGGTTAAAGATGGGCGCACAAGGAGAAGGCATGCAAGGGATTCTAGGAGGGTTTTAGAAGGGCCATGTTGTGCACTGGTAGACAAGGTCTCGGGACTTAGCCATATTTGGCTTATCGGGTAGGACACGAGAAAAGTGTGACCCGACTATGCATGCGGAGTGGATAAGGTGCCAGCCTGGTGATAGGTTGGCCTAGGAAGGAATATGCCCTGCGATAGAAGTTTCTAGAAGACATCATGGCAAAAAGTGGAGAGCTCATTCCTGGAGGAGCATGCTCCCATGGAGGACCACATTTAGACACTTGGCATTGGATTTGAGGCCGCAGAAGGATGAGTTGGCACTCTGGGATGCCTATATATACAAACGCCTGCATAAGGGAAGATAGAGAGGGACAAAAAAAGATATAGATAGGATATACAATAGAGAGATCAATAGAGAGCGGAGCTCTACAGAAATGCCGGGGTTGGGTAGATAAAACATAGGAGATGGATGTACCAAGGGCTTGGGGTTTAAATTTCTTTTTGAGAGCTAAATGATATGGATCCAGTTATGATGCATGACTTCGGTCTGCCTTTCTACGATGCTCTGTAATGAATCTAATGAATGTAATGAGGTTACCATTTTATATGAATATGATCAGTAATGATTCTAGTGCATTTACATATCTTCATGGTTTCTATTTTATGCATGTTTATGGAATGAGTCTGAATCCTTGTGCATTTCCCTTTCTGTTTTGATTCAATTCTCTAAAGTCTGTTAAAGTATTTTTGTCTGTAATGATGACAATGATCTAGAGCCGTTCTGAGCTCTATGATGTTCGCATGTTTCATTCCCACTCACTTCCTTTACAATTTGGATCATAGATGATGTTTTCCCACTCAAATCACATAAAAGAGAGACTCGACACTCGTGCGTGCCTTGGGTGAGCGCCCAGCGCCCAAGCTGGGTGATAGGCCGGTGCGCATGGGATTCCCTTGTTCTTTTGGTGGGTGTAATTCCTCCAAGTGACTTATAGTGCATTACCTTGTAAAATAGTATAGTCTTTTATTGTAAAAATGTAAAACAAGTGCTGGTGCACTCTTTGCATATTCCATTTGAGGTTATTTAGTGGATTTTTTTTTGTATATCCAGTTATTCCCCTTATAACCGCTAAACAACTTATCTGAGGGAACCAATAAATTCAGGGTCTGGTAGCACAATAGGAACAATGTTCCAACAATGTTGTTAGAGGTTAAAGGGAAGGAATTATCTAGGTGTCAGACCAGTTTCATTAATCATGAAACAACTCCATGCCCAATATGATCCTCCAGAATCACTGGTCTTTCATGGCATCTAGAAGGATCAGATTCCATTGCTCCCTAAGTAAATCGTGAGCCCACCATTGCTTATCGTCAGATAAATGCATCCCTGCAAAATAGGACCGAACTAACATAGAACTCAATTCATTGGTGGTTGACCGAGTGCAACCCTCTGTGATTTATAGGATAAACTCGTGAGTGGTGAAAGGTTCAACATTGCTCATGTAAGCTCCATCATAAAATGGCATGTAAAAAAGCCTCACTTCAGTAGAATTCCCTTATATACTGCCCAAGCCACAAAATAGCAAGGAACGGATGGCTACCGATTCGGTAGTAGGAATGGCCTAGATAGCAGCTGGTATCCATAGTTCCTCCATATGATATAGGATGGTCAGCATGGTCTAACAAGCCGTAGGGGGAAAAATGATGCAGAGGCACCAGTAGCATCTTTATATGCTCACCAAATGACAGACACTCCAATGAATGCTACTAGATTGGTATTTTATAATGGACATGTAACGAATACCGGTATGGTTATACCAAGGTGAATGGTAGATTGACTCAAGTTAGGTGCAACATCAGAAGTTCCGGTAGTAGTTAGTACAGATGCTACTAGTTGAAAATAACTACTTTTAAGCTACCAATGTTCCTATTAAAGTATGAAATGTACATTGTAAACGACTTCAACTTCCCCTATGCTATCTTATGCAACTGATTTCAAGTGCTAGGAACGAACTAGATGATTAATGGGAGTGGTAACTCTCTTTGTATCAGCTACTTAGTTTAAAGAGTTACTAGACACCCATGACTACCTTTGCAAGAAAATTACCAAATTATGTATGGCCTCCTATGCCTCATGAATATGATAATTTTATCAGTTGGTATATAAATGATCCTCAATTGTAGGAGTCCGTCTTCTATATATTGTATAACTTTACGTCATTTTGTGGGGATATTGTTTCTCCTTAATGCAAAGTGAACTTTGATGCAATTGATTTTCCAGAGCTATTTGTGTTGGTTTTAAAGGCCTACATGGAATTTGTGGCATATCTATGCATTATGGAGGTAATTATTACCTTGTGCCTATTTTGTAGCTTTGGATTGTATCATTGTATTTCTAGCTTAATGCAAGATATTCATATTTTGTGGCTATGTTTCACCCTAGCTTGTATGACATCCCAATAATTTTTTCCTTCCATTATATTGTGTAGGTATCGTCTTCTGCATATTATCTATCTCTTTACAGGATCTTCTAATTTTCTGTCCCTTCTGTGTTTTATAGGGAATTGAATTTTGTTTCAAGAATGTGAAAACCATCATACGAGGGACCCGCCCTCTCTCCACTGTTGAGGAAATCACTCCCTAGTTTGATAGATCAACTTACTTAGATTGTCTCACCCCTTCTTAGTGTATCACCTTCCCTTGGGAGTAGGTTTAATTTTTATGCATTCTTCTATCCAACATTCTCCTTTGGAGAATCCGATTAGGGATCAGGATTTCTAGAATATTCATTTCTCATATCTATGAACCTTCCCTGGAATGGAGTTGACACTAGGATAGGAGAAGATACTTCCAGAATTTATCTGGAGGATTATCCTACTTGGCACCTCAGGTTCCACAACTGACAGTGATAATCCCATGGGTTATAGGAAGGTTGCACTGATTGCCTTTCAACACTTTCAAGCTCAAAAGCAATCTAGAACGGGTGCTGTAATTTGTACATAACTTCATAAACATAAGGTATGGATAAATATGGACTACTGAGAAGAAGTATTTAAAGAATAAGAAAAAATTATACATTCTAATAAGTAACAAGATTCAAGTGACTCCAAGAATTTTCTAATATGCCATTTTAAGAATCTCATAAAGTGATACCTGAATCAGGAGCTAGAAAGTGTACAATTTATTTATGTCTCTGTGAAATTTAAAATTAATGCAACTAATAAAGGGAATACACTATGGATCAAATATGAGAGATTCTATAATTTGGAAGAGCAACAATCTTGTACCAATTTAGAGGCTTAATTGGTGAGTGCTCTCTGATAGAACTGTCCAGTAATCATTGTAGGAAGATATCTTAACTTCAAAATTTAAAATTTATTCTTCTAAAGCTCCTTTGATGAATAACAAATTGACACTGCTTAAGAAGATGAAGATGAATGAACTCAATTGAGGCTTGAAAATCATACCTGGATCAAAGTCATTTCCCAGGATCCTACACAAACCATAGGAAGAAGAAATGTCAAAGTTTTGAAATAATATTTAGAACTCCATGAAGGATGAGGTTGCAATAACATGAAAATAAGTAGAACTCAATATTTACGATGAAGATAGAAAGGAGCTCGAGTGTCCTCACAATAATGGGGAATTCATAAGCATCTTTAAAGGTGTATTTGATGTTGTGATATTCAGAATTTGTGTTAGTTGTCAAGGTACGTGGACATTTTTTCATATAGTATAGATGAACCATCTAGAGAAGATAGATAAAATAAGTTTTCTATTTTTGCACTTAACATCTGTATTTTACACTTCATGCAACATAGAGAGACCACAAAATTCATGTAAAAATAAGGACAAACTCTCCAGCAGTAATCTTTGATTCTATTATGTTGTATGAGGTACTTGTCTTCTTTGTATTCTTCCTCGTTTTTGGTTCCAATTGTTTTTCCATGTAATATGCTTTCTAGTCACAAAGCACCAGAAATGCAAAAGAACCATGCATACGAGGGAACTACCCTTCTCAGAATGAAAATTTAACTTGCCAACTTATCGATAGAATGACTTTCACTAATCTAGTGTGCAAGTATAAATGTGCTTCCAGGAGGGTCATATAACTAACATGTACAACTCATAAATCCATCAAACAAAGTTTAAGGTGGGATACTTAGTTCTTGCACACATGAGGAAGGCGGGGTTTCCAACGAAGAACATATATGTTAAAATCAAGTAGGATAGCTCAAGGTTAGACTTTTCATGTGCAAGATTCCTAAGGATGATTTGATAGTTGGATAGTACGTACTTGTTCTAGCTTCATATGACAGGTGATAAAGTAACTTCATTTATTTTTCAACATCATACGTTATTTAGGGGATGTTATGATTTGGTGATAATAATTCTACAAGCATATTGTGGGCAAGGGAACTCTTAGTCTTGACAATGAAAAAATAGCTACAGAAACAATGTGCTATATGTTGAATGGACTCAAACATAACTCGCTGAGTGTAGTGGAAAAGATTTGCAAACAAGGAACTATAAAAGATTATTTTCAATGATAAAGTGGTGTAGCAGATTATTTATGGAAAAATACAGGAATATATTTGGAAAGGAAGAAATAGGACAAAACATATACATACCGATGGTGACCTTCAAAGAGGTAACATTTGAGTAGGGGACTAAATATTCTTGCAAGAAAACTAGATGACAAATGGCTATGATGCACAAGAGATTAGGGCATCATCGTACGTGTGATGCCCAGTTAAAACAACCCACTTGAGACCCAAGAAACAACCTAGGATTAGTTACAAAATTATGGAATAATTTTCTTTTTGATTAGAAGTGTCCACAACCAAGTTGCAAGACAACAATTGACACTAACAGGTTTCAGAACAAATCTAAAATTACAAGAACATACTTTTCATTTATTAACAATTATCAGAGGTCACATGGTCCAACTTTTAGGGTTAGAAGTTTCAGTTAGGTTCAGGGGGTAAAATATCATCATACCCACTCTCTAACAGGCTCAGAGTTTCAACTTGATTTTTCTCACACTTAAATATTCCAAATTTTCCCTAAATAATTTCCATTAGATAGGGAATTTTCTCACTTTTCCATTGATATAAAGAAGTCCTCATAAATCCTTCAGAAACTCAAGATATGGGCAGGCAGACTTTGGAGGCCAAATTTTCCCCAAGGGGACACGTGTCAAGCAGGGGGAAGAAAACCCATTTTCCAGGTTGGCGGGTCACGGGTGGCATTTGCAAATTTTCCCTGTGTACGGGATGCAAAATTCCAAAATTTTCCCACACCTCCACGGGTCCTCCAAGGGCACGTGTCAGCTCTAAGATCCAAGGCAGGGAGAAGGTGAGGGAAAGGGCGGCGGTGGCAGGGGTGTTGATTGGAATTTTGCTGAAGGGGAAGAAAATCCAATTTGGTGCCCATGGGCACTCGCCGGGTCTGCCAGGTACATGTGGCACTCCAACGGGCAACTATTTTGGGGAGGGAAAGAGGGATAGGTGAAGAGTGGCGGGGAGAGAACCTGGGTGAATTTCACCAAAGGGGAGAGATAAGGGGAGAGTTGGACGCGTGGGTCCCCGCGCCCATGGAAGGGATCTCCTAAGGCGAGGGTGGGACTTGCAAGGGGCCTTTTACATAGCTTTTCATAAAAAAATTCCAAAAGCAAAAAATCCCCAAGCGATAAATTTCTCCCTCCTATGTTGTCACCTCAAGGTGCCACGTGGCACCCTCTGGTTGGCTACAGGCCGGCGGGGAGAAATGGAAAAAAATTCCAATTTTTTTTTAAAGGTCTAAGGGCAAAAATGATGTCGCGCCTCCTCGTTGCCCCGTGAGGACACATGGTAGCCTTGATTGGCTATAGGCCGACGGAGGAAAATTCAAAAAAAATTCTTGAACCAAATTTTTTTTAAAAAAAATTCTAAGGATTTTAATAGGAATTTTTCGAGCCGCAGGCCCGCCAAGGAAATTTTTTCCAAATTTTCCCGCTAAGGTAGAAAAACTTCAAAGTGCCATAACTTTTGCTAGAAAGCTCAGTTTTGGGAAAACAAGGACTTTCTGGAAATCTCTCGATGCCCTCTTTTCACAGGAAACATAAATTTTACATTTTGATAAATTTTAAGGGGTCAATTTTACAAAAATGATCTACAGGATTTTAAAAAGCCAACTGGTAATTTCCAACTTTTAAATTTGATTAAATTGGATCTCCTCCTTCACTCAACATGCCAACTAGACATGGAGGATTTATCTAGGGAGGATTTAGAATGTTTTAGGAAGGTCAATTTTCTCAATTGATTTCAATTTGTATTTTTCCAACAATTGACATAAAAATGTATGAGGAAAGGATTGGCTCGATTTTGCAATGTTAAAATTGTTTTCTTAAGTTTTCTTTGTCAATTTGAGTTCATTGGTGATACAACATACTAAATTTTAACATTTCCAAGTTGATTAATGTGTGCAGGTCCGAACTGTACATTTTGATTAAATTTGCCAATTTAAAATTTGCAGCAGAGATTCATTTCTAGGAAAATTTTGTATATCCATTTTATCATTTAAGTGTGATATTTTATTTCTACTCTAGTCTAATACATTTAGTTGTTTATAAACAAATCATTCTAAATCAAAGCAAATAATAAAGTCTGATTCCCACTTTTACATATTTCCAAAAGAACACAAGCAATACAACATTAATTCCACGTACATTTTCTTTTCTTTTCTTTTTAAAACAGAGATCTAACTATCTCTTTTGCCATACAATAAAACATTCCAATTCAATCCAACAATGCATAAGAGAGAAAATATTGCAATTCTTTATTAATTCCAATTATACAACTTTACATCTTTCCATGTTTGAATGCAATAACAACATTTCTATTTCTTTCTTTCCAATAACCAGAATAGAGCATAATTGCCTTCATATTCGAATGTACAACTTTCATAATCAATTACAACATCATTTCTTCACAATATAAATATTACAATTTCATCCACATCAAGTGGGAAAGGATTACAAATAAATATGTTTCACAAGGGACTGTCAAACTACATTTTTCCTTTGCTCCAGGACAACAACATGCACATTTTCTCTTTCTCCAAGTTGATCACAACAAAAGAGGGGGAAAGGAAATGCTCTCCACCCAACCAAGACATCCAATGAAAGGAGAATCCTTCCTTCATCATTGGCCCCCGAGCCCCAACCAAAATACAATAAGAGATGCAATTCAACCCATGGCAACAATTGGCTTCCACAACACACAACATTCTTTCAAACATGCACATTTCATTTATAAAGACACATTTCAACACCAACAACAGTTTACAACTGCAATTGAAAACATTCAAAATCAAAACTCAGGCTTGATCATGCAAGCCAAAGGAGCAAGGTCTATGGGGGAAGCTACTTATGCCTCCCAATTGGGAATTGGGCATCCACCAGTAACAAACCGCCAATAAATTTCACCATACATATCCTTATGCCCCCCACAAATCCCTCCTTATGCCCCCCACAAATTTCCTTATGCCCCCCACAAAGTAAGAAATGCAAGCTATTTCTTTTCCATGGTGGATCCCAAACCCAAACTCCCTCCACAAAATATTGATGTCAATGGCATTCCCTTATGCCCCCCCCCCCCCCCCCCCCCCCCACATGGATTCCCCATAGCCTTCTCCTACACCATTCCTAAGGTAGTCTACCCAACCAGCCAACAAATAAATCAAAACATGGACCATTCACACAACACAGCAAGAAAATAACAACATAAAAGGAGAGTTAAATTCCTACCTCACCATGGTTACTTTGCTTCCAAACAACAAGCTATCAAAGTCAATAACACAATTCCAAACAACAATCTCTCAAGTATGCAAAGCTTTCTCCAAGCTCCTTCTAAAGTAAGAGCTCCAACACAAGAAAATGCTCCCCCAATGAAGTTGCAAAATGATTCAACAACCCAAAACAAGCAAAGAGTTTGAATTATACAGAAGAGGGAAGAAGAGAGGATGATGTGGATCCATGTATGATGCCACATCACACATCCTCAAATTCAAACACAAAATACAAAAATCCACTCTCCCAAGCACAATAAAGAGGTGGGTGAAAATATGACAAGTCACTTATACACTCCAAAAATCCCACACCTCAAGGGACAACAAATTAAATAAAATGTAAGAGAGTGCAATCCAAAACAAGCAACATGATTAATAAAATTCATTATAAAAGTCACAATTCACTTCTCCAACCATAAGTATGGTTGGTAAATTAAATTTAGAGGCATGGGACAAGTTTTACTTGTCCCACAAGCCTCCAAAAACAACCCCTAAGGACAAATTCGAATTTTTCATGGAGGTGGAGTATTTCATACTCCAAAAATGACTTACACAAACTCTTACACAACTTACACATCCCTTACCTATTAAATGCAAACAGCCATCAACTTCCATAAAACTTTCCCATATCCCAATCTTATTTATTTTAAATTTTAACCATATTATTTCTCACATTAATCTACCACATTTTAATTAATTACAAGAAAAGGGAACACATTACTAATAAAATACATACAAAAATAAATAAAATTCAACCACATTAATAAAATACACAATACCCATGGTCACATGTAAAGGTGACCCCCCCCCATGGGAATACCTAACAACAACAACACACAACACAATAAAACAAGTTGTCATGGTGACCTTGTCAAATTCACCTAGAGTTCCATTTTGGTTGGTCTCCAATTCCCCATATGTTTTGTTGTGTTATTTTTAACCTACAAAACACAAATACCTCCTTTGGCCTCATGGCCATATTAGAACATCCAAAATGAATATAAATATAATCACAAAATCATCTAAATATGTGAATCACAACAACATCAAGGCAATTTAACATTATCACACACAATTTATATCAGCAACTATATGATCATCATATAATATCCCTTTTCTAGATCTACTCATAATATCCAAATTCACATGTCTGAACAACATCCATAAAACATCCATGTCAAATAGTATATCATCATCCACATAGTATTGTCTCCAACAATCATCATGTATCATATTCAAATCAAGATCAACAATAATCTATGATCAAATGTCTAACATCATACTAAATCAAAGCATGATAATGTCCATAATGTGATCAACTGTATCAGAATGAGTATCAGTAGGTGTCAAAGGGAATTGGGCACTACAGTACGCAGTCCTTCATTACTTAAAAATAATTACGCTTGATTACAAATAAAGTTTTTTGCACATCACGCTCAATACCTATGCATAATTCCACTCCTGAGTAAACCGTGAAGCAATCTTATTTCCTTAACCACTTTCTAGATACGGTGATAAAATCAATTTTTTAAACAAAACTACAAAATTCATGCAATACTAAAGAATCTAAACAATAAACAATACTATAGAAGCCATGAAAAGCTTACTCATGTCGCACAATCCTATCTATAGACACAACATTGGGAAATTTTATACAAGCTTGTTCAATGTTGTAGAAGCCTGCAAAAGTAGCGAAGTATTGTGGAATCTATGCAACACTTGCACATACTATCGATGAATATTTGAAGCCTCCAATGTTATCTTGAAATGCGAACATCGTTATCATGCAATTAGATGCTCACAAAATTTAACAAAGAACGAATGGTTGGATATGCACATATGAAGAATCTATCAACAACATGACAGTTTTGAACATGCATACGTGGAACTTGATCCATGTTACATGACTAGGGACCACTTGGGTAATTTCGGTAGGAAACAAGGGGTCATTCTGAATAGATCAATGACTAACCATGGACACCTGAGAGAATACTCTTTATCAGACATTTTCCTACATTTGGTATCTTTAGCTCTCACCTTTCTACATGCGAATTTTTTATATATAAGGGAGTGTGTCCTTTGTAAGAAATCTTTTATCCTTAGAATATCATCAATCTTGATTTTGAAGCTTGAGATGTGTTTTTAGGCTAATATTGATCAAAGAAAGCATCCTTGTAGCTGTAAACTAAAATGTCTCTATGGAAGCTTTACAAAGTTTACAATATTAGGATAGTTCTAGGTTCAAGAATCCTTAGCATGATCCTTGTGGAGTATCATAGAAGACTGCACGTGGTGTGTATTGTAATGTGCTTGAATATATAATTATTTCCTTACATAATATCTAAAGCTTGCTTATTTTCTAGTTTAGATGTTGTTCCTGAGATCTTGCATATTTGTGAGGTCTATTCTAACAAGGGCTACATGGTGGAAGACACTCTTTCTTGGGAACCCTAACCATGACAACATCATAATCACATGATGAGCACTTACTAGATTCCATAAGTAATTAACACTTGTTTAATAAGTTTTTTCAGAATGGACCTACATTCAACAATTTTTTGTACTTAATTGAGAAATATTACATATAGATAATTACATAGGTGGAGTTTTTCCATTGTCGAATTCAGAATAACCATTTCAATAGTTTGACAAATTGACTAGTCTATTTTTGTTAATTTTTGTTTGTCCTTTTTTTATTGGCCTCTTTCTCAAGGCCTACTAGCTTGATTTGATTGGCATGCTATGTCTTTTGTATGATCAGCATTGTAATTACCTGTTTTATCAATAAAAGTGTTTTTTTCAATCAAAATATACTTTGACCAACATTAAATCACATACTCATTTTATTTTATTTTATGTTAAAAGTAAAATTTTAGTACCATAGTTATGATTATTTGGAATAAAATGTAAATGTATTAAAAAGTATTTTAAAAACATGCATATGATGATCAAGCTTGGGTTTCCATGTAACTTGAGCTGGATTTATCAAGTTTTCTATCTCATTGATGAAATTTTTTAATGCTAGAGATTAGCCTTAGTATTGATTTCTCAAGGGTCTCAAGGAAGATGAGTACATAATATACAAACATAAATAAGTTTGTTTTTAGTGGGTTTCTTCACAATGCTTGATGAATTTTCTGTCCCATATTTCATATCTAATGATTGGATCCATTATAATGGGGAATCAAGATTCAATCTAGCCACCATTTGAATTATATTTCTTTTATTGAAAATAAGATTGGATGGTTTTATTGTATTGTATTATGCCATGTATCTGAAAGAATGGTTGAGATCTTTTTTCCAGCTCTTTATTACTATCATTTTTTTAATATGATTGAATGTACCAAAGGACGCATTTTAAGATTGTTAATAACTAAAACTAAAAAATTAAGTTTAGCACATTCTTGTGTAGGAATATAATATTTTTAAAAAAATCAAAGATATATATTCGTCTTGTTTGAAATTGTTTTGAAATATTACATGGTATTTCTTGTGTAGGAATATAATATTTTAAAAAAAATCAAAGATATATATTCGTCTTGTTTGAAATCGTTTTGAAATATTACATGGTATCTGTTAAAAAATATTCTTTGAAACATTTTTTTACAATATTTAGTTATATTGGGATCAATGGTAAAACTAACATTTGTTGATTGAAATATATTTATCCGAGTTTAACTTTGATTGGTCTTCTCATCACATTGTAGATAGAAAATGTCTATGTTTGGTTTCATCTTTCATGTAATCATTATCCATATTTTACTTTTATATATTTGATGGTTATTTGACAAGATTTTTATACTATTGTCATTTTCATATCAAACAAGTGTCAATTAGAATTTCTCCCAATTCTATTATGAGCTCAAAAAATCAAATAGATTTACATTCCATAAAATCAATTATTGAAATCCAAGTCAAATCATTGGTTGTTTTCAATTATTTAACAAATTCAATTGTGAAAATTTCTTTTCAAGCATCCATGTTTTTCATTTCTTTTGTTATCCCATTAATGTTGCTATTACACCTTCCAATACAATTATTAGTAACACACTGAAAATTTATAAATATATAAAATTAAAAATAAACATTATAAATTTTTATATGTTGGGCATTTATTGACACTAAATCTGAGCTCTACATCTAAAAAGTTCACGTTTGAAAAGCAAACATCTATCATATCATAAACACCGTGACGAATAATCAATATATACCTATATATGGTTGTTGGGTCGCATCTTTTGCTCAACTTGCTAATAAATGTATAATTTACAAGTCAATACATTTATGGGTATTCCGTGACGGTAAAAGATGGTGGTGTTTCACGGGTTTGGCCTCACTTTCTTCATAGGTGGGAGGGACGAACCCTTTACGTCGATTAGTATTTGTTCGAAAGTGCTCTTCGCGCTAAAAGATTCATCCGGTCAAGCCTTTTATTCTCGTTTTCGAAATTAGATTTAATATATTTAATTTTTATTAGAGGTTAAGAATGACCTATGGAATTGAAGAAGATGTGAAGACGATGTCTCTCTGTTTTAGAAAGTATTCAATGTATTTTTAGGCATGTAAGCTTGTTTTTTTGTTTATAGAATTTATTTCAATATATTGTTTTGTTTAGAGAAATTTGACAATCTATCATAAACAATGGAGATATTTAGAGTTGTAGAAGTAATTGTAAAATGTATTGGTACTTTAAATAGTAAGACATGTGTTTAGTGGTATTTATAGTATGATATAATTAACAACTTACACTTTATTTTAATTTATAGTAACATATATATTTTAAATATATCAATTTTAAAGTTTATATAATTTTGTAATATGACATCAATCTAATTTTTTTTTATATTAATTTTCAAATTTTATTGCATAACCTTTTTCAATTAACTTTTTTAAAAATAATTTTAAAAACATAAAATAAAAAATTAAATTATCTTATAATAATTAAATAAATATTTAATTTAAAATAAAATACAATAATAAACAGTTCCCGCTACTATTATAATCTAAGAAAATATTAATGGAAATAAACGTTAAAAACCTAATACGTAGAGCAAAATCAGTATTTAAACATTTTCTAAACACATTTGCCTAAAGTTGTTATTGAATCATTTGCTATTTTAAAAGATTTACCTAGTTGTTTCTAACCTAATTTTTAGTTTTTATGATATATGATCATTCCCCTCCTAATACAATTGAAAAAAACTTCCCAACCTCATCCGATATCATGACACGATTGGAAAGCATCCCATCGACTTTGTTTTCGGGTGCCCAATTCCCAGTCCAGGGTTCAAAATTGAGTCTGTCACAACCCTTCCCAAGCCCTCAAATCCATCAGAAAAGGATGGGTAAAAATTTGCATGTCAAAAGAAAATCAAAATGTAAAAATCATTTGATAATACATAAGTGCAAGTTACTTTTAAAACTGTCAAAAGAAGGGCTATGGTGAAAAATGCATGTCAACAATTTGAGTGAAGTTTTTAACTCTTAAAAAAAATTGATGACTTCAAAACCAAATATTTAATATCATTGTTTAGGGTTTTGGCCTTTGCAGTGCTTAAGACAATGTTACTCAATTATATGCCTAAGGAGTTGAGGAAGATGGTTGTGAAAATTTATAGGGAGAATTATGAAGTGTGTGTGTGTTTACTGAGTAGTCTAATTTGGTGAATACATCATTTGTGTGTAGTAGATTTGAATGCCTATTGTGCACGAGGTGAAGATCTTGGCTTTGAAATCTGACCAAGAATATCTCAATGTAAATGTCAGTGACATAGTTAATGTGGGTGTTTCAATGTATGAATGTATATTTTCTTTAATTTAGTTGGAAAAAAACTAATTCAATCTATTTTTCTAGTTAAAACTTACATGGGTTTTAATTTTAATGGTTGAAAATTCCAAATGAATTTTTTTATTGAAGTGGTAAGAATACAAATGGGTTTTAATTCTAGCACTAAATTCAAAGTAGAAGTTAAAGTTATTTATTATATTTTTTACAAATTTTCTTAATGATGTTGATAAGAGAACCTAGTGTCCATACATAGTTAGATGGTATTTATGTGTTTACTATATGTGTGTCTTCTTGTCTCATTTTAATTGGTTGCTTATGTGTTTATTTATTAAATTAATTGTATCCTTATTTTAGTTATGATGATTTTTAGGAAATTGGTATATTACAAATTTGGGCTTTCTTCACATCATAATTTGATTATTTTACCAATTTAAATGCATCTTAATTTTACACTATTATGATTTAGGGGTCAATTTGTTTGGATTAATAATTTTTCTTTTTATTTAAGGTGTCAATCCACCGGTGACTATTTTTTTAAACAATTTTCATTTTTAAATAATTATTCTTATTTTTTTATGACGTGTATACTTATTTTATTATTGCCATATGAAGTGTAAAGTATTCATACTTCTTTTCATCATCGAAGGGTTGATCCAATATTTACCTTTCACAATAAAATTCAAACCATCCCTTCAAATTTAATCCCTGATTCCCACCATCCTCTCTATCTAGGAAAAATAATACTTCGTCATCACTATAATCATTGGTATTCAACATATAAATACAAAAATATGAGTGATAAACAACAAGAAATAATGAACCAAATTGTGTGTATTGACGGCATAACCCTACCAAATCCTTACGAGAATGAAACATATCATATGTTTAATAGTAGTTTGGAGGCAGTGTTATTAACCATTAGTTGTTGGTGTTTATTTTGTGTTATTATTTTGTATTTTAAAGTAGTTGTTGAGTATTCATAGATTTTTTTGGAGTGTTTTTAAATGACAAAAAAAATATTTTAATGAAATAAAAATTTGTAATATCTTAATAATATAGTGGAGTTTGGTATTTTATTTTTAACAATTAGAAGTTTAAGCCTAACGAATAATGTAGTTACATATATGTCATTTATCACTAATGACTTTGAAATCTATTAAAAAATCTATTAGGAAGATAGTAAAATTATTATGGAAACGTAATGGCTCTACATTATGGATTGCATGATCTATAGTTCGATATCCAAATCATGTACGAAGATAATTTGAGATTGGATGACTTAATCGATTTGTTTGAAGTGGCAAGATTAGGAAAAAGAGTAAGTTTCTCTATCAATATCTATTGTAAAAGATCCAACACTGAAAATAGATTGGAAATGGTGGTTGTGTTTGCACGAAGCACATTTGTTTCAACTCTTAGTCCAATAAATTGTTTGGTCTTGTAGACATTATTAAAATCTTACACTATTTAAATAATTTTTGTATGAAAAAATATTAAGATAAGTTCTTTAAGATTGAATTCTCTTGTGTTTTTCATATAACTTTATTGTAGCTATATGTACTAGTTAGTACACTGAAAGACATTCAACAATGATAGCCATGTAATATTCATGCATAAACAATTAAGACATCAAATTTGATGCTATTTGATCATTACTGAAATGACAATATTCTTACCATATGGTGGAGTTTGAAGCCCTTTTTCAAAAAAATATTATTTTTTTAATCAATAATTAGTGAAAAAAAATTCAGAAAAAATCATGATATTATCGCTGATAAAACGCTTCAAATCAATATTTATTATTATTTTGCAAATAAATATATTATATATATTTATGCTAGTTTTAATTTGGCCCAACTTTATTTATTTATTTATTTATTGGATGGAAAGCAACTCCTTTTACTTTCAAATTCTAACGAGAATAATTGCAATAGTTCACCCTTACTTATACTCAAATTGTCATAATAGATTGTGTTAGAAAAGTTAAAAGATTAACCACATCTTTCTGGTCTCTCTTCAAATTTGCATTGTTTTACAAAAATACCTTCTAAACCTTGATGTATACTAAACTGAAAGAATCCAGACATCATAAAAAATAAATTTAAAAAAATGAAGTTTCCTAAAGCTAACAGCAGCAAGAACTTCTAACGTTCTTTATACTAAATTGGCACATAAAACTTATCAAATATGTTCTTTTAATAATTTATTTTTCTAACCCGCACAAGAAATATGTAATGCATGTTGGAAAAACAGAAAAAAGATACGTTCAAGATAACAAGATATAGATAAAAATGATTCAACCGTGTTTTAGTAACCTATGCATATTGTTATCTTTTTACGGAGTAGCTAGGACTTGAAACATATGAATAATTGTTCTAAAATTGATTTTAAATTATACTCGCAGTTTCTCAAATGTTCAAGATACATATCTTCCTGTACATAGTCACCAGTGTAAATGGTAGCCATCTTCACTTCCACTGCAGAAGCTCTGTACGCACATTTGAGAGGATGGTCCTATCGACCATGCAAGTTCCACAATCAACAATTGCCAGTAATAAAATCAACTGTGATATTCCTACGTCTAAATGCGCGCATAAATGCTTGCATTAGCCCTCAATAAAGGTATTTGCTATATCGATAACCACACTATAATAATTATAAATGGTGAAATCCAAATCCCAACATACAGACAAGTTGGAGTATAGGGATGAATTGTAGTCACACAATTTCCACAATTGTCTCTAATTTCGACAGCCATTGAGTTTTACCCAACAATCTACCCACTGAAACAGGCGATTTCGAGATGCGTAAATTTACCCCGTACTCCTGTTCTCCACATGATAATAACTCTTGGCTCGTTAATCCCTCCTCCTTTGCATCTAAATTAATGTCGAACAAGGGCCGGACCTTTTTGTTGCTTCTCTTCTTCTGTTTGATTGCAGAATTGGCCTTCAAAAACAGATCAGCCATGTCCGACTCAGTTACGACGTACTCCAATTTCCTCCGGGGAAGAAGAAAATATAATTGCCCGAGTTGCAGTTGATCATCCTCGTGAAGAACCTCGGAGATTTTTTTATCTATATAAATACCATCAGAATTACAGATGAAGTGGCCAGAGTACTCTTGCAAAATCTGTTGGCACTTCACTGGTTGGGAAAATTCCCGGATGCTTCCATTCATCAGGATTAGATTTGCAGTGCGTTCAGAGTCGTTGGCATGTGAAGAAATACAAATCCCCATTGCAGTGTTCGGGAATTATTTGTCAGCCATTTTTTCTTTTTTATAAGGGAGATGTCTGCCGGTGTGGGAAATACCTCAAAGAGGTTGTTTGCCCTCAAACCACGTATGGTATTCAGATTAAAAAACCACTGGGTTGTAATGAATCTTGGTGGCGCTAATCTGGCACGTCAGCGATATTGTGACCACAAGTTTGGTGTTTATATAATTTACTCTCTTTGTTTTGTTTGCAACTAACTTGACATCAGCAAGCAAAGCTCTTTATCTTCACAGCCTGTTCCAAGTTGTTGGCAGGTGTTTCTCTCTCGTACACTGTATTTGTATTCTGTATTTCGCCTCAAAATATGTAGAGTTTGGACGTTAGAATTAGATTTCTTTCTTTCTTTTTCTTTTAATTGAGGTGTGCACTCTATTGGGCACTAGATTAGATAGATTGTCGGCATCCCTCTTCATACTTCGGAGGAAGTATATAGCGGGATGATAATTATGAGTAAGCATACAACTAAATTAGTGATCACCTTCAGCATAGCAGCTACGAGTGAGGGGCATCCACGTCGTCAAAGTCACCTAGGGCACTATCCTGGCCTCAACCATTTCGACTCTCCGTGATGCAATTATGAGTACGCATACAACTAAACTAGTGATCACTTTCAGCTTAGCAGCTATGAGTGAGGGGCATCCACGTCAACAAAGTCACATAGGGCACGATCCTAGCCTCAAACATTTCGACTCTCCGTGTCAAGTATCTCCAGGCCCTAGGGCACAATCCTGGTCTCAACCATTTCGACTCTCTGTGTCGAGTATCTCCAGGGCTTGCACTCAGTAAGACTTGATCCCTGGTGGGCTTCATGGGAGCCAACATCATCACCAATAGACCAAGGACCTTACGATAAAATTTCTTTTCTTTTAAAATATTTTTTTGATTTTGATTTTATTTTTGTGTTGTGGTGTTTGAAATCATAGTGTTGAGACTAGGATTATACCAAGACAAATATAGTTTAGACTAAAATAAAGGCTAAATCTGACTGAAAGAAGATAATAAGACCAGATGTAATGAGTGCTTCAATACTATATGTGATAGCTATAAATATGCCTCAAATATTTCTAATAGATTAAGATATGACTTGATCAGATGATACTATGATTCATTCTACAACCTAAGTAGTGAAAAATAATTTATCAGAGAGCTATAAAAGGCTTGATGACTGTTTGATGATGTATAATGATGCTGATAGTGTTGAATAAAGTTTATGTCAGGATGCTAGTGGAATCAATGACAGAAATCATGGGGGCTCTAACTTGGTTTGAGATTGTGAGTTTTTCATAAACTAGAAAAGTCAAAATACTATAGTCCTTAACTTGGTGTGGAGGGGGCATGACCTTGATTGCCCTTGACCTCACTCGGCGATCCAGGTGCTTTCAATGGATATTTGAGTCCCAGTCACTAAGTAGTTAAAACCACTTCTAAACGAGGTTGTTTGGCATATTTTGGAGTTCAGGTAAATGTTGAGGGGTCTTTTGATGCATTCGAGATAGATGGGTTGGTTTGGTGTATGGGATGCCGTAGTCCTTTTTTAATTTGTTTTATGGATTATTTGTGGTGATTTTAAGTATGTTTTAAGTGGTTAAGTTTAGATTTACAAGATGTTAGGGATAGGTTTCCCCATGCGTTGGTGCGCGGGAGAGTGGGAAGCCTAGTTCTATGCTGAGGTAAATATGATCGAATGATTTTAGACCCTATATGCTCCAATATGTAAATGAGATAGTGATTTTGATCCAATGTAATAATGAATATAATGTAATTAATTAAGGATAATGATGCAACGTGCTGGATCGTGCCCTTCGAGTGTCTACTAGTCAAGACTTGTCTCTATCTTAAAACCTTATTGGGAATACGCTCTCTCGTGGTCCTCGCTCATGACAATGCATCTCTTCATCTGATGTTCCCCCATTAGGTATGACATAACCTTAGGCCAAACCTTATTCTAGACTTTCCTAATAATCTTATCATGCCTCTTCTCTAGCCTTTTCATGGGTTACCCCCTACAACACCTCATTTACATCTTCCTTCTAGAGTTCACTCACAATTCCATCTTCATCAACTAGTCATAATTGATTGCAATTACATTATATCATGTAACCCATATATACTTTAGAATTCATCATAAACATTAACTCTATCACAGGTCAGCCAAGACTTAAATTAATTCTAAACTATACCCATACCACTTTAGCTTATTTAATTAAATGGTCCTCATTCATATAAATCACACCTAATAGACCTTATATATCGACATTAGGCTACACAATTCAAAACTTGTATAAGGCTATTTATCTAATAAGGCACTAAAACTCCAGGTCACTTCTAGAATCCTCCAATGGTGGGGACATTTAAATTGCATGTACAACCACATCTTGTGAAGTAAATTCACCAAGGCATTTCCACTGTAAACTTGTAAAAATGTATAGACCATAACCTCTTAGCATTGACTAGAATCTCAGGAACATCTACAACCTTCATTTTCACCATGAACATGCCAAGAATCAAACTATCATCCAATAAGGTCATCAAGCACTCTAAAAATCCAGTCTCAAAAAGTTAAATGGTTCACATAGTAAATCATCCCTAACCAAGGCTCATATAGTAATTGCAACCAACTTCTGCCATAATTGTCATCTGCATCCTCGTGTATGTCCGCTCGTAGCATTTGCAATTCCACCAAAATCAGGCACAAGGATTCCAAACACTTCAATCTTTGAATCTATTGAACTAGAATTGACAAGGGACTAAGAGGAGGGGTGAATCAGTCCTGTAATAAATATTTTACTCTTCTACTTCAAACACCGAATTTACAACTTCATGAAACACCTATGCTAGTGCTTGATCACAATTTGATATAGTTTATGATAACATGCATTCATGACAAGAACATACAAAAAATTCAAATCTCTTCTTCATTGATATTCAAAAGGAGTACAAAACCTTGATCTTTATCAAAGGTTTACAAGATGCAAACACAAACTCAAAGGCAAACAACTACAAAATAGCAAAACTATTCTCATTCATCAATTTTTCATTATGAATACTTCATCTTCTACAATCCACATCAACCAACTACAATCCTAGAAGCAACTTCCAGGGGTTTTGATTTGCAGCAAAGTTTTCTTCAACAGAAGATAATGGGGGTTATCAATAACAACTCAAAACAAAACAACCTTTTCCTTTTGTAGATTTTCATCACTCTCTCTCCTAACCTTTCATCTTCTCATGATTATTGACTGATCATATTTATCTCTCACTCACACTTCGCTAGTTTTGGTTTTTTTTGCATTTTACATTCATTCTATATATGGTCCTTTCACCTCCCTTCAAGACTTAGAGCTCTTGTTTCTTCATAGGTGTCCTCTTTTCAACTTCCATCAGCATCCTTTACCTTCTACACTTTACAAATTATTGAGAAAGACAACCAAACTTTTCATTGGCTTTGGAACACCAAGAGACAAAGATGCAAATAAGGAAAAGGACTAGCTTTTTCTCTTCTTCATCGAGCTAAGGAGATATTGAAGATTTTTAGTGTTGTGAAAGACTCATTATCTCCTTCAGGCTTATTCAAATTTGAGCTTAGGAACTTTGAACCAAGAGTTCCATTCACTCACTACTACAGTTCTCAGTAATAGAGAAAACATGCACTTCAAACTTAATCATGCACAATGAACCTCATAGTGAGCTCTTCAATGTCTGCTTGTCCTTGAACAATATGATTGCATGATTTTTACAACTCATACTAATAGTAGATTATCCTAAATATATAGCATGATTTAATCCTATTATTATCTCAATCTATGTATGATCATTTAATTCCCTAAATTTTATTTTCCCAATAATATCTCCTTTGTGTGCATCCCAAGCTACCCTACTTTTGTCTATTTATAAACCTTTCTTGGATGCCACTCCATATCTTCTTTTACATTTTTAGCCTTATCACTAGAAAACTAGCCAAGTCCTTAATCTTATACATGTGTGCTCGCATTCTCACACGGTTTGAAAAAAATCTCTCATAAAATTCTCCCAAGATACCTGATAAAAACATTCCACTCTAATCTCCTGCATGTGTCGTACTCGATACGCATAGAGCCTTTTTCCTTTACTAATATTTTAGTGCAACTTTCCCTGGATTGCAACATTTTACCCCAGCACTAGGGATCTAATTGTATTTCCTTAGCAATATTGAAATCTAAATAATGCATCCTCCAAGAATGGAAGAATAAATAATCGATGAAGGAATCATAAAATAATAGTATGGAATTACACCCAATGAATCAAATAATGCAACAGTCTTAAAGGACACACCAAAATCTACTCCTGATAATGTTGGAGTATTTATGCTCAACTCTGTATTTATAATGCTCTCCAGCATCTTCCCATGAAACAATGCTAGTTCCTTAGTAGAATGCATCAGAGAACACAATTTGACAATATTTGGTACCTACTCAAGGGTCATTTCTTTTCCTCTTGAGTCCTTGCCAATGACTCTTTAAACAATTCCTATGGGGCTTCCATGAAGCATCCCTTCCAAGACATGCCATTTTGATGCATGACTAATGAACCAAGTTCTTTAAGCCTTATATCAAATGCATTGGTTTGACATAGTTTTGAGCTATGTGTCCCACCTTCTAGGACAATATCATCCATTATCACCTTCTTCACCCATTTTTCTCAATATCTTGTCACATGTGCTTCCTATGCCTACTTGATCTTAGTATCCTCCTGAGTGGTGTATACCTTTGAGGATCAGGATCAAGCAGTCTTCAGAATTTATCATTAGGATAGAGACTTCCTACCTGAAAGAATGAGCATCCTTGATCATGGTGGCCAATACACTCATACTCACAATATCTTGTGAGCCACGTATCTTCACTTATTCCATGATCTTACACTATAGCCAACTCATTCCTTTTGATCAAGCCCTCTGCACACACTCCTTCTCATGTAATAACAGGTCCTTACTGAGCATCTTCCAAATAATGTAGTGTCAAAGGGTATTCATCACTTAAACTGTATCTTCTAGGCTCAAGTCAGGTTGTGTGTTATGGCATCTACATGTTGGTGTGTGTTATTTTCCACATCATTAGGTGAGATCATAGGTCCACGTGTCATTTAGGGGTCATTATGAGATTCTCTTACGCGTCAGTGCATCAGCGTGCATCATTGCATCAGTGTGTCAGTGCGGTCATATGCATCATTAGGGAGTTACACTTTTATTCTAGGAATGTAACTCCCCCTCTCTACTCAAGTTGTCATGATTGCAGCACCGGGGGTTACTCAACACCTCCTATATGTACACCCCTTTTTGATCTATGAGATAGAGGAGAGTTTTCTGGCTTAACCATATTTTTCCCGTGTTGTCAAATATTTGCATGCACATTCAATTGATGCTTGCTCCTCCCGAGATCTCTTCACGCTATCATTCACACGTATGTTGATGTGCTTGTTGTCCCTCGTGATTCTCGCTTGCGGGTTTTCGTACCATCGTACATGGTATTAGAGCGGATCTTATGGATCCATACACTCTTCAGCATTTTTCTGTGCGTGTTTTTCGGCTTCCGGCGTGATATCCAGATCTTGGTGCATGTGTCGTAATGGATATTTCGTTATGTGCTTCATTCCATTAATTCGGGCGTTTATACCTCTATTCGTGTTTGTGGGTTCCGGTTTCTTGCTCGGGTGTTGCGAGGTGGTTGCTCAATTTTTCAGGTGTTTTTGGGGTGTTCATGTGTCTTTGACCACTCGATTTTTCGGGTTCGCATGCAGTCATTTAGAAGGTTCTTGTGTTGTTTTTGTATCACGATGTTCCATTATCCGTTGCAGATTTCATGACTTGCTCGTGCTACGTGTCATGAGCTCCATTTTTTTCTTTGGTCTGTAGACCTGCTTTGTTCATGCTATTAACTCGTTGCATTCCATCCACCTGTACACATTTTGGAGCCTTTTCTCGATCTCCTTGGATTCAAGTTTATTTGCAGTCTAAATTTGGTTTTCTTCATGAACTCTGGTGCGTATGAATTGCATTATGTTCCTACATCATCTGGTCTTGCTTCTCTTGGAAGCTCGTGGCCGTTCTCCTACTTTGTGAAGGGTCCTGTTATGGGGCATTTTAGACGCTGTTCCAGCTCACCTCAAGTTTTTTGGATTTTGCTCACCTGGTCATTTTTTTTGCAGTGGGAAGGAACGTTACACCTGCGTCTTTGTGCATAGGAAAACATTTTTTCTTCCTTGGGCTCTTTTTTTGGTGCTACCTCAGCATTTCAGACCTGCACACCCAACACAGCCGTTTTCTCGCTTTTCTGGCATTTTTTGGTGGTTTGGGTCTTCTCCAGCTTCTGCCCAGCACTCAGACCTCCAGCACGTGGCTTCAGCACCTCTATCTCCCTTCCTCCAACGTTAGAAAAACGTTTTTTTTTTTTTGCATTGTGGTTACACAAAAACGTTTTTTTTCTAACCTGCACATGGTCCTTGGGCGATTTTGTTGGAGTCATCCTGACTTGTTGCAGACCTGCGTTTTTTATCTTCCTTGGCACATGGACCTGCCCTACAACACCTGCAACCTGATCCAGCACGTGGTCTTTGACGTTTTAGACCTGCACTTTTGGTCTGCTCCTTCCAACAGCTCAAACTCCCAGCTCTCTACCACGTGGGCTTCCACAGCTCGGTCAACAACCATCTCCATCAACGTGGGCCACCCCACACTCCTTATCACCTTCCTTTTTTAATGTTTTAGGGTGATTAAAAAAAGAAAACATTTCATTTTGGCATTGTAATTTGGGTTTTTGGCTTGTATTGTTCTCCCTCCTATGAGCGTCGAAGACGGAGGGTGAGGTCCGGGGTTGGCAAGTGGCTAACTCCCCCTCGCAGTCAAAACAAACCCCTACTAAAATTTTGTGCCGTTTCCAACAAGTAGTCACACGACACCCTTTGCACCCGTTTCATGCACTCTTTTAATGTGTTTGCAGCATCTAGTGCATTTTTACATTAGTTGTGGAAATCGTTTTAAACGCTATAACTTTTGACTCGCTGCTCATTTTTTAGCACTTCTTTAGTCAAAGTTACATGATTTTCTGCACTTTACATGATGGCATTGCCAATTTTGTAAACGCATTACTTTTATAAAGTGCCGCATTCTGGGGGGTTGATTGTACTCTTGGGCCTACACATGCAGACACATTATCGGCCGAGTCCGATGTCTTGCTTTTGTGCATCTTACATTTTTCATCATGGAGAGTACTCTTTCTAGACATGAGCATCATAGGATCACCTTACAGCCTCCGCCACTTCTCATCGGGAGATAGACCTATTCAGCTTGGCGTGCTTCCATGGAACGTTACTTCACCCACGAGTGTCTTTTACCTTCTTACTTGGGCCAGTTCCTGCACCTGCTAATCATCGTCATCTAGAGGACTTCATCAACACTTGTGACCATGTATTTGGTCACATGATGATGCATGTTTCTCGTTCTCTCTAGTTTCACGTGGCAGACTCAGATCCACCTCACCGTGTCTGGAGCATTCTTCAGTCCCTCTATGGAGACCCTTCACATACTGCCACTGTTATTGTTGTTGCTGATTTAGTTATCTCCTCCATTTCTTCATGTGATGATAGCTTCACTGACACAAGATCACTTGGTTCTACTTCTGATGACGAGGATTGTGCATCCAGTTCTAATATCGAGAGTACTACAGAGGACTCTTCTCCTCTTTCTCTCACTATTCCAGAGAGTGTTGACACTTCCCACATCTCATCAGATATTGAGAATTCCCCTTCTCAGTCTCATACAATCATCACACCCACCTCCTTTCCACTTCTAGTGTGCGAGGCCCTTTCACTCCTCTACCTTCATTGGATGACTCATACCTATCATACATCGCTCTTCTGTTTGTTGAGCCCCCTCATTAGGACGAGTATCTGCCTGACCTTAGTTGTCTTTTTGCATAGTACACTTGTGATGCACTACAAGTCCCTCATCCATCTACAGGTGTTTCAGAGGAGTTCATCATCTCTTTTTGTTGGGAGTGCCCCTTCCGGGAATCATGTCACTTCCACATTTCTAGAGACCTTCATTGATCCACCCTCAGTTGTGGATCCCTTTTCTGTTGTGGAGGATGTTTTGTTCCCTTCACATCACTTGGACATCCTTTCCATGGGTGTTCCTCTTCACTCTGACCGTTCTACGCACATAGCATTACCTTTGGTTCCTTAGCGCTCATTTGCTAGACCTATGTCACACTTTAGTGCACCAGACGAGTCAGAGTTCTTCATGTTGCTGCCTTCAGTTTCCTTTGTGGAGTGGGCGGACTTCCAGCACGTCATTTCTATCCTTCCTAAGGGAAAGCACACAATTCGTTGTGGGTGGCTCTTCTTCAGTCTAGAGGCAGAGGATCTCGTCATTGACATTCTTCTAGGAGACTTCCTACAGTTGCAGAGTTTAGATCCGTCCATGGCATCTTCTGCATTCCTCTCGTCTCCCTCTTCTTCTCTCTTCGTCTTCTTTATGAGAGATTGCCTCTTTGTACATGGTTACCCTTTCAAGCTTGTCTATGGCCGGGACCCATATTTGGCATCTTTCTTAGATTAGAGAGTGTGTTGTTCTCTTGTGGTGGATTTTTTTCCCACTGGGTTTTCCTTCACTGCTTGGGACTTCTTTCTTGTACATGGGTACCTCATCAGGCTTTGTGCCAGGACCCATTTCTCATTTTCTGACTTGCCACCTCATCCTAAGTTACGATGAAGGGGGGGTGTTGGTGTGTGTTATTTTCCACATCATCAGGTGAGTCATCTCGCTTAGGTGAGATTGTAGGTCCACGTGTCATTTAGAGGTCATTATGAGATTCTCTTACGCATCAGTACATCAACGCGTCAGTGTGTCAGTGCGTCATATGCATCATTAGGGAGTTACACTTCTATTCTGGGAATGTAACTCCCCCTCTCTAATCGAGTTTTCATGATTGCAGCACTAGGGGTTACTCAGCACCTCCTACATGTACACATCTTTTGATCTATGAGATAGAGGAGAGTTTTATGGCTTAACCAGGTTCTGCCCATTTGTCGAATCTTTACATGCACATTCGGTTGATGTTTCGCTCCTCCTGAGATCTCTTCACACTGTCATTCGCACGTTCAATTGATGTGCCACGTCATCCCTCGTGATCCTCGCCTGCGGGTTTTCAAACCCTCTTTCAGGCTCAAGACACATGTCAGGAAGGAGAAGAAACACCTCTGAAAAATGCTCATTTCTTTTTAAATACACATCCTTTTGAAAACAAAAATTTACACGTGATTTCTATGAAAATTTAATCCAAAAATTCCTTTTATGATTTATCCGAAGAAGTCTCCATAATTTTTTTGACCCTTAAGAAGCTAAACAACTCAAAATGAGATTTTCAATAGACCTGTTTTGTAAAAACTCACATAACTTGCTCAAATGACCTCACAATGACCTAACATTTTCAATGAAGCACTACGAAACATTAATTCATCATTTCCCATTATTTGTTTGAAAGGAATAACTTTGAAATTGACTGACCTATCTCATTTGCATGCAAGAACAACTGAGTTCCCAAAGAGCATTTTTGGATAGATGTAACATTTTGCTCCAAGTCTTGTTTCTTGACTTCCTGAGTCTCAAAATGAGTTCATTCATTTATTATACACATGCTCCTAGAAATTCACTTCTTCACTTTGCATCACAGAGAATCACATGACTCATATGCACCTAGAAGGCATCAATTGACTCGACATGGAATGACTTAAATTACTTGGACCAAATGGACTTGTTTGACCTTCATACCACCTTTGAGAGACTCAAACCATACATATGCATCTATGGATACCCCTATATCACCTATCCAGCATGCCTAGATTACCTAACTAACAAGCCTAGATCACCTAGCCAACATACCTAGATTACCTATCCAACATACCTAGATCACCTAACCACTTGACATCAATGAAAAAAACATAGTTGATACATTGTTCCAACAAACTCACCCTTTATCATTTATGGCAACTAACTAGAAAATTTGATGGCACACATACACACACTAAATACTCTTATTTTCATATTTCTTATCACACTTCTCCCCCTTTGACATTTATGAAAAATTCATGCATGGACTTGACATGAAACAATGACAACTAGGGACAAATTATAATGGACACAAAGCTCATACAATGACTTAATTGACCAAGAAACTCCCCTTGGGACTGAAATGTTTTCATTTTGACTCCTTTAGCATCTAATGATCCTTTGGACCTGTTGAGAGCAATAAAATATATCCCCATGAACATATAAAGTCCATTCTTACATTCCTTTCATGCATTCTACATGTTTGAGGTATAACATTAACAATACTTCTCAACAATCCATCTTCCTTGTTTCACAAGATCCTTGTTTCTTAGTCATAAATTTATTTGTTGAGGTCAATAATGAATTCTCTTAGGTCCCCCTATCTAGATGGCTTCTCTCAGGCCTATACCTATCTTCACATTCATTTTTTACTTGAGTGAGAGAAGGAACACCCCCTTGAGGAATCACATTTTAAACCAACACAATACCTTTTCACCTTCAAGGATTAGACCAAAAAGCACATATAGCTGACATAAGAAATTTTGTTCAACAAAAACATTCTTACTCCAGTTAGGAAACATCATTTTATCCTTTTATGAACATAAATAACTCAATAAACACCCTTGAACATTATGAGTAGTGAAGTGAATACCTCTTTCATTTGTACCACCATAACATTCTTTCACAATCATCATATGTAGTATATCATACCGTTGTAGTAACATATTTTCATTTCACTTGTTTAAGTATTAGCTATGTCAGTCATGCAACTTACCTTCACATTCCTTTTTGATTTGAGAGAGATAAAGGAACTCCCCCTTGCAGAATCACACTTTATACCAACACAAGAATTTGCACCTTTAAGGCTCATACATTTAACAAGCACATCTAGCTGACATATGCAAATTTTGTCAAAAACACACACTTATCTAGCTAAGAAACATCATTTTACCCTTATATGAACACAAAAAACTTAGTAAACACCCTTGGAATATACAAATGAAGACCTCTTTCTTTGTACCACATACCATTCTTTCACAGTCATCATATGTAGCATATCATACCAATGTAGCAACATATTTTCAGTTCACAAAGTGTTAGCATCATACATGTTTCACCTATAACATGAGACCATGAAAAATGATACATAATTCCAAGACACCTTGATTAACTTTCAAGTCTAACTTCAGACTCAGTGAAAACCTCAATCATAAATATTATAGTACTAAAGTCCTTCATTGTATACCTATACCAAAATCTTAGAGAGAGCACCATCTTGATACTTCTTTGTTTCATATTTCAGTCCTCTATTTAAGTATTCTTAAGCTTTTTGATACAACTATGAAATTTAATCATACATTTTCATGCATCTTTAAACACCTATCCTTCTTTACTCTGATCTTATGGAATTGTAACTTGTAATTTTCATTTTTTAAGACTCTTACTTGCAACACAAAAACTTCCTAGAGAACTTTGATTGGATGAAAAACTCATGCCTTGATGAGGTGCACCCTTAATTTTCTTGCGATACTATTTGAGCATGACTTCTGACACTTGTAGGTTGTCCTTGAGATGTACTATGGTCCTTCATAGTTCACAACACCCTTGAGTTCCTTTCTCATGATAACAAGTCTCATCATGAATGCACCATACTGAAGACTCATTGTAACATGATCTTGATCATCTCCATAGGCTATAATATTTTATTTTAAACCTCTGAGCATAGATATGCACATGTAGATTGTAATATTTTGACAACAATCCATAATTTTTAGGCCGAAATATAAAAATCAAGGAATACAATTGTTGTTCATACCATACCTTAGATTTCAAGCCCTGAGCAGTCCCTTTAGTGTAAAAATGACATGTTCTAAACCTTTATAACGCTTCATAAAATATCTAACCAAGTAGTTTTTAGCTCCCCTGGATTGAAGAACCCAATTCCTAGCCTTAAAGCACAAATTTGAACTACACACCTTAGATTATTGTCATGTAATCATATTGACAAACTTTTTGTTAGTCCAAAACACTTTCCATAGTTCTAAAAGTCATAATTGAGTGTGATCATGTACTCAAGAGTCATAACCTACAAATTCATTATGTTGATACTCAATACATTCCTTAAATGTCTTGTGTATATCCATCCACACCATCTATAGTCAAGAACCATGCTCCCCGTGTAATGAATGACCTTAAACACACAGTTCTATTTTCAAACAACCTTCATACATGATTCTTTATCATTGTTCCATCATACACACCTTCCGAGATGAACATATCAAATTTGACTTCAACATGACTTAAGAGAACTCTACCTTCATCAATAGTCTTAAACAACCTTTGATAGAGTTTAAATACATTGTGAATCCTTCAAGAGAAAATTTTACAAATTTTAAACACCACATAAAGGTTTTTCGGATGAATTTTAAAGCAAAGCACAATAGACCATATATTTTCCCAGCCACTAGATGTGCATTTGAAATAATGAGAGACACACAACATACTAACTGTTAAGAGAGGTTTCATATTGAGTTAAGAACTTACCTTATCCTTAAGGGAACTCCATGAAACTTTCTCAGCCCTCTATTTTAAGGATCCCTTCACCAACCTTGATGCCTGTAGCTTACTTCCTTCAACTTAGAACCTCATGAAGACCCTTGAAGATAACCTCCTAAAGCATTTCTCAAATGAAACATCACCTAAAACCCCTGAGAAGTAATTTTCATTATTTTAAGACCACTGATATTCTTTCTCCATTAGTTTTAGGTTTTCATAGTCTACATACTTGATCATTTTGAAGACATTACTCTCATGAAGTACTAACATACATGTTTCATTCATCTTACATTTATGATGAGCTCTATATGGACTTCACTGTGTTTAATAATTTAGAATGAGATGGACTCAGTGAACCAATGATTCCTTGATTAGTGTGTTACTTCCAAGTGTATTTTACTTAGCTAGAAGAATAACAAGAACTATGTAAACACAGTCTTCAGGGTATCATCTCAGATATGTAGTATAACCTTTTGGTTCTAACCCCTAATACCTAGGTTTTTAATTCACAAACCCTTGAATTTGCACATAGACCAGTGTTAGACCATAGTCATCATGTCCTCCATAAGCTCCCATACATATAGACAACCCTCAAAATAAGTTATAGTCTTTTGAAGCCCTTAAGCATACTGTATCTGTTATATTACAACATATGATTGATTCATTTTGCAAATCATATGATCATCCTTGCATTATTACTGTGAAAATTTTAAACTCTTCATATAATCCTAAAGAGGGTTTCAAGCTCTGATTAAACACTTGATGACATGGTGCACCTTTTCAAAGTCTTGAGAAAACCTTTACATATTTTGAAGACCACATTTTGACTAGCTTTGAGCCTTGACAACATGATTCTTCAATGACTCAGACCCACATAGGAGCATTTTTAGATCAACTTATGAACACTTGAAGACTTCAACTTCTACTTCATACAAGAACCTTAATTGGAGATTAAAGACCTCTAAGAGGGATAATATACATATCATGATGCTTGAACAACTTTATAGCTCATTGACATACTTAATCACCTCTCACATATCATATACACCTACTTGACTGTAGACATTTTTAATGTGCATGATCTTAATAATGTTTCAAGTAGATTAAGATCCATTTCAAGAATCAAGACACTATATCTTCACTTGAAACTCAAAATTTATGCTCAAAATTTTTCAATGACAAACTCATAACACACTACCAAATTCAAATAAGGCATTTTGAGACACTACAGAATCTGAATTTCTCAAAAAGACCAATAATTGACATGATGAGTAAGTGATAACACCTTCATTTGCTTGATACATATACTTGACATCACAACGATAAGAAATAAAACTACTACAGAGATCACATACTTCTTACTACACCTCATAATCACTAATGTACACAATGATAATGACTTAAGAGGTTACATGTTTAATCCAATCTCATGAAGACCTTGCTTTCAAAGTCCTCAGATTATTGTGCATAGTTTAGATAAGGATGCAAACCATAGACCTAAATTGAACATACTGAAATTTATGCTTTGAAGAGAAACAACTCAAGAGACTTGAAAAACACATCATTTTAACCTTTAAAACATACTCAAGAACTTGGAATGACATACCTTGCATCAAGGATAAAACATAGTCTTGACAAAGACAACTCCCCCTCACACTAATACCCCATGTAGGAGCTTGATGAGAAACCTAAGAAGGTCTCATGATTTCTTTTGGATTCTTAACTAGATCATTATTCAAACTATATCCCTTCTCTTGATCAGTCACCTTCTTGGTATCCTTTTGAGTAATTTGACTAGTTTCTTCCTTCTTCTTGTATTTATGAGCTTGTTGCTTGGGTCTACGAATTTCTTTTCTTCAGCTGACCCACATCACAAAAAATTGAAATGTGCCCTAACTTGTGGCACATAAAGCACTCCACTTGTCTTCCCTTGCACTCAAAATCCCCGTGTCCAAACTCATTATAAGCATAACAATAACCATTGAATTTTCTTGCATATATCCTTGTGTTTGTTGGCCCATTTTTTCAATACTTCTCGTGATATACTTTTTCATGATAGTGATAACACTCAGCTCCATATATTTGTTAATTTTTTTTCTCTTCCTCCTATCCTTTTTCTTGATTTTCTTATTTAGAATCTTCATTCTTTTCCACATTATGATTACATGCACTAGCCATGTGGCCATAAGAACCAAAATTATAGAAATTACCATGAAAAATACAATTATTAAATGAATTTAGCTTCCTAACAGGTGATATTTTATGAGATGAATACTTTTTACTACTTCCCTTACTTGACTGCATTTCTCCATTTGAACCTTGACTTGATTCATCTTCTATACTACATGAATTTTCTATGAAGCCTAGTCCTATTCTATCACCATATACCTTTTCCCCCTAACATCCTATCCAAATTTTTCTGAGATCTCTTAAAAAGATGATAATGTACTTGTCATCATGCTTAACTCTTTCTTCAGTTCTTCATTCTATTTCTTCAGTTATTATTTCTTTTTTAGAGATTCCTTGAATTGAGTCTGCACACATTTAATAACTTCCTCCAGTTGCTCTTCACATTTCTCTACACTTCTCCTTATCTAATAAATATCTCCCATCCTTGTCACCAAATATCTACCTTTAGCCTGTTAAGACCACTTGCAAGGGCCTTCTCTGATACCAATTGTTATAATTTACAAGGACTAAGAGGGGGGGTGAATTAATCCTGTAATATTATTTTTTTCTACTTCAAACACAATTTACAACTTCATGAAACCTTATGCTAGTGATTGATTACAATTTCAATAGATTCAATCATGGCATGCATACATGACAAGATCATATAACAACCTCAAAGATCTTCGTCATTGATATTCAGAACATAGTACAAAAACTTGATCCTTATAGAGGTTTACAAAAACGAGCTCAAAGGAATTCAACTACAAAATAGTAAAACTATTCTCCTTCATCAATTTGATATTACAAAAGAATTCATTTTCTAAAAAACACTATCAACTAGCTACAAGCCTAGAAGAAACTTCTAGGGGTTTTGGGCTATGCCTAAAGGTTTTTTCTTTGTAGAAAAGTTTTATTCAAGAAAAGAGAAAAGAGGTTTTCATCTAACTATTTGCAATACAAGAACATCTCCCATTTGTACACCATTCAATAAACTTTTCAACTTCTTTGACTTCACTCATTATTGACCTTGTGTCTTCATCTTGAAGACATATTCACAAATTCAAAGACACCTATTCTTTACATTTGTTTTAGCCCTATGAATGGCCATCTAACTCTTAAAGTTACACTTGAGAACACCAAGGAACATTCCTTCACAGTAAGACAAGGAAGAGACTCTTCATGTTATTCAATGAGAAAAGAGGATTTTGATTAATTTTGAACTCACAGGAGACTCTAAAAATTCTCCAAGATTGCACATGTAAGGGTATAATGAGGAAAAAAACCTTTCAATCTTCCTTTCAATGTCAAACCTTATATCAACATCCCTTCCACTAAACTTATTTTTTTTCAAGATCAATATGTTCTCCATACAACTATATCTTCAAGTTATTGACACATTCTAAACACCAAAAACCAAGAAGAGTTACATCCTAGAATGAACAAGGATTAAGAGATATGAATAAAATTGTCTTTCCAAGCCATGGTGTGTACATAATATCTTTGATTTTCTTGTACACTTTGATGAACCAAGCTTGTTAAAGCATGAAACATGCCTTCAAAATTTTACTCACCCTTGTTTTATTCTAAAATGAGAAAGAGAAAGACACTATACACACTAACATTGTCTTCAAATTCCCTTTTAGTATGAGAATGACCATTTAAATCAACCTGTAGGTATTTTTCATGAAATATGAACATAAGCATGCTTATTCAAAAACTCAGGAAACCATTCCACATTCAAGAGCTCCATATGACCATGATTTAACATGAGGTGGTGTATGAAATCTTCAAGGCTTGAAAAAACTGAAGTAAGACTGTAATTTCAATAGTCAAGAACAACCGTACAGGGAAAATCATATAAAATTCACCTCTTACAACTTTTTCAAACTTTTAAACTGATTTGAAAATTAAGACCATTCTTCTAGCATCAAGATCCCTCCAAAAACTTGACTTGAACTTCAAAAAATTTCATGAAAAAAGAGAAAAGGACATTTTACCAGTCTGCCACGTTTTTCCAAACTTATGCAACTAAAAACTCACTCCACACTTCATTATTTGAAAAAATTCTTTTTGTAATTATTTTCTAGAACCCATATAGATATTAATCTAAAATTTCAAGAGATTTGGTTGGATCATTTGTGAAAACCGAGTAAAACAATTTATCAAAAACCCTAGATCAGGGTATTGTAATAGTCACAGTCTGAGACCTCAACAAAATTGATTTCCTCCTTAATTTTTGAAGAAATTTAAAGATTCAAGGTCCTGTAGGTCTCCAATGAATATTTATATCTATGTCAAATGATAAAGCAACTTGAAAATCCTTTATTTATTTATAGAAATCACATGTGCATTCAAAACTACAAGCATGTTCCATATAGAACCCAATCAAGAATTTTATCAATATAAGATTAACCTATAAGGATATAACATAGACATCTTCCACCTTGAATGCATATGGATATCCTTCATGTGACTTTGCTTCCACTTTTGCAAAGGAGAACAACAAATTGCATACTTGGGATTAGGTCATGAATGTAAGTCACCAATGAAAGGGCAATATGTAAAAAAAAGTATTCCTCCTTTGAGGTGATCATAGGATGTTTAAGGAATTGAAAACAATATTTCTATCTTTGAGACTTTAATAGACTCCTATATCTTCTTGAAACCCAATAACTTCACTAACACCCTGAAAACACATCAACTGGCCCATTTGCACCAACCTTGCACTGTACCTTACAAGAATAGGGAATTTTTTTTCCATATGTGTACTAAAAACATTGTTTCTTGAACTTATAAGGTGTAAAAAAATCAAACAAGTGAAGGAAAGATAAAAACATTACCTCTTCTTCCATCGATTCAAAACACTGCTTGAACACTAAAATAACTTGCTCAGAAGATTGTTCATAGCTTTCTCAAAACAAGTCTAATTAACCTAATTTTTTTTGAATTAATTCATACTTGGATTATAATTAAAAAATTTATCCTATGATTTATCCAAATAATCCCTCATAATTTTTCTTAGGACCTAAGAAGCCATATAACTAAAAATGCACTTTCCAAGAAGGTTGTTTTGGAAAAACTTGAATAACACAAAATCCCCTTTACACAATCTAATGAAATTTGACATGGAGAATTTAAAGACATCCCTATAAATGTCCCAAGTTTTGGTTATCCATAGGTTTTTCTAGTGATATTTGACCAACCTCATTTGCGAGAAAAAGAAATTGAGATCCTCAAGAGTAGTTTTGGCTAGAAATAGCGTTTTATTCCAAATCATGTTTCTTGTCTTTCTAAGCATTGGAATGATTTCATTAACATATTATACACATGATCCAAACATTTAACTACTTGACATTGAACCAAAGATACTCCTAGATCACCTAACCAACATACCTAGATCACCTAGCCAGTTGACAGTAATGGACTTGATATCAATGAAAACACAACTGACACATTCTTCCAACATCTACAAGATTAAACTAGTTAATACTTCAAGAAATCTTACTTGATATTTATAAGGAAAAGCTTGGAGAGAGGTATATTGTTCTATTTTTGTTTATCTTTCATTTCTACCGAGTTTTTCATTGCTTATATTTTGGCAGACCTAGTGGGACACCCACAACCTCTTTAATCATTTTTAGTTTTTGTTTAATTGAACTAATCATATTTTTGGTTTCTTTGTGTTATTTTAGCATTGTTGTTCAAGTTTCAAGATTTCAGATGCAATAGAGATGAATAAAAACTAAAAAATAAGTTTTTTGTATGTTTTTACTAATTTTTTATCATTTCTAGATTCCTTGCGCTAGCATCACATGAGAAATGTGCTACCGTGTAACTGCATGTGCTAGTGTATCACTAAGTGCACTGGCGTATCACTATGTGCTAGTGTATCAACTGAGTGAACTATCTTATCACTGCATGTGCTAGTGTGACAACTGTGTGTGCTAGAGTATCACTACGTGCGCTAACACAGAAACTATGTGTGCTAGTGTATCACTGCATATGCTAGCGTATCAGTGTGTGCACTAGAATAACCCATTTTTTGAAGGCCATAACATTTTCTCTCAAACTTGAAACAACTATGTTTTTTACAAAAAAAGGTCTTGAGATGAACTATGGAATGAACACATAAGTTTTGGATTCAACCTTATAGAAAATTCATATTTTCCTTTCTCCTAACATTTTTCATTTACTTTGCATGTTAGGTTCTTTTTTTTACTCCAAATCACTAAATATTGTGTGTAGGTTTCTATATACACCTAATTTTTCACTTTTCATCTTTCATACATGTTATTAACAATTTCGTTTGAGCAAGGAGACTTTTGGAAATATTTTCCAAGAAAAAAGTAGAATTGTTGAAGATTTAAGAAATATTGAGGAACTTATGGAGAACAATGGTCTTAACACTGTTCTCAAGGATCAAGAACAAAAACTCCTGTCTAAATACCATGAGATCCTAGCTAAAGAATAGGTGTATTGGAGACAAAAATCTAGGGTTAAATGGCTTAAGGAGGGGGATAAGAATACTAAATTCTTCCACTTCTTTGTCACTTCCAGATCTAATATCCTAAAGATTAATGAGATAAGAAGTGAGAATGGGGATATCTACATGGGTAGTAGGGATATCAATGCCACTATAATAAATTACTTTGAGGATATTTTTAAACAAGAGAAGAGGTCGGAGGAGCTGGTTCAAAATAAAGTTTTGGATCTTTTCCATAATGTTATCACCCTCTTGAAAATAGAGATATCTTAAGGAGCCCCTCAAAGGACTAAATTCATTTTGTGATATTTGATATGGAACTAGATAAATCTCTTGGGGCCAGATGGTTTCCCTACCTTTTTCTTTCAAAAATTATGGGAGGTGATAAAATATAAGGTCATTCAAATGGTCCAATATTTTTTCAACATTGGTCATATTTTGAGGCAAATGAATAACACTTTCCTAGTCCTAATGCCAAAAATTATTGGTACCACGGAGGTTAAGTATTTCAGACCTATATGCCTGTGCAACACCACCTATAAAATTATGGATAAAATCGTAGCTGGGAGGATTAGAATGGTTCTTCCTAACTTTATCTTCGGGAATCAGGGGGTTTAGTTTTGGGAAGGAAAATTACATATAGCATTATTTTGATTCAAGAATCCATACATTCCATTGATAGCTCTAGAAGATCGGAAATGTTTCTTAAGTTGGATATGCATAAATCCTTTGATAGGATAACATGGTCTTTCCTCCAGGCCATCTTGTTAAAGGTGGGTTTCGATAACTTCCTGGTAAACATGATTATGACCTGCATATCCATTACTAGTTTCTTGGTTTTGGTTAATGGAAAACCAGAAGGTTTCTTCCAAGTAGGTAGAGGCCTGAGACAAGGTGATCCTCTTTCACCTTTCCTTTATGTCATAATGGCTGAATCCTTGAGTAGAATCTATCAACTAGCCATGTTTTCAAATAGTATCTAGGGTATTAAAATCTCTAATGGCCTTCCCTCTATCTGCCTCAATCATTTTTTGGATGATAAATTTATGATGGGGAATTCCTTTGTCCATGAGGCCTCCAATTTTAAGGTGGTTCTTAATGATTATGAATAGGTTTTGGGACAGATGGTTAATTTCCATAAAAGTGTTCTTTTTTTCATTAATGTGGAGAATTAGGTTCAAGATAGATTAGCTTGCATTCTGGGGTGCATGATTAATCATTTTCTAGATTCTTATCTGGGTATGCCCTTGATCCATAAGAAGCCTGACTTCACAGTTTGGAATGCTCTGCTAGAAAGAGTTAATAGTAAACTATCATATAGGAAGTGTCTCTTACTTTCTCAGGTTGGTAAGATTCAATTGCTCCAAATTTCCCTTGAAGGCATTCCCATTTATGTGATGTCTCTTTTCATGCCTCCTGCTAAAATTAAGGAATCCTTAGAGAAAATCCAGAAGATATTACTTTGGATGGGAGCTGGAGATAAGTTCAAATTCCCTCTTGTAGCCTGGGAAAAAGTCACAAAACCAAAGCTTTGTGGAGGCTTGGGGTTAAAAAATATTTCTCTTATGAATGAGGCCTTGATCACCAAGGCAAGTTGGAGGATTGCTAGAGAGGAAGGACTTTGGGTGCAAATTATAAAGATGAAATAATTACAGAATATAGGCAAAATAAAATCCTTTTTTAATCAAGATAATCTTCCTAGAGTGTATCCCTTTTGGAATTATTTTGTGGCCTCTAAATAAATATTAACCAAAGGTATTATATGGGAGATAGGAAAGGGATCTAGAATCAGTTTTTGGTATTATAATTGGATTGTGTATTCCCCTTTAGCTAACCTAGAAATATAGAAAAGGGTTGTTCAGTTCTACAACGAAATAAGAAAAATTTGGATTCATGACTTCTGGATCCAGGAAGATTCTATCAGATGGGAAACCATTAAACCTCCTTCATATTTTGATGGTGAAATCCAACCCTTTCATGATCTCAATAAGAAATTAAGGGATTTCCACATCCCCATGTTCCAAACTAAGGAGGATTCCATCAAATGGAAAGAAGAAGATTTAGGGATTTTCTCGGTTAAATCTGCCTACATGTTAAATTTCAAGACTGATATGCACAATGACTATTGGGGTAAAATCTAGGTGAATAATCTTACCCCAAAGGTTAATATATTTTATTGACTGGCTTCCCAAGATAAAATCTTGACTGTGGATAATATTAGGAAAATGGGAATGAAGCTTCCCAATAGATATTTTCTTTTTAGGAAGGAGGAGTAAAATGTCAACCATCTCCTCCTTCATTGCTCCTTCTCCCATGATGTATTTTATTCCATTATGTATTTGTTCAATATATAATGGACCTTTCCCTTGATGATTGAAGACTGTTGTTTTCAATGGGAGAGTCCCTTATGTTTTTCCATTTTGGTCTAGGCCTATAATATTTCCCTCCCTCATTTATTTCGGGGATTATGGAAGGCCAGGAACAATTGTATCTTCTAGGATCACAAAGATCTTCTCTTGAAAGTTAGAAGAAAATATTTGGCTGCCATTATGGAAAAAATTAAACTCTTTAAAGGCAAAGTGAAGAAACCCTACCCAAAAAGTGAGTAGAAAGTTCTTGATAAGTTCACCCTTAGACCGATGGAATTACACAAACCAAAAAATAATTCTAGTTGGATTAGGCCTATGGAGAATGTTTTAAAGATAAATTTTGATGGAGCATTAAAAGGGAATCTGGGTCTTGCTAGGGGAGGGGGAATATTAAGAAATAGTGAAGGAGATTGGTTTTTTTCTTATGCAGGTCCATTAGGACAACAAAAAAACAACATGGCAGAAGCTAGAGCTCTTCTTTGGGGGGTTTTGTTGTCTAAAGAAAAAAGATTCAAGGACATCTAGATTGAAGGTGATTCTCTCATGATTATTAATGACCTCAATAATCAAGGTTCTATTAATTGGTCCATAATAAATATCCTCAATGATGTTAAGGAAACTTTAAAATATTTTGAAAGGGTTTCTTATAATCATACTTTTCATCAAGGGAACAAGTGTGCAGATAAGATGGATAATTACAAAGCCATTAGTAATGATTACAAGATCTGGTGTAAAGATGATGAATTACTCACAGACATTAATGAAACCATTAGTAGAGATAGAGGGCACTAAGTTTGATGATGTTAGCACGAGTGAGCTCCGGGGTTGTGAAAAATCACTTAATATCTTGTTTTCCACGGTTTCTGTTAGTACGAAAGGGGGTTTGATTTTGAGAAATGTTAGAAAATAGGGGAAGTTTAGTCTCATGAAGATGGGTGGTGATAGGATTAGAGTTGAACATACTAGCTAGCTATAGCATTGAAGCTTTTAATCAACATTTGTGGAACAAGCTTAAGATAGGGGGTTTCAGTAATTTCATCACCAAATTGCATGATCATGACCCCTCCATGTCAAAGGATTTTGGAAAATCTTAGAAAGAGGGTAATTTTGAGGTCAAAGGTATGGAAATTGAGGTTTCTGATTCCACCATTTCCCTTGCGACGATCATGAAAATGGACAGGCTCAAAAAGTTTAAGGACAAAATCTATAGAGAACAGGGAATCGAGTTGTTCTTTGTGGGTAAGGAAAGGTGTTATTTCTTTATGGATGGTGTTGCCAGGTCATGTATTCTTGGAATATGGAGAGATTTTTTCCTTCAAATCGTGAAGTATAAAACTCTGGAAGGAAAATACTGAAAAATCTATACTCACCATATGACCCTTCTAAATATGTTATGCCATAAGGTCATGGTGAGCATCCATTTCTTCCTATTTACGTCTTTTAAAAATTCTTTGATATCTTTCTAGCAGGAGAAATTAGAGATGCCTTTTGCATGAAGGGATCATCCTTATGCTATTTGAAAATGGGAAACCTATTTTGAATTCTTCCTTGAAAGATAAGGCGGAATAGGATGACCTCACTCTCATGGAATTCCCTACTAAGATGAAGGCTATGAAATGAAAAAATGTGGGGGAGGATTCTAGTAAAGAGAAGAGTGAGGAAGGTCATGGGGAAGAAAACACCTCGAGAAAAAGGAATTGGGATGGTAACTTTAAGGGTTTTGAGGATTTGAGTATAAAGGTTCAGTACTTAGAGGGTTTGCTTCATACGATGGAGGAAACCAATGTTGGTCAAATGGAAACTATGTTGGATGTCATTAACACTTCTAAGCAAATTGTCTCTACTCAGGTGAAGTCCAAGAAGAATTTTTTGGAGCTGGAGTAACAGGTCAAAAAGCTGAGGGACGGGTTGGAAGGGATGGAGGAAGGCACTAAAAGAAGGAATTTCAACTTGTGCATCAGTATCTCTAAGGATGAGTTGGAGGAAGATATAAATGTCATGGGCACTGAGGGTGCTGAGATCAAAGGTAGTTATGATGGTAGTGAAGGATCTCCTAAAAATTAGTTGAGTTTTCTAGACTTTTTGCAACTTTTTGAAGTTTTAGAGCTGGTTTTCTTTCTCTATTTTTCTCTATTTGGTTCAAAGTTTTGATCTTCATTATAATAGTTAAGCATGTTTAACTCCTTTATTGGAATTTTTTGTTTCTTTCATGCTCATTGGTTTATGTTCCTCCTTTTGTAATGGCCCCTGGGATCCGATCCCTATTTTTACCTTATCTAATAAAAACAATTTCATTTGTGCAGATAAGGGTCACTACTGCATCTAATTCTAGAGAGGGTGCCTGAAGGGTTCTGCCAGGAATGGGGAATGTTTATTCATGTAGCTATTATGGGTTAAAGACAGTACACAAAGAAAGTGTTGTTATTTGTTCTTGACCTTAGCTTTCCTTACACTATGTATCCTTATCTTCCTAGGTCTCATGCACATCACATTCACAATTTATTTCTTTCATCTCATCACTATACACTTTTCTCATGCATATCTATGATCTACGACACATTACCTCTTTTTAGTATACATGGCCAACACCATTTCCCATGGGCGATGGTGTTAGTGTTGTATTTTCCTTGGTCAACGCCATCACCCATGGGTGATGGGTTCCTATATATACCCTCACCTCATTTTACATTCATAAGAAAAGGAAGCCATAATCATTCAGATTTCCATTAACTTTTCTTTTTTTGCTTCATCTTGGCATCTTCTCACCTAGCTCTTGGTTAATATTGCATCTTTATTGGATTATATAATCTTCTTCTTGGATGGTTGCTTGTACTATTAGGTCACCTATAGTGATATTAAGATAGTAATGATGCTCCCCTTCTCCACATAATAGTGACTCTCTTTGTGTCCTACTTCTCAGGAGAGATAGATGCATCTATGACCACCCTACAAGTACAAGGTGAGCACTCTATCCCTCTCTTGTCATTTTTCATAGATAAGTGCATTTTCTTCTTCATTATGCTATGTTAGCTTATTATTTTACATGTTTGGATGCTAGTTAGTATAGTACTATTACCCATATTACCTTCTAAGTTATCATTGCTTTCATTTCAGTTATTTCATGCATGCTTATTTCATTTATTATTTATCTATGCCTCTTGATGCCATCCTAGATCATCCTGATTATCTAAAATATAACTAAGTACAAGGAAATAGTAATCCTAGTTAATCTAATTAGGAGGACTAAAACGTTGAAATAAAAGACTAAAACAATATGAAATAAATGCAAGTAAATTATTCTAAGTGAAATGAAACCCTAAATTTACAAGAGAAGAGAGAGAAATAATGTAGTTAATTGGAAGTGACTATCATAGGTTTTCGTAGGTCTGAGAATAAAATCTAGAAGTGCAGATGAACACTCAAGGACCCTGCGAAGGAAAAATATGAAGGATCTGAAGTGACTGGGGTGCCTAGGAGTGTATTGGGGGACCCTTGTATGCAATATGAGTGCTCTAAACACTGTAAATGCTTGAAAACTGTAACTGGTATGGTCACAAATCAGTTCCAAACTTTCCCTATTTGTCATGTTGGATCTATTGGATGAGCTAGAAAATGACCTACAATGCAAAGAGAAGTAACAAACCCTAGAAAAATAAAATATGCAAATGAATGGGTCAGACTGACTTCAACCGCCAAGCTAGTGGACTAATCACCAAGTGCTACACTACATTTCAGACCCAGATGTAGTTCTGGTGAGTGAGTGCATGTCGTTCCCTAGGTTCTCTCATGTCAGTCACACTTTGCGAAGTAGTGAGCAATAATAACTATAGAAGATGTAAATAACATGTGTGCAAGAATAATATCTCTCCCCCTATGAAGTGTGTGTGATGTAGATCTCCTAGCCTTGATGCATGGCACTTTGTGGATGCAAGTTATGTAATGGATGGAGCCCTAGATGGAGTGATAGTAGTGTGGTCACTATTATAGAAGGCACTTCCTCAATTAATGAGATAATTGAATTGTAATCAGTGTTATTAGTAGAGGAACCATTTTCAGCATTTTTATTGTCACTACCATGTTTGGAAAATGGGTTTCAGAACACCTTGAGATGTTCATTAGGTGTTTTATTTTGTGATGATTATTCAACAGTGATATCCCCAATGTGGATGAGGTCTTGGAAAAAGTGACGTAAGAAAAAACATTGATCGATTGTGTGACCATCAACGTGATGAAAATCACTGTAAGTATCTGCTTTATACCAAGTGGGCTTGGGTTCTCCCTCAACCCAAGGTTTGGTGATGGGATATGTAACCATGTTCACGTTAAAAATATGTTGGAGGACACTTAAGAGAGGTTATCCCAAAGGATTTAAACGACATCGTTTAGAATAGCGAGAAGAAGAAACCTCTTTGCTAGAAGCAACAAGAGGTTGTTTACCTTTGTTTGGTTTAGCCCAAGTGTTTTTGACATTGTAGAAATTATGGTTTTCCATAACACCATCATTGACCATATTATGATTACGGTTAACAAGTTTGGATTTATCTTGGTGAGTGCTATTATGATGGTTACTATATTGCCCATTATCCTTTGAATGAGGTTTGATCAAACCTTTTACGATGAGGGATTTTTCAATCTGCGATCCTTTCTCAATAACTTCTTAAAAATTATTAAGGCAATGTATTTGGATATGAAAGGATAACTTATTTTTGAGATTAGGTACAAATGTACTCACAAGATGTTTCTCAGGAATGGAGCATGGGAAGCAACCATCAATCCCACGCCATCTTTGTAGGAATTGTGAAAAGTTTTCATTTGTTTGTTGTTTGGCATTACATAAATCCATCATTTTAATTTCAAAGTCTAGGTTGAATGGAAAATGTTTAACGAACTTTTCTGAGAGGTCTACAAAATTTTATATAAAACCCTTGGGGAGGTGTAGAAACCACTCCAAGGTTTGTCCACCTACACTTCGTGGAAAGAGACGCATTAAGAATATATCACTATAGGCCACCTCTTGGAAAGCCATATAGAATTCCTTGATTTGTTCTCTAGGATCATTCTTGCCCTTATATTTGTCAAATTTGGGCATCTCAAAATATTTGGGAAACAGTATGCGCAAGATGTCCTTATCGAAGGGGTAAGGACATAATTCTTCAAAGTTGAATTTTTTGCATTGATCTTGCATACTAGAGATGGTGTCCTTCATCATTTTCCATTCTTAGGTAAATGGTGATTTGTTCTTCAAGAGAGATAAATAATCACCACTCTTAGGATTTTTGTTTTATTTGGTGGGCATGTTATGGCTCTTAAATGAAGCATCACTAGTTTTCTTTGGTGCCTCGTTGTTATGGGATTCATTAGTGACTTTGGAATTTAGGAGATTGAGTTTCTTAGCCATCTCATTAATTTTATTCATGAAGGATTTAGTGGGATCGGTGGCCAAATCAATTGATTTTCCTTTGTTCCCTATGTTATATTTGCCTTTGTTTAGTTCATCGTCTTTGGTGTTGTTCAAGGTGTATTTTTTTATCATCGTTGTTTGTGTGACTACGGCATGACCCATCATCATTGTTTTTTGAAATGAAAGGTTCTCCCTTGTTGGGTGGTGGTTTTCCAAGTAATGTTCGTAGAACATCCTCATCGAAATCAGAGGGTAATTTTTCTCCCATATCAAGAGGACTAAGAAAAAATTGGTCTTTATTCATACGTAAGATATTTTCGACATGGGATTGTTTTTCAAGAGAGATGTCATTCTGATCATCCTCAGATTTTTTTGGTCATTGTCACTATCAGAATTTCCAAAAGGATTTTGAATTCATTTATTTCAAGAGATGCAAAAGATAACCCAACTCATAGCAAAATGAATGCTACAATGGAAGAGAGGCGCACGATTAATTTTGGTAATAACTTGTCCCTTAATAAAGTGAATGTTAATATGGTAAATATGTTTGGAAGATATGAATGACGCAACCTTTAACAAATTGAATGTCAAGATAAAAGCATGTGAAATTGATTGATAAACTCAACCCTTGAAAAAGTGAATGCCAAGATGGAAGAGTGGTTCAATGTAGCAAAAATTCTCATCCTCTAACAAAGTGAATGCTAGATTTAAAAATGTGAATGCTAGAATGGAGGAGTGAGGATAGATTGATTTCAAATGTAATCTACCACTAGAAAATTGAATGCTAGATGGGAAGAGGGTATGAAAAAAAGGAGTCAAATTTTATGTGATGTGCTCAACCCTTAACAAGAAAAATTTAAGAAGGAAGAGGCTAATGAAAGGATAAGACTCAAATATCGACAACTTTGTTATGTTTGTGGAGCCTGTTTTCATGTTAGGGTTTGGTACACCTTCCATGTGTTACACTCAGATATTTGTATGCCAGTCCCACTCGCCGATGAGTGGGTCAAGGGGGTTCGGGGGGGTGAAGCGCCCGAAGCAAATTTTCATGGGTGGTTTATTAACCCATGGGTAATCGGTAACCGTTATGGGTTGTTTTTGGGCCCATGATTTTTCCGGTACCCATTGTTTTGTAAAACCGCCTCTTCGGCTACCGATTGATGTACTTATAAATATATGGACATACAATAGGATTTATATGAGTGTTTTTGTGAAGGTGAATAGCATGTGTGAATTCAAGTGTGAATTCGGGAGGGGTTTGTTGAGTGCAGCTCTAAACAAGATCTGGTTATTGTAATTGTGAAGATTTTTTGCTTGTAATAAAATCTGAGCAAGTGTTCTTGGTGGATGTAGCCCACATTGGGTGAACCACGTTAAATATTATCTTCATGTTTTACATATTTCATTTCTGTAATTTCTATTCATACATCTTATTATTGTGATTCTAAGGAATTATTCCGCATTAGATTCTATTAATTTCTAACAATTGGTATCAGAGCCTAGTTTGGTTTGCTGAAGTGTTGAATCATAGGGAAAATTTTAACTTTAGTGGGAGCTATGGCAGATGATGGAAGATCTAGGGTTGATAAATTCAACGGGCAGAATTTCAATCTTTAGAAGATACATATGGAAGATTACCTTTATCAGAAGGATCTTTATACTCCGTTGTCTTAAAAGGTGAACAAACCCTCAAGTATGATATATGTGGAATGGGATTTATTGGATCGGAAGGCACTTGGAATGATCTGGCTGTGTCTTGTATCTTCGGTATTATTTAATGTTTCAAAGGAAAAGACTACAAAGAACTGATGGATGGATTAGGGAAGTTGGTATAAAAAACCCTCTGCCTCTAATAAGATATTTTTAATGAAAAATTTGTTTAATATGAAGATGTCTAAGAATGGTTCAGTAGCAGATCATTTAAATGATTTTAATACGGTTGTAAATATGCTAGCTTCGGTTATAATAGAATTTGATGAAGAAGTTAGGGCTTTATTAGTTCTGTGCTCTTTACCTAGAGAGTTGGAATAGCCTGGTAATGACGGTAAGCAACTCGGTTCCTGCTAACTCAAAGTTGAAGTTTGAAGATGTTGTAGGGGTAATTCTAAGCAAGAAATGTGAAGAAAATTCTCTAATAAATCTTCTACTTCAGGGAATGCTTTGACAGTGGAAACTAGAGGGAGATAGAAGAATAGAGGAAACCGTGGAAAATCAAAGGATCGGGCAAGGTCAAAATCCAAAAGAAAGATAGTATGTTGGCACTGTGGAAAGTTTGGGCATGCAAAGAAGGACTGTTGGGAGCTTCGAGACAAGAAGAAACAACAGGAAGAAAACAAGGAGGCAAATATGGCATCGGGTAATGTATGCCAGGATTCTTTGATTCTTTCTTTACATAATATTATTGAATCTTGAATTTTAGATTCAAGGGCTTCTTTGCATGCTACTCCACATAGGCATTATTTTGTTGATTATGTTCAAGGGGATTTTGGGCATGTTTTTCTTGGTGATGATGAGCCTTGCAGTATAGTTGGACAAGGTTCTGTTTAGGTTAAGATGCAGAATGGGAATACATGGCTATTGAAGGATGTCAAACATGTGCCTACATTAAGGAGAACTTTGATATCGGTGGGGCAATTGGGAAGCGATGATTATACTGTGATATTTACAGCTGACTCTTGGAAGGTTACCAAGGGTGCTCTTGTGGTGGCAAAAGGTAAGAAGGTTGGAACCTTGTATTTATCCATTGATAGTACTAATGATTGTAATCTTGTGGCTTCAGATGCAGATACAACATTATGGCACTATAGGCTAGGTCATATGAGCCATAAGGGCATGGACATCATAAAGAATAATTTTCCTAGATATACAGAAACATGTTTGGATTTCTGTGAGAACTGATAATATGGGAAACAAAACCGAGTAAGGTTTCTCAAGGTTAGACCTACGAAGAAAGAGAGTAAGTTAGATATGGTACATTCTAATGTGTGGGGGCCATCTCAGGTATCATCTCTTGGGGGTTCAAGTTATTATGTTACTTTTATTGATGATGCAACCAAGGAAAGTTTGGGGTTTATTGTATTAGAAACAAATCTTATGTATTTGATACTTTTGTTAAATGGAAAGCCTTGGTAGAGAATGAAACAGGTCTTAAAGTTAAAATATCTCAGGTCAGATAATTAGAGGGGAGTATTACAGCAATGAATTTTATGATTATTGTTCTAAGAATGGAATCTGTAGGAAAAAGATGGTTCCAGGAACCCCGCAGCAAAATGGGGTGTCAGAAAAGGATGAGCAGAAACAATAATGAAATGTGCTAGGAGCATGAGGATACATGCATAGACTGCCTCTTTATTTTTGGGTAGAAGCGGTGGAGCACAGCTGTGTACTTGATAAACAGAGGACCCCTCAAGTGCCTTGGATGGAGGCACACCTAAGGAGGCTTGGTACGGTAAGAAATTTGATTACTCATTTCTTAGAGTCTTTGGACGTGAGGGTGTTTGTTCATATTGACAAGGATGATAGGACCAAGCTAGAGGCTAAATTAGAAAAATGCACTTTTATTGGTTATGGTGGTGATGAATTTAGATTTAAATGTTGGGAGTATTAAGGACAACAAAATCATCCGGTCTAGGGATGTGGTCTTTAATGAGAAAGGTCATGTATAAGCAACAATAGTTCCAAGAAAACAGGGAAGAATCCAAGAAAGAATATGCAGTGGTAGAGGATCTTCCAGATGGGACAGTGACCCATGGATCAGTTTTAGGAACCTACTCAACAAGAACCCCAAACTCCTACAGTGAGGAGGTCGTATAGGGTAAGGAAATGAACCTGAAAATTTTTCTCCTTCTCTTTATTATTTATTACTCACTAATAGTGGAAAGCCAGAGAGCTTTGATGAAGCAATGCAAGTAGATGCCAGTAAGAAAGTGGGAGCAAACCATGGATGAGGAGCATAATTCTCTCATAGAGAACTAGACTTGGGATTTGGTGAAGCTACCGGAAGGCAAAAGAGAATTGCAGAACAAGTGGGTGTACAAAGTTAAAGATGAAGTAGGAAAGAAAAGATATAAGGCCCGGTTGGTGGTCAAGGGGGTTTGCACATAAACAAGGTATATATTTTGATGAGATTTTTTTCTCCTGTAGTAAAAATAACTTCTATCAAAATTGTTCTTAGAATAGTGGCAGAAGAAGACTTGCACTTAGAACAGTTAGATGTAAAGACTATATTTCTCCATGGTGATTTGGAGGAGGAGCTATATACGTAGCAGCTAGAAGGATATGAAGTCAAAGGTAAAGAGGAGATAGTGTGTAAACTAAAGAAGAGCTTGTATGGCCTGAAACAAGCTCCACGTCAATGGTATAAGAAGTTTGATAGCTTCATGATGGGAAAGGTTATATTAGATGTCATTCTAACCATTGTGTGTATACAAAGAAATTTGAGGATGGAAGTTATATTATCCTGTGTTTGTATGTTGATGACATGTTGGTTGCAGGTAAAAACATGCAGGAAATAAAATTACTCAAGAAACAGCTAAGTGAATCCTTTGATATGAAGGATTTGGGCGTAGCCAGAAAAATCCTTGGTATGAGGATAACTTGGGATAGGAAGGAATGGAAGCTGACTTTATCTCAAGAAGAGTACATTAAGAAGGTATTGGATAGGTTTAACATGCAGGATGCTAAACCAGTTGGGACTCCTTTGGCAGGACATTTTAAGTTATCAAAGGAGTAGTGTCCCAAGATAGAGCAGGAAAGAAACCAGATGTCTAAGGTACCTTACTCATCAGCGGTTGGTAGTTTGATGTATGTTATGGTGTGCACTAGGCCTGATATTACCCATGCAGTGGGAGTTGTGATTAGATTTATGAGTGATCCAGGTAAAGAGCATTAGCAAGCAGTAAAGTGGATCCTTTGGTATTTGAGAGGGACCATGAGGATAGTTTTGTGCTACAGTGGATCAGACACCACTTTACGTGGTTATGTAGATTCAGACATGGCTGGAGATGTAGACAGTAGGAGGAGCATGACAGGTTATATTTACACTGTAGGTGGGACAATAGTGAGATGGATTTCACGACTACAGAAGTTGGTGGCTTTGTCAACCACAGAGGCTGAGTATGTTTCTGCCATAGAGACAAGCAAAGAGATGATTTGGTTACAACAATTACTTGAGGAGTTGGGGCATAAGCAAGAGGAATGTAAGCTGCATAGTGATAGTCAGAGTGCTATACACCTAGCTAAGAATTCTTCTTTCCACTCTAGGACGAAGCATATACAGTTGAGATATCACTTCATCAGGATAGCTTTGGAGGAAGATAAGTTGAAGTTAGAGAAGATTCATACCAGTCAAAATCCTGCAGACATGATGACCAAGGTGGTCACAAGGGATAAAATAAATTTATGTTTAGCTTTGGTTGGCCTTTGTGGATGACAGTGAATGGTTAAGAAGCTTGCTCAGTGGAAATCAGTCTCCAAGTGGGAGATTGTTATGTTTGTGGAGCCTGTTTTCATGTTAGGGTTTGGTACACCTTCCATGTGTTACACTCAAATTTTTTTTATGGTAGTGTCGCTCATCGGTGAGCGGGTCAAGGGGGTTTGGGGGGGTGAAGCCCCCCCTGATGGGGGCTCGGGGGCAAAGCCCTCGAAGCAAATTTTCATGGGTGGTTTATTAACCCATGGGTAATGGGTAACCGTTATGGGCTGTTTTTGGGCCCATGGTTTTTTGGTATCCATTGTTTTGTAAAACCACCTCTTCAGCTACCTATTGATGTACTTATAAATAGATGGACATACAATAGGATTTATATGATTGTTTTTGTGAAGGTGAATAGTGTGTGCGTAGTAAAGTGTGAATTGGGAGGGTTTGTTGAGTGCAGCTCCAAACAAGATCTGGTTATTGTAATTGTGAAGATTGTTGGCTTGTAATAAAATCTGAGCAAGTGTTCTTGGTGGATGTAGCCCACATTGGGTGAACCCACGTTAAATATTGTCTTCGTGTTTTGCATATTTCATTTCTGTAATTTCTATTCATAATTATTATTATTGCGATTCTAAGGAATTCTTCTGGAGTTGATTCTATTAATTCCTAAAAAACGTAAACGTTGGGAAAGGAAGATATGATGAAGTGTCTAAAATGAAACAAATATTTTATTAAGTTATAGACATGAAGAAAAAAATGTATATAGTTTAACAATGATGATGTCAAACTAAAGGATGCAAGAAGAGAATGAAGATAAGATGTGATGGAATTGATTTGTGAAAAAGTGGAATTTAACGGTCAAGATGTGAGTCGTACGATGAAAGTGCTTGAGTGAGGATGTGGATATCCAAAACTCAAGACTTGATGTCAAAAATTAGGTGGAAAATTAAAATTTGGGAAATGTAAGCCAAATGTTTAAGTGTCGAATGAAATGGGAGATAATCTCAAAATAAGGTGAGTACGAAAGAGAAAATTTGATGATTGCAAAAGAGGAAGACTCAAATAAGTAAATGAGAACTCCAAATGAATTATATAATATCAAATGAAGAGTGCAATGAGGATGAAAAGATTGAAATAATGAAAAAGAGATGAAAGCCTTGAAAAGGGGAATTTCGAGAGTAAAATGAAAAATAGTGAATGACTGACGATGAAGAGAAATGATGACAAGAAAAATAAGTGAATGTCAAGTCCAAATAAGAATAAATTTATACAAACACAATAGAATATGAACCCAAATAAGGAGTATTTGGGATATCGAAAAGGAGGTGAAAAATAATCCAAGTAAAGTGTGCTTAGAAATATGAAAAGAGGATGAAAGTAGAATACAAACAAGGAGTGATTGGAAATGACAAAAAGATATGAACTTGAAGAAAGAATTCAAACAAGGAGTGTTTGAAAACTACTAATGTGAAATATGGATCCCAAACAAGGAGTGTTTGGGGAAAAACGAGCATGAAATACTACTACAAAAAAGAAAGAAAACAAAATAAGAAAATAGAAAAAGATTTTTTTTTGGATCTGTTTGTTTGTGGCCTCTACCTTAGATTGTCTTAGACAATGTTTGGATTCCTAAGTGGCTCTCTCAACTAGGTTTCAGCAATATATCCGAGCGAGCTTGACACTATTTTTAGCTGATGACTTTACTTTACCCCCTTTAAAACCCTGAGCAAAGATCTTTCTTAGAATGAATCACATTGGGGTCTCCACTACTAGATATATGTGACTCTAACTCACAAGGCTTTACTAGTTAGTTGGGATGGGGGTACCCATTTTTTTGGAAAGTTCCCTCAAGGTTCCGACTACTTTGGGGTTCCTGTGGTAATCCTCAAAAGAGTTTTATGTCTTATGCCAAGGCACTTCTCATAGTTATGTGGATGATTTTTTACCCTTATCCAAACCTATAAATATAGTGTGTAGAAAAAGGTTCATTTTATCTTATTTAATTGTACTTTCCTACACACAATAATTAGTAGTTGGAATCTCATGAGCAAAGGCAACCTACAGTTAGTAGTTTTTTAAGTTTTTGTTTTTAATCGTCATGAGAGCGGGTCCTAGAAGAAATGATTATAATTTTTTCTAGAAGGATGTAAAAGACAATAAAAATAAAATGAACCCGCATTTCTGATTTCCAAGGTCACTTAAAAAGTGTGAGGAAAGAGCATACGTGTGGGTTGGCTTTGATTAAGTGCAAAGTGTTCATTCCCCAAAACAAAATGAGAAATGATATGGTTTCTAATTCCCAAGATCGCTTTGAAAAGTGTGAGGGAAGAGCATACATGTGATTGTAGAATGACGTAATCTCTAAAAAAAAAAAAAAATGACAAGAAAAACACTTGAGAAAGCATTAGTCTAGTTTGCAAAACGATTAGATGGATGCAAAAAAAATTCTAGAAAGCAATAGAAATTGGACCGAAACATCCAATAACACTAAATTAACAACCTTGATGAGTAGTCCAAAGCTAAGAAAAGTGGACAAAAGGTCTACAAGCAAATTACAAAGTAGATTTGAAAACACCCAATTAGTCCTACAACAACAAGATGCACAATTAGTCCTATTAATGGAAGGATCGTAATTTAGTGGAAAAATCCTAATTAAATAAAATGAACTAATGAATTAAATAAAATAACGAATGACATAAACTAATGAAGGAAATTAAAGTAATTAATTAAATTAAACTAATTAATAAAATAAACGAACGAAGGAATCAAACTAAGAAATGCAACTAAATAAGTAAAGAAACTAATTAAGAAATGAAAAAAGGAATAAAATAAGAGGTTAAAGGGGAGGTTTAAAAAAAAACTGGAAAAATAAAATATACAAAACCTATAAACTATCAAAAAACCTAAAATTAACTAAATGGGGTGAGGGGAAACATTTTTAATGGGATCGGGGGGTATTTGGGATCGAAGAACAGGTGGGGAATCCGTTGGGGTAACAGTGAGGTCCGTAGGGGTCTAGTGTAGGTCGGGGAGGTGCAAAATGGGATGGTTTTATCTTGGGCCAAGGGAAAACTAGGGGTGTGGGCAAGGTCCACAGGGGGGAGCTTTGAGAAAGTTATGGAGGTGGCTCGACGAGCTGAGCTCACCGAGAAGGGTCTGTCAGGGTGGGAGTTAGGGGTTGGGTTAGTGGGTTGGGAAAACAAGAATGGGTAATATGGTAGGTTGGGGGGTCAACGAGTTGGGCTAGCAGCTTGACCAAGCTAGCTAAGGGGATGGATAGGGGGTAGGGGGTGGGCAGTTTATGGTTTAAACTATATATATATATATATATATATATATATATATATATATATTAATTTTTTTAACTATTGTGTTTCTCTGTGTGCAGGTTAAAATAATAGTACATAAAATTTGTTTTTGATTTTGTTTTTAAAATAAAATCTAATATTTTCTCTATGTTTGTGTGTGTAGGTAGTGTAATAGTGAGTAATTGCAAGAAAAGAAAACCCGCAAAAGATAATTACAAATAAAATACAACTACAAACAAAAAAAATTTCAATTAGATAACTAGCAAAAAGTTAGAAATTTTCTAAATAACAAAAAATATGTTTTTTTATTTGATCTGGAAAACCAATGTTGCCTCCAAATACTCCCATGAACCTAAACAACAACACAATAATGTACACAACAACACAAAAACACCAAAAACAAAATTATACAAACTAAAATGAGAAAAATGAAAGAGGAGGGGTGCAAGTCTCACTGGGTGTGCCAAAATTTAAACAAGGAAAAATCACTGTAATGAAAGATACACAAAAAAATTGTAAACCTCCTTGTAATCCTTCATTACAAACCTCAATAAGTTTGTTGAATTTATTTTTGTGAACCTTATAAATTGATGTGGGTGCTCTTTACTGTTCTCCAAACTCGAGATGCAAATTTCTACGTGCAGTTGGAAGGCTTCAAAATGGAAATTTCCAGAGCTTACTTGCAAACAATTCATAAGGATTTGGGATAAGGAAAGCCTACATTTTATAGAGGTAGAAGTGGTTGGAATTTAGTTACAAGTGAGTAAATGCACATTCTAAAAATAGCATTGGAGGAGGTTGTAGCAGTTCTGGGACATTTAGAGGCAATACTGGAATTAATTACAGAAGTTGTATCTGAAAAGGTGGTTTTACATGTAATTCAATTGCCCCCACCTTTCTAGGATTCTATAAGTGTAGTTAACTAGGAAGAGAATGTGGAGTCCAAGTGGTTTTTGATTGAGTGACAGTTGAATAGGATGTGCACACTTAATTAATTAATCATTTAATTAATAAATGGTAATTAACTTAGCACAAAAGGGTTACAAAGGGTACCAAGGATTAATTTAATTAATCCAAAGGGTGTAATATTTATGAATTAATCGATTTAATAAATTAATCACAATTGGGTGGATAACATGGTGTATTAGGATAGCATTGGGAACAAGTGAGTAATTTTAGGGTGTCTACACCTACCACTCTCATGACCATAAAAATTTATAGTAACATGTCCACTCTTATTACAATTATAGCAAATTATCTTATTCATACCTCCAGAGTCTTCTATTTTCCAAGCCTAGTTGTCTGATTCTTCAAGACAATATTGAACTATGTGACCTTTCTCTTTGCAGTTGAAGAAAACTTTATTTTTGGTTCTCTCATTTGTGTAGTCCTTCCAAGGATGGTCATTCATGTCATGTTTATTGCATTCCTTTGCTCTATGTCCAAAATTGTGACAAAAGAAATAGTAGCCATTAAAGGTTCTCTCGTACTTGAATGCAGTTGGTTGCTTAACTGATTTATGCCTTCTTGAAATTGTCTCCTTGTTCATCGTCATGCTTGATTTTCTGCTTGGACCTGTTTTTTCATCTTCACACCTCTTCTTAGGTTCTTCTATGAAGCCTAGTTTTTTTTTCACTTGCTACCTTTTGTTTATCTAGCATTCCATTCAAAGCTTCAGAACTCTTTTCCATCTTACTATACATCTTCAATATTTATTTTTCTTCTGCTAGTTCAGTTATTAAGGTTATCAGTTCTTCTCCATGTCTCATGCAAGTTTCTTCCTTTTCATTCAAGGATATTGTCACTTTTCCAACCTGAAACTTCAACTTTGTATCGAATTTAATGTGCTCTTTTTCTTTGACTTTGAAAGAGGTTGAAATCAGCTCCATTTGAGCTCCTAGTTATTTGAATTCCTCTTCATATTCTTCATCCAGTTGATTTTGTCTTTCCTCAAGAAGATTGATATGTTATTCATATCATTTCATCATTATCTTCAATTTTTGGTTCTTTTTCCTTTGTTGTTTCAATTCCTATAGGGAACTTATTAGTTCTACTTCAAGATTTACCTCAGCTTCATCTTCATCTAATATTTCATCCTCATTGAGATATTTATCTCTTGATTTTATTCTAGGGACTATCTCTATAACCATGTTTGTGTTTCAGAAAGGACCTACTCCAAGTTGTTAAACTTGATTCAATTGAACCTCACTCTCATACCAATTGTTGGAAATTTCAGGCACTGAGAGGGGGTTAATCAGTGCTTGCTCAATAATTTTACAGACATTTCCATTTCCTTAATGTTGTTATGATGATCACAAAAAACCATACAAAATAAAATAACAAGAGATTATACATAAAGACACAAGATTTAATGTGGGAAACCCAAATTGGGAGAAAAACCCACTAAAATCAAGAACTAGCATAGGACAAGAAAGTCCTGTAAATGTTACATGATTTCATAGTTGAGCTTAAACTCAAAATGGAGCTGCAACTCAAAAATTCAATCAAGATACAACCTAATATTTGGCAATCTTCAACTTGCATGGGAGATTCAGCTCCCAAATTCAATCAACTGACCTTCTGTAAGCTTCAACTTCCTTGATGTTAAGCAACAACTTAGTATTTTGCAATGTTTTGATCACTCAGAATAGGATGTCTCACACACCAAATTGTGACCACTATATTATCTCATTCTTATTATTTTTTACACTTCTTTATATGGTGCAGGTAATCACCTCAAAGATGCCCCTTCAATATCAGATATCTCTCTTAACCATATGCACTTTCAAGATATAAAAATAATATAAAAATTTAGATTTTTATAAAAAGTTGATTTCTTGCTTGCAACATGGATGAAGAAAAAAGAAGGAAAAAACACCGAATAAGAACACTGAAAAATATGTAGATTGAATAAAAATGAATCATATATCATCAATATATCCAAAAAATGTTTCGAGGAATACACCCCTCATCAGTTGGATTGAAAAATATAGATGAAAGAGTGATTAGAAACGATCACTGGAGAGGATATATATAGGTGGGGAAATTCAAAAAAACTTTTTGAAATACCTTTTCAAAGCATCTTTTCAAAATAAACCTCAAGGCTGACCATGAATTCTCAAAGAGTATTTAAAAGTATTAAAATAATTAGAATATTAAAAATATAAGAAATATTTAATTATATTTAAAATATTATAATAATTAAAACATTCTAATTAAAAGCCTAAAATACTCAAAAAAGAGTATAAAGGTAAGAGTAATATTACGAAAGTAATATTACAATAATTTTAAAAGAATGTAGGAAATATTATAATATTATAAATATTAAAAAATATTTAAAATATTAAAATTATTAAAATATTAAAATAATTACAAATAAAAGAAGAGAAAAAGAGGAGGGAAGAGGGAAAAGAAAGGGAGAAAGGGATAAGACCTGCAAATCAAGAGAAGAATCTACTATGAAAAAGGGCTGAGCGGAGCTTTTTAGGGTTCTACCAACAAACTCTTGGAAAGGAAATATGCATCAGATCAGGATTTTTTTGGCAAAGCCAATATAGTGTAGGGTTTAGGGAGGCCCCCAAGTTTAAAGATTTAGCAGAGGAACTATAATCCAGCTTTAAAACGAGGGGAGTCCCTTTCTTCTTTCGAACACCACCATATAGCCAAGAGAGAAGAGCTGACTTATCTTTCAGAGAGACTTTGTTAAAGCAAGCAAGCAAGCAAAAACTTCTTAGGATAGCCATGGGCATGAAGCCTAGAATAAAACAACCTCTTGAGTTTGATGAAGCCGTAGGGATCAGATTCCCGAAGAAGACATCACCAAAGTTCACTAACAATGAAGGACTTCTTTTGGTGAATGAGATGCCAAGAGAAGAAAGGAATATACTGATAGGCATTCAGAGGTTTCTGGAAGCAAGAAGAATCCAAGATACCACTGCAATTAAACCGTTCACCTTTGAAAAAGGTGATATCAAGAAGATCAAAGGAACAGGGAGAGACCACTGGAGAAATCCATATTTCAGGATAGAAGCTCTGATAATGAAGAAAGAACTCATGAAGAGAGGCTTCAGAGCCAATCCAGATGCCAAGGGTGTCATCAACAAACCTCCTGAAGAAAGTGAGAGATGAATTTTTGAAATGTTGCACCAACTATCATTCCAGAAAAAAAGGAAGAGACAAGCATAAACAATAGCAAAATTACTGCCCATAGCAGTACCACGGATATGTTTGTAGAATACACCATCAAACTCAAGATAGTGTTTGTGAAGAACCAGTTCAGACAAGCTAAGAACCATATCAAGAAGGCACAGATCCAGATTAAGCTCCAAAAAATGCTCCATCACCAAAAAATGAAGAGCAATAAGGCCTTCGTTAGTGGGAATGCTTAGGTAAAGAGATTCCACATCAAAGGTGAAAAGAAGGTAGCTGGAAGGAAATTGTTGCTAACCAAGCTCATAGAGAATAGTAAGTGAATCTGGAAGATGGAAATTTTGCTTCAAGAGAATCAGATATAAGAGAAAATGAAGAAGCTTAGAAGCGGGCTCCAACATATACCCAGAGTAACTACAAATAGTTCTACCAACAACAACTGGCTTATGAAGCTTGGGAAGAAGGTAGAAAGCACAAGCTCTAGATGATGAAGGAGGAAACTTCTTGAAAAACCTGGAGACAGGACCTAAAAAAACTTTGAATTTGGAGATAATGAACAAAATTATGCTCCAAATGAGTCTCTAAGGAATAGTTGCAACATGCTCATAAACATTAAAATCAGAAAGTTGGCGAAGACCTTCATTTTTGTACCAAGAGGAATCCAAACAACCAACCCAATATTTTTGTCAACTGGTTTGAGAATTATGGACTGATCAAAGCGAAGCTCCTTGAGGCTCTTGAGGAGCCTAGTGGGGAGGGAAGGTCAAACACAGAAGGAACAAGCAACAATCTGATTGGAGAGAATAAACTCACTGTGACAAATGATCTCCTCGAGTGAGTAATTAGGCACATCAGGATGCCAAAAAGGATTTCTCTGATGAAACTGATGAGGAAAATACCGGCTGATGAAAGGAGAAGTGATTTCCAGAATGCGGAAGAAGAATTCAAGCTTTCTTCAGGGCCAAAAAAGGCATGGAGGTGAAGAAGTCTAGAAAAACTCCTAAATTTAGCATGGATGTTAGCAACAAGCATGGGAGGAGGGCGGGGGATAAACTTAGCACCTAGAGAGAGTTACTTTCGATCATCAAAAGAGAGGCAGCGAGAAGAGAGATTATGAATGGTAGAATTAGAAATTCTATTGTCTACTTCGAAGGTCATCTTTCTAGAGAAGAAGGAAAGAGAAAAGAAATCTCGATCTAGGGCAAGTCCCCAAAAATCTTGATGAAATCAGGTATGGGAGTGGTGGAGCCACCTTGACCCAAAGTCATGTTTAGATGATTTAAATTTTGATGATGACCTCACCCTCTCCATCTCCCATGACTCTTTCCACGACCATTATTAGTGTCACGACCTTTAACGGATCTACTTATTTCTCTGGGTAAAGTTATAGGTGTAGCATATGGGGCACTCTTCACTAGAGGAGGATCGGAAGTGGGCACGGATGCAGATTGACCAGAGGCAGTCAAGGTGGTATTCTAAATGGAATCCTTGACTACCAGATCCCTATTTTTTGGCAGGTCGGAAGGAGCAGAAGAATCAACAAGAAGCTTCTTCAAATTGTTGTTGTATTTCTTCAATTTTTAGTTCTTGTTCTGATTACAATTAGAATTTTCCGGAGGAACATTAGAAGAAACATGTTCTAGGCCACCAAATTGGTTACGAAGAACCTAAATTTCTTTTAAAATGTTACCAATTTTTTTATTCATCTTGGTGTTAATAATTTCTGAAATAGAGGGATCCACAGGAAGCTGATCAGCTTTAGCCATGGCTTCATCACAAGATTGTTGATGAATGGAATTTGCTTGAACACGAGTAGCGTTTTTGAGAGCACGATCAATTTGGAAGGAATTACACAAAAGGTTGTATTCTTGTAGAGTTTCCTAGAACCAACCACCAGAAGGAACGAAAAAATTACCAAAAAGATGAATTTGCTCAATGGCAATACAAGTTCCTTTGAGAGAATCAGAGAAAAATTCAGTGGCTTGGGAAATAGCCCGCTTTTGGTTGGTCAAATATTTAGAGAGAGCATCAATATAAGCATCCAAAATATGTCGATTAGTGTCGGATTGAATAGAATCTAGTCTGGAGGAAAGAATAGAATTTCCTTCAGAATCATTAATGGTAATTTTGGAAGGCTTTACAAGCAAATTTTTGGGAAGAGAGCAACTAGTTTAAAAATTCTCCAATTTAGATTAAAAAACTCAAAATAACGTTCTTCGATTAAGAAGAGATGTTTAATATGCCTTGTTTTTGAAAGAACAATTTTACAAATGGAAAGTATCTAGGGTTCGCTCCAATGAATATTTAGAGTTTGAAAATTATAGGAAATTTATGGCCACATATTCAGTACACGATACAACTGGGAAGAATATACTATGTGAATTTTATGTTCACAAATTTCTATTATTTGAGAAAGTAAAGATCCCAATGAATCTATATGTAGGGGAGGTATAAGAAAGGTCATTTATCTCCAAACTGAGACACCAGACAATTTGGGGGGACTAAAGAGGATATTATACAAGAGAGGAAACCAATGCAGGACTCCTAATGAGGCATGATATTCTAGCTCCTGAGAGGTTCTTACGAATATATATGGCCCAAATACATTGTCTTCAACTTGTGGACCAATATAAATAGAGGATTTCCACATGTGTATCAAATTTCAGGGCCTATGTGTTGCCACATTTTAATATGGAACTCTTTCCTTTCCAATTGAGGTGGGAATTTCTCCAATAAATCTATAAGAAGAAGGAGGTAATGTCTCCAACCAACCTCCGGTGGTCAGTGAGTAGAGCCAAGGAGATATGTAGAATCATGTTAGACATACAAGATAATTGGGTAGGTATGCAGTTCAGACCACCACTAATAATAGCACCAGTTCCAAGATGGAATAATATTCAAGATCAGCCAACTACGAGCTATACCAAATGGAGAGACACAATGATTAAATTTTTTGGACTCAACAATTCAGAAGTAGAAACATGGACTACTTTTACTAGAGAATATAATTGTATTAGGATTTTGGAATCCTTAAATAGAAATGGTTGAATCTATAGCAGGAGGACCTGCTAATTATAAAGTTTTGGGAAGTGATGAGCCTTGATAATTCCCATTAAAAACCCTCATATTTGTATCATCACTTTGTATTAAACTAATATTAACATTATTGCAAATAATACTCTTATTTACTTAAAGCGAAGTTTTTGTGCATAAATCTTGTTCATTTTCATATTTCATATGCTTCTTTGGATGGGTTGATATAGATTTGTTTTTTTGAGCTAATAAGTGTGAATGAAAGACCTTTTATAATCCTAGCATTGGACCCACATTAATCCTATCACAAGACTCACATAAAGCCTAGCGCAGGAATCACATAATGGAGTGTAGGAATCACAAAATGGAGTGCAGGACTTGCACAGTGGAGCTCAAGACTCGCATAGCACAATGAGGAACTAATATAGTAAGCATATAAGTTACATTATTCAAGGAGAACATAAATAGCATTAGAAACTAGTCATCACATGACTTACACAATTATTAGAGTGCCTAATCAACATCAGTTTAGGTCGAGACTCAGATTATTTGGGTGGTAATTTCTCATAAAAAACAGATTATCTCCCTTCAACAAGAGTAAAATGGCATTGCAATTCCTTATTTTGTGTCAACCAATACTATGTGGAGAACTCAAGTACTTGAGTTGTTTCAAATATAGTTATATCCAAAGTATCAATTGGACATTTTTAACAAGGACTCCACTCACATTTAAAAGAAAAAATATGATCAATAAATTACATGCAGTTGTTACCTTGACCTTGTAACTCCCAGTTATGTTGTTATTCTCATACAGATATGTTAGTTAACTATTTTATGTAACTTTTTAATTATTATTAAAATAACAAGTTCTCTTGAAGAGAACTTTACTTCACCTAGTATATAAGGCATATGTATTAGGATTAAGAAATGAGGTTATCATTTTGAGAAGAAAAGGATTTTATCAAATTATTATTGATCAATAAATTGCATGATTTTGAGTTTAGGTTCGCTTTTGTAATCAAAATGTTGCAACCAGGTCAGAGCAAAGGAGAAAGGCCACTCTTCCCCAATGTGAAGGGAAGTTATGTTTTTGTTTAATTATTGATTAATTATCACTTCGATATCTTTCATGCATTATAGAATTTACAATATTTGGAACTATTATTATGTTTCAGCATGTTTTTTTAATCGTGATTAATTAGCACTTTGTCTCTTCATGCATTATAGAATTTACAATATTTAGAACTGTTATTTTGTATCAACATGTTGTAATTATTTTAAATCATATATTTCGGAGTGTCTATTTATTTCGTCAAGATTCGATTAGATATAATAGGTTCTTGGTAATATTAGTTTGTTTAATTATTTAATTAATTTAGATACATTCTCAATATAGTTTCAACCATGTTTTATTGCAAATAGCCTCGAACATCACCCTAGTATTGATAATTATTGAATGATTAAAGTACGATTATCAACGACGCTCATCAATTGGGTTAATGTCGTGAATAAGAACTAGAATCTTCTCACCAACATTAACCAGAGTAGGTCCACTTTCAATAGAAGAACACAAAAGTGTAAGCAACATCAAGACTAATAAATCAGAAACACAAAGTTCTATAGATCCATTAGTCAAAGACACAAAGTTTCTTCTTGGTTGTACAAGATTAGAATGCTTGAAAATTCAGAAAGTAGAGAGAGAGGGAGAGAGAGTGGAGGAACATAGAAAAGGAGATACAATAAATGTAGCCTTATTACTTGAAATAAGAGTGAAATACAAGAAATTACAACAATCAACAATTACTAACCCTTTGGAATGGAGAATCCATTCAAATTTATAGCTTACAAATGTCTCTTTCTCTCCCCCCATGTGAATTTTCATCTCACCACCACTTGTGACTTTTCACATACCCTTAGGAATGATTTTTATTATTTTTCAAAAGTGAATTTTATAATGCAACATTAAGTCACTTAAGTGAATAAGATGAAAGAGTGAAAAAATACATTCTCAATGGGGAAATAAAATTTTAGAGAGAGAGATGGAGGGGGAGAGAAGAAGGCATAGAAGTGGAAATCTGGAGATGTAAAATCTCTTGTTGATGAAGAACCTAATTTTTATGGACCATGAATGAATTTCCTTTCCCTTGATCACCTATTCAATTGGAACGCTGAGATTGCAAACTCTTTCTTCTTGAAATATGGATGCATTCAAGGGTATTGAATAATTTTTCAAAAACATTGTTATGAGATTTGCACTAAGATGGGAACATGATGATCTTATTTTATCACAGGGTAGGAATTAGGACATATAGATAACTATCTTACTCCTCTCTACCTCAAAATTCACCTTCGTGAAAATAAAAATATACTACTTTATAATTGTAATCAACCTCAAGATTCTCAAACATGTTCTTACTTTTTTGTTACTCAATGAAAAATACCTTCTCCTTTAAGATATAAGGATTTATCCTTAAATGAAATTCTTGGCCTCCAACCACCCATTGAGTTAGAACATAGTCATTGAAAATGCTTCCCCTATGAGATGTTGACACATTTTAAGGCATTGAATGAGTTTTCAAAAAAAACTACTAAATGAATTGCACCATGTGACCTTGAGATTAGTTTCCGTTCTTGCAAACATGATGATCTTGGATACCGCAGTAGTCTGTGGTTCAAGTGGTGATATTTTACACACACACACTATTTCATTCTATAGCTTGTGGTTCAAGTGGAAATATTTTACATGCACTATTTCATTCTACCCTATTATTTTCCATTATTTGATTCACATGTTGTTCCTCCTCTTGGAAATAGAATTGAACACAAAGGTTAAATTTGGAATATGGTGATCATCACATTCCTCCTCATGACCCTTTTGAACCTCACAATTCACCTTAATAACAATTGCCAAAATGATTCAACCATGATGATTCCTTTCTGAGATGATTAGGATGAGTTGAATCATCTAGATTCTTGTATCAAATTTTTCCATACAGAATTCACCTTAAGACTATTGTTTTAGGAGCCTGCAAGGGCTTTCTTTCTTATATGAACCCTAAGACAATTTCCTAGCCTTGCAATTGTGGAAAAATGAAATTAGATATGATGAATGTGAATTGATACAAGTGATTTGAGCTATATTTCAATACTTTCTATTTTTAGCAGGTTTTGACTAGGGTGGCCATTTTTAGTAAGTTTTCACTATTTTCACTTTTTGATGATTTTTGCTTGTTTGGAGTTCATGGGTGCTGAGAATTCATTGTTTTGAAAACTTTATAAATTTAAAAATATGATACCTTGTACCAATTAAATTTTTTATATGGATTTCTCTTCTGAATGCTTGATTGGAATGAAACTTGTCTCCAAAGATTTGGTTTTGTTTTGAGACCTTCGGCTCCAATTTTTGAGGTTTTTCTTTCATCAGAAATCCATAGATATGAAAAGGAAACTTCCCAAGTTCTAAATTTAAAATATATACTATGAATTATACATAGCATAAATGGAAGTTCTCTTACTTTCATCTTGAATTCATTTTTGGAAGGAGTGCACAGGTAAATTTGGTGGAAATCAGGTGCACATTTTTGGAGATATGAGCAAAAATTAGTCTGCAAGCTTGATGTTCTCATAAAAATCAGTAGCATACCTATACAACAATGGATGTTTTTGATGGAAGCACATAAAATTTTTAAAATGACTAAGTGTTGAGAGGAGGATTTAACCATATTCATTTGTAATATTTTAACTTGCCCCTTAACCCGACAGCGAAGATGGTTGACATGGATTTGCACCAGTGCAAAAGGTGCAGGGGGGACACAAGGGACACAAAATTTAAATTTTCACTAGATCGTGACAAGTGGAAACTTTTGGATCACTGATAATAAGATATATGGATCTAGAAAAGCTCGCCGAGAGCAAAAAATGGGTTTTTTGGGTCACCAGAAATGCTTTTTTTATCCCGGGAGCATGAAAGGGTGTTTTGGGGGTCAAAACATATATGATTTTGACTCAAAATCACATTTTGAGATCATCCCAACCATCATTAGGATCCAATTATGCCTAAAATTATATTTTTAAGGCATATTCAATTCTTGACTTGAAGGGGCAACTGAAGTGTCCTAGATTATCATAAAAGATATTTAGATCTTATAACATCAATGATGTATCCATCATGTAGATGGTTCTAAGATATTTTTCGTTTATTATTTTTTCCTTCCAAATCCTCCTGGAGCTCCCAAAATCATCCAAACAAGTTAGCTTTCATTGTTAAAGCCTTCATTCCCTATGCCTAAAATGACCCGATCTTGCTCAAGTTGTTACTGACATTAATTTATTTCACTAATTTTCCATAAACAACCTTGGATAACTTCATTACTCTCCTATACAACTCTTAGATGGTTGGAATCTTCCATGTCAATTTCCAGAGGATTTTTACCAATTGCAAAATGGCCCTTTCTAGGCCTTTGGAGGCAAATATTTCTCCTTGAATCTCATTAAATTCTCCAATCACAGTAGAAATAAATCCTTGCACATGAAACACACTTGAAAATATTGTTAGAAAATTCCTCTAGGATAGAATGATGGTAATATTGAGGATAAACTAGCTAGAGGAAGGTTTACAGTGATAGGGAGAGAAAAATTTTAAGTGGTGGATTAGTTGTCACGGCCAAAATTTTCAATTTTTCATGCTAGAGACATTTAGCATGATAACAAAATTAATCAAAAAATGAACACAAATTGAGAGATCCATCATCACTAAAGGCCTCATCAAAACTCCTTCTAGAGATCAACCTAACAAGGATACTTATCAAAATCCATAAAAAGTGAAATTCATCAATCGAAATTGCAACGTTGTGAATAACAGGATCACTAATTCTTGCAGTATTAAAATGTTCCTTTACCTCAATAAAAACCAAACAAATCAACCAGTCATCATTCCTAGTAAATACACTACTCCTCGTGAATTCAAACGAAAACAATTGACCCCACTTGGAGAAATTATTTCTAGCGTATTACATCACTTAGCAAGTGTTGATATGATCATCTATCCAATATCAATACCTTTTGAATAAGGGAAACCAAAACTGGCATGGTAAAAAGAAAATGAATATTGTGAGTTCCTTCATATATGTGGACATCATATAGATCATTGTATGAAACTTTGTCATTTCATTCAAGATTTAATTGACTATGGAGATATTGAAATTGAAAACACATCTAACACTAAAACACCAAATGAGAAAGGTGTTCCGTTTCAAAAACATGGTACGAATGATAAAGCTAAAGACAAGGTAAAATCCTAAAAAATGTTGAATTTAATTCTATCATTTCATTTATAGAACATACACATAACTTAGTGGACACCATCAAAATCAACACTCCTAACTATACAGTAGCACAGAAAAAGGTTTCAACTTGCAGCAAAACAACCATCCACATAAATCATACCTCAAATTCTTAATCTTAAAGCTACTCCTAATCCAAAACAAACATCCAATGTTAAATCTTCATCTGATTCCTATGATATTATCAAACAATTGGAGAAGACATTTACACATATCTCCCTTGTGGAATTTCTTAAGACATCACCTTGTCTTCAAGAAATCCTTACATGTGCACTTCATGATGTACATGTTCCTAAGGATATCAAAACCTAACAATTCCAAGCATTGATTACAAAGATTTAACCCAATAGTCATATCCTATCATTTGTTCTTCATGAAATTTTGAACCCAAATATCCAAAATAATAATTCCTTATATATTGAAGCATTCATCACTCATCATAAATTCAAAAGAGTGCTTATAGACAATGGATCATAGTTAAATATTTTATCCATGAAATAATTAAGATTTATCATTCATACTAATGGAATTCTATGAGCTAATGTCATCACTATTTATGGTTATGATAATAGTGAAAGACAATCCTTGGGAACAATAACATTATCTATAAAGGTTAGATCAAAAAAATCAGAAACCTTTTTTCATTTTGTGGCCATTGAAACCTCTTATAATATTCCCCTTGGTCATCCATGGATCCATGTCATGCAAGTTGCTCCTTCCACTTTCCATCATTGTATTAAATATCCTTATGAAGGAAAATAATTTACCTTAGTTACTGACGTCAAGACCTTTGAATATTGAAAAATTCTAAAGGGTGGATAAAATGTTATTCAAAACTACACCCCACCACAAAAGACTAATTTAGCCTCCCATGAAATCCAGGAACTTGGTGTTCCACAGGTTCTTCTAACCCACAAAACAAAGAAATGATCAGTACAAGGACTTAGAAAAAATTGTTAAATAAAATTTTGTTTTGCAACATTATTTACTCTTTGCAACACTAAGGGGATATGTCTTTGGTAGAAAGGCAGAGTATATAAATTCCACAGGGTTGTTTTTTGTAAAGGAATCAAGGAATCAACTTAGTTCAAAATTGTAAAACACCTTGTATTCCTTGGGTTATCAACAGTGTAGTATCCCGTGGGTTTTCTCAAACCCGTAGAATGTTAAGATTATCCTCTTCAAGGCTCAATATGTGTAGATGTTATCCTTCATATTCTAGAGAAAATTGCATATTTTTAGACTCTTAGATGATTCCCAGACCTTCACGACGCCGTTCTAGATCGAATACAAAAGTACCCATTTCGTAAAGCTGAAGGAATCTGTGGGAAGGAACTTGTTTCATGTTTTTGAAGTTGTAATTTACACACATGCATCCCTACTCTTGAGTTATGAAGCCTCACTTGACATGTCCTTGGGCCCTTTGTACAACTTTTCATGCTCAAGTGAGTATGCATTTTCTGTCCTGAGCCCCACCACCTTCCTTCTCAAGCTTCCAACCTTCCTTCAAACTGCTGCATTATTTCCGTCATGAAATTTTCACCCCAATATCTGGTGCATTCCTTCATGGGCTTCCCCTTGCATCATTTTGTGTTCATGTAAGCATGCATTCTCACCTCGAATCCCGCACTTGCGTTTAAGCCCTCGATCCACGCTCTAATCCAAACGCAACATGTGGTGGCTAACAAATATCCCAAGTGGTCAAAGATCTAAAAAACCCGCACCAATCTGAGTAGGACACATGGATGATGTACACAAGGAAAAGGGGAAATATTTACAGCGAACCAAAATATGCCATGTGTCACCTTCATGTTCCTGTCAACCTACAGATTTTCAAACTGCCATAACTTTCACTCTAGAGCTCCAAATCACGCAAAATTACTCTTGTTGGAAAGGTCTCATTGAGCCCTTCAATTTAGAATCATTAGTTTTAGAAATTTTTGGGGTTTTTTTGGTGAAATAGAAAAAAAAAATGTATTGTGTATTTTAAATGCAGTTAGGCTCAACCACCTGAATCAATGAAGTATGGTGTTCCTTCCTTCTCTTATAAGTAATGTAACATGTGTGAATGGTTTTTTAGGGGCAGACATGATTATTTTTAGAGAATTAATGCATGTTATTGGTGGTTGAAGGCAGGAATTCGAGTTTACCTCTCTTTTTTTCCCTTTTTTCTTTCCCTATTGTTTTATATATTCTAGAAAGAGACTCATTTATAAATATTGGACCCTCTCAAAATGTAAGGGATTCATTCAAAGTGTTTTATAAGTGTTTTGAGTTATAGGCCTCAAATTTGGACCTATTCAAGGCATTTTTTCTATAATCCTCAACTGTAATGGACTATGCATCTTCCTAAGAAATGAAATTCATGTTATGTGGTTATTCTCTGCCCTATCTTGTGTTTTCTTACATGTTATTTCTCTCAATTCATTACAGGTGTGGTGTGCATATTTTATCTCCTTTGCAGGGATTTATTTCAATTATGCTCAATGAAAATGCAAGTTTGAATGTTGTTTTGGACTGTGAAACTCATATATTCCCTTTCCTCTCTAATTTTATCCCATTTTCCCTCATTGAGAGTGTATTTCCCTCTATTTCTGGTGATATCACCTCTGTTATCTTAGGATTTCCCTTATCATGCATCTCTCTTCCACTGGTCCCTTGGATTTTTTAGAGTAGCATTAGATAGTTTCTTTTCTAGTAGTGAGAGTAGTTTTAACATTAGGAATAGTTAGAGGAACAAACCTTCTCTGTATATGTATCTCTCAAGAGAAATTCCAACAACTTAGATACAATTCCATGTTGCCTCAAATCCCTAAATCTCCATGATTCATATGTGGGTGTAAATTTGAGCTCCAACCGTTCTGACACACCCGGCAGGACCATTATTGAAATCAATATTTTCATTCTTCACTGATTTTGGTGTGTGACTTAGTGATTTCTAACCTTTGGAGGATTTTTTTAACACATCTTGCTAATTTCAACTTCATATCTACTAGTTTCAGTAGTCAAGGTGCATATGTTCATGAAAATATTACAAACAAGAAAAAGTGTAGCAAGTGGTGAAGCTTTTGAATATCTGCAGTTATCACCAAGGAGAAGAAGAAAGGGAATAACAATTCAGATATCACCATCTCCTTGTTGGTGAGAAAATTTGTCTTGTGGACAAATTGGTGCGTTTCAATCCAACACTATGGGAATCTAAGTCCCTCTACTTGAACGATGCAGCTTTCGTATGTGCATGCGTGAAAAAGTGGATTTCAATGGTGGCCTTTCAACCAAAGATCCAATAGGGTAACTCCACTGACCCTGTGGCAAAGCTAGCAATTTTCACTAGAGAAGAACTTTGTTTGAGAAGGGGGAAGGAGTGAGAATGTTAGGTAGGGAAAACTAATGCTGCGAGTAGAATATCAGATGCCCACACACATTAATTAGAAACTTCATTTACATGCATTTATAGTTAAAAGAAAAACAAAATCCGTAGGAGAAGCTACAAGACCGAATGAAATTCATTGGTCACAAAGTACCATTTAATTCCTCAATCAAAAAGGCAAAAATTCCTTCTTTTATTATTGAAGCTCGAGCAGAGTTTGTACATAGCTTGAAAATGGAGGAAATTCGAGGAAGAAGAGAAAATAGAAGAATAACGGCATTTTCTAACTTTTCTAGGTACAGAGCACTCTGGTATTTTTTGAAATCAATCACCAGCCCTTGGAATGACATCGAGAATCCATTATATTCTTTAAAAGAAACTGTTACAACTTCATAAATCCTCAACACCTTTTCAAATTCCTCTATTATGAAGAAAAATCTCATGGCGGGATAAAAACCAGAGATCTTGCAAAGCAACCGTTACATTCGATTTGCTAGTTTAAATATAAACCATTTGATTTGCTCCTCTAACTTTGAAATTGGGTCATCCACGTGGCAAGAAGAGATTGGAGTGGGTACGGGGGAAGCCCTTTGCATTTTGTGATTTTTTAGAGATTTGGCAATTTGGAACAAATTGGCCCGCACCCCCGCTTTGACTTTTCAACTTAGACACGTGACTTCTTCTAATTGAAAATGGGGTCGCGGCGGCCCTTTTCTCAACATTTTAACCTTTTTTGGAAAAAGGCTCAAAAACTCAATTCCCTCCGCCGTCCCGCTACTCCAATTTGACTAGGACACGTGGCACGTTCTGGTTGGAGACAAGGTCACAGCTATTTTCTTAACATTTTAACCTTTTTTGGAAAAAAGGCTCAAAAACTCAATTTCCTCTGTCGACCCACTCTTCCGCTTTGACTTTTCAACGGTAGGCCTGAGACCTTGGCGGAGCAGTGGAGCATTCTAGAACTTTTACTTCGCTTTTGGAAATTTGGTTAAATTTCCAAAAAGTGCCCCGATGGTCCGCTCGTCCACTTTGACTTTTCAACGGTGGGCTTCACCTTTGACTTTTCCCTACGGGCTCAAACTCTGAATTTTTCCCTAATAGCCTGATCAAGGCTATGGGTTACAATTTAACTTTTCACCTTTTTTACAAAGGCTCGAAATCTCAAATCCCCCCGATGACCCACTCATCCACTTTGACTTTTCAACGGCGGGCATCGCCTCTCCGATGACTCCGACCACGTGGTGGTCTGGCACTAATTTGGTAATTGGCCCTTTTCTACCCCACCTTCATAATTATGTCGTTGTGACATGTGGAGCCATCTGATGAGCCTTCCATAGTCAATTTTACTTTCATTTTGTACCTAGGACACGTAAAAAAACCAACACTTAATTGAAGACTGTCCTTTGGACCTTGCCCCTAGAGTTGCGTCATTGTGACACGTGACTACTTCTGTTGGATTTTGAAGTATGACCAAACCACACCTCTAATCAGAGAGATCCACATATCACTTGGGGATGCTGAGGCAAAATTTGATGGGGAAACTAACGTCCATCGCTCTCGACTGTGGGAAAAATACACAGACGAAGAGAACTTTTTTCATTTTGAGTCCAATTTTCAAATTTCCTTCATGAACTAGTGGTATGGAGGCAAAACCAATGATTTGATGACCTAGGCCATAGAACAAGTGAACTATTTTGATAAAAAATGGAGGTTGCAAAGAGGGATATTACGTGCACAGATCGGGAAATGGAGAATTTCTAAAAACAAGAAAAATAGAGGTTTAAACAACCCTAGGGAACTACTTTTGCTAATTTATTGAATCTCTAACTTGGCTTAAACACACCAATGAAGGGTATGAGCTCAAAAAAATGAATTTGGCTATGAAAACATAGAGCAGTTTTCAAGAGACAACACTCCTCAAAATAGCACTCTTTATACTCTAGCTCTTAGTAGCCCTTTCTTCTTATCCTCTAGGGTTCTAAGACCCATTCTAGTCATGGCACATCAAATAAAATTTCTCCTTTGTTAGCTTCAATGGTGGTAGTCCTTTGACTCTCAATACACAACATGATATATCAGTGCCTACACTTAAAAGTATTCCTTTCTTCACTGGTGAAAATCACACTACCCTTGTTAACCATATTCATAATATTGCTAATGTATTCTTAGTGCATCTAGTTACTGAAGATGATGTTGTATGAAAAATCCTTTATTCTTCACTTAAGGAAAATAAATTTAAATGGTATAGAAGTTTAAGGCCTTCTTCCATTCACAATTTGGATGATTTTGGCATAGCTCTTTACAATCAATTTGAGGATAAATCAAACAATATATCCTTGTTAGAGCAACTTACAAACATCAAGAGGGATCCCATTGAACATATGGATGATTTTAAATTCATATTTCAGAAGACATGGGACATAATTCTAGTTCCCTTAAGACCAACTCCACAAGGTGTTTATCTTTATTTATTAAGAGCATTGAATTTTGATATAGCATTTATGATATAATATATGGGTGTTATCCAATTACCTGATACATATCCAATAGCCATTAGGCCTGAAAATCGTTCAATACAAATTAGAAAAATATCCCCTAGATTACCTATGCCTCTATTTCTTGAATTACCTCAAGCCTCATAGCCTTCCATTTCTCTGTTCCTGAAAAAAAAAAAAAATCCCCACCCACTACCTCTACATCTTATTCTCCCCAAGAGAAAAAAGATGAAGATGAAATGAAATCTTTAATCATAAATTTTTCAAATAAAGTTATATCCTTGGAAAAACAACAAGCTCAATACTATATAAATTACCTAAATCTTATCCAAGGATTCAATCAGGGTTGTTAGCCCTATAGAAATCAATATCCAAATCAAATATATGGCCAGAATCAGCAAAATGATAAATGGAAAATCAAAAATCCACTTCTTTCTCTTCAAACAGTTTCTCCTACCAAGTCACTTCCTATTCTTAGCTCAAGTAAAGCATTGCTTCCAGTGTAAAATAATGTGGTACAAGAGACAGAATGGTGTTTTCCATGTAATCATCCACATATTCAGTATATTTATGCAAATGCATTGCAAGCTCAAGCCCTTATGGTTAAAAATTATTCCAATCACCATGAACCATTGTTGTAAATAGTCAAATCTAGCATGGAAGAAAATCAAGAAGTCAATCCAGAGACTAATCTTATGTTCTTTGGGGTTGATGACTTATTTGTAGCTAATCACGTCACGGATCACTCAAATAGACCACAACTCCACATGGTAGATAACACAAGGTCAAATAAAGGCAAATAGATGTGAGGTATCCTTCCCCTACTACCCCAATCCCACATGATAATCCTAATTAGCTTGCATATTTTGGTAATATTTTTAGCCTCATCCATCTTATCGTGAATCACTTAGAAGCTTCACATGAACAATTTCCATGGGATATTCAAAACCCGCGTAACACTGCTAACCTACAGAACACACAAACTTTTCCAACCAAATAAATTCCATGAATCGAACAAAAAGGAAAAGAGAACATTGTTACTCAAATGCACAAATTCATTTGCCTCCCTTTCAACATTGTTGAGTAGATGAAGAATACAAACGTGAATCTAGCAATGTGGGATTCCCTGACTATTCCATCACAAAGAGATCTCTTGCATGAATCTCTCAAACAACTCTCTCAAGTTGATCTAGTTATTCAAAATACTCATACTACTCTCAATTTGTGTCAAGAAAAGGAACCTCAAGTAAGAAAAGTTGTGATGACCCCACTTTTTAATATGTCTTTGATTATAGGAAAACATTTGGTTAATAATTTCATAATTGACTCAAGGGCTAGTACTTTTGTAATACCTGAGAAAAATACTAATATCCTAGGTCTTAAGTACAATCTTGTTTCTAAAGGTGTTTTGCAATTTGATGGATCAATTGTTAGCATCTTAGGAGTGATCGAGGATATTGATTTAACCCTTTATGTTTGTCCAATTCTAACCATAACTCAAGATGTATTAGTGATTGACTTGCCTCCTTTATTTTCCATTTGCCTATCAAGATATTTCACAACCAAAGTAGGTGGTTATTTCTCTTAAGATTAGTCTCATATGCTCCTAAGAACTATATATGGTACTAGATTTACCATCCAGGTTGATCTTATATTTTCCGATCATGTTGAGTCTTGAGTCTTATGATCCTACTCCTCTTTAATATAATTGTCTCATACATGAAGATCAAGAGCATGAGTATGTTTCATAAGAGGAACCTATCCCTCCTCTAATTCATGACCTCATGTTGGATGAGTGGGCCAAATAGCATTATTAATTTGATCCTTATGATACAGTTGTGGATATTATACTTGGAACCTACTGCATTCATGAAGAAGAATCTAGTTTCCCCACACCACTCAAGCAAGAAAATGATAATGCTTCTGGATTATGGAAATTTTTCTTTGATGGTTCTAGAAGAAGAAATGGACTTGGGGTAGGTGTTATATTAATTTCTCTAATGAATGAGACATTATTCTTTTCTCATAGGTTATAATTTTAATGTTCAAACAATGTAGCAGAATATGAGGCATTGGTGCATGGTATTCTAATTGTTGAAAAGAAACAAATCAAAGCATTACAAATCTTTGGGGATACTAAATTGGGCATCCACCAAGTTAGCAGGAAATGTGCTACCAAGAATAAGCTTATGAAATCTTATAAACACATAGTTTGGGAACTCTTGGAGATATTTGATGTTGTTAATCAACAAGTGGTGCCAAGAAAATTAAATAAAGAAGCAGACCAGATGGCATCCCTTGGATCACAATTTTCACTAGTTCGAGAACTCATCCAAGGAAATTATCATGATGTTAAGTTATTGATCAAACCATCAATTCCTAGTAATGAAACTAGATAGAATGTATTTGATAATGATGAAAAAATTCTTCAATTCATATATAATGAAGATGAATTTTCTTCAAAGATGCAATCTGATTTTCATGACAACTATGGTGATCAAGTCATTCAATTAAGAACAAACAAGTTTCCTATAGGATTGATCACTCTTGAGCATGTATTCAATCCTGATAATTAATTCAAAGGAGAAGAGAAGGACATAACAACAAAGAAAGAATATTTTCAACCAATAACAATTTCACAAGGTGAGGAGATATTGTTTGGAAAGGTATCTAACAAAGATGAGAAACAAGATTTTATCTCCTTATGTCAAAATTTTGATAATATATTCTCATGGTTGTATGAAGACCTTAAGAGGTTTGATCCAATAATTTCCCAACATTCCATTGATCTTGATCCTAATGTCAAGGATATCAAAAAAAATAAAATACATGTCAATCCCAAAATAGAGCCCCTCATGAGGAAGGAGTTATCCAAGATGATTGGGGCAAAAATAATATTTCCTATCAAATAATCTACTTGGGTGAAACATTTGGTTCTAGAAAGATGGAGAAATCAGACTCTATGTTGATTCCAGGGATTTAAACAAAGCTTCCCTAAAATATAACCATCCTCTACCTCAGGGATAATTTTAGTGGCGAATATTCGTAATATGGCGAAAATTTAATTTTATGAAAATTTGAAAAGGCGGTTTTTTCGGAGTGGGTCGGTGTCCTATTCGCCTAATATTTACATAATATATTTTTTTAGGGTCCGCTTCACCTACATTTGAAAACATCTCCTATATAAACCTAGGTGATTTTTCGGGTAGTATACTACGGTACTACCACAAGTAGCACTTAACAAATTACCAATACCATGAACTCGCATACTATTAAGCACCATAGATCATTGTTAACGCGCAACAAGGGTTTCACTTGACGCACAGCAAGGGTTTCACTTGACACACGACAAGGGTTCAGTTGACGTGCAACAAGAGCTTCAGATACCATGCAATAAGGGTTTCAGTTGACGTGTGACAAGGTTTTCAGTTAACGCTCGACAAGGTTTTCAGTTGACGTGCAACAAGGGTTTCAGTTGACGTGCAATAGGGGTTTCAGTTGACGTGCGACAAGGGTTTCACTTGACGCGTGACAAAGGTTTCAATTGATGCGTGAAAAGGGTTTCAGTTGGTGCGTGACAGAGGTTTTTGGTTGACACGCGACAGAGACAGGTGATGGCTCATACATTGACATATATTAGCTAAGAAAACTATTACTATATTATGGGTACCAATATTTTTATTTTACCTCCCTAAATTGAACTATCAATGCAATGTTCTCAAATTTTTCATTCTCTAAAACATCATTAACCTCATGAATCTCTTAAAACCTATCTAGCTTTGCCATGAACTGATATTTCAGTGTTTGTAGTCCTTATTTACATGGAATGATGACTCACTCACTTACCTGTTTTCTCCTCTTTCCCATTTTTGTACTATAAATAATAATAATTCTCTTCTATCAATTTGTAACACCTTAGTCACATTTGAGCATTTTCAAGCAGCCCCCCTCCTTTGTGTAGTCTTATTAGACCTGTAGGTCCACATTTCAGAGACGTGAACTATAATTTTTGAGTTCAACCACCATTAACACCCTTGGACTGTGAAGTACTCTGTAAAAATTCCATTTTCTTGGCTATGCAAGAATTGTTATGAACTTGTTGGCTCCCATATGCCAACATATATTTCTCATCATCATCACTGTGAGTCTTTATGCAAGAAATTAAGAATGAATAAAAATTCCATATCCTGTAATTTATAAAATTAAACATATTTCAAAATAATCCATTTATTTTTAATCATCATGACCACCCTTTATGAATAACTTAATCCTTTTGACACTCTACACACTTGTTAGAAGCTTCATTTTAAGTCCACACAGTAACTCATATTAAGTTTTGCAAGTAAGTTCACACTTGAAACAATTATCTCTGATCTTCACCTTCTTTATAGTACGTCCTATTTCCCATACTACCTTGATGAGTGATTATCACCTTTGATACCTCTCATGCATATAATGAAGACTATGGAACATCATTTTGGTTTTAGTGATATTTTCATTTTTGAATTATCTTTAAGCCAACTCTCATTTGCTTATGACCAAACCGATTACATGAAAAATAATAGCTTTAAAAAGAATTATGAAACCTATTCATATAATTTTTATCCTAGCTTCATTTTAAGACAACAGTAACTCATATTAAGTTTTGCAAGTAAGTTCACACTTGAAACAATTATCTCTGATCTTCACCTTCTTTATAGTAACTCATATTTCCCATACTACCTTGATGAGTCATTATCACCTTTTATACCTCATGCATAAAATGAAGACTATGGAACATCATTTTTGGTTTAGTGATATTTTTCATTTTTTGAATTATCTTTAAGCCAACTCTCATTTGCTTTATGAACAAACTGATTACATGAAAAATAATAGCTATAAAAAGAATTATGAAACCTATTCATATAATTTTTATCCTAGCTTCATTTTAAGTCCACAATAACTCATATTAAGTTGGCTAGCTCTTTTCCCTGGTTCAGCGCTCTCGGACACCATGTCTTTTTTTGTTTCTTCCCTTTCATCAGACTTCATGGCCAATTCAGAGAAATAGCTGACTGCAATGCCATCGATCGTAATCGTCTCTCCATTATTTTTAAATATTCCTCGCAGGAAGAGGCAGAAGCCATAAAAACCATTCTCGGTGATTCCTATCACTTTCATGCCCGTCGGCCAAGAACGGACTCTGATATTGCTTCAACTTTCATCTCTTTCTACCTCCTTCTTCACCATGATCCTGCGGAGGTTGAACTCGTTGCTGTGGATATAATTTATGTTGTGCATCGGGTTGGACTGCACGACCAATTGGTGGATTTCTCTCTCCCGGATCCTCTTCTGTGGGTAGAGGAAGTTGACGAGCAGGCTCTTGGCTCAGGTCATGGCATGCAGTGGCTCTGCAGGCAGTATAGAGACATGGTCACATTCACCCAAAGTTTCCACCCTTCTTTGGACCAGCATTTTCTTCCAGCGGTCGATGTCGACGCAGCACTATTTCCGCTCCACTCGGCAGTCGACCACCATAATGAACTCAAGGATAGAGCCGGTGCTGCCTTTGAGCTGCTGCTTAAGGTAGCACACGAGCGTGCAGGCTCTTCCCTGGGTTATTCGGTTTGGCCTTTCTGCACCTTTTGATGTTTTGGATGCAAACCTGTCCCTCTTTCTACATCTTTCTGCTTTCTTCTTCCTCTCCTCTCGCATGTTTCTTCCTTCCTCTCTCTTCATCTCTTCCTTATTTCTTCTTATTGTAGGGCTGGGGCCCTTACCCCTCCAATTCATAGCTCCGGTCAAAAGCGTTTAACAATAAAAAAAAAAAGTTTTGCAAGTAAGTTCACACTTGAACAATTATCTCTGATCTTCACCTTCTTTATAGTACCTCATATTTCCCATACTACCTTGATGGGTGGTTATCACCTTTGATACCTCTCATGCATATAATGAAGACTATGGAACATCATTTTGGTTTAGTGATATTTTTCATTTTTGAATTATCTTTAAGCCAACTCTCATTTGCTTTATGACCAAAGTGATTACATGAAAAATAATAGCTATAAAAAGAAATATGAAACCTATTCATATAATTTTTATCCTATCTTCATTTTATGTCCACAGTAACTCATATTAAGTTTTGCAAGTAAGTTCACACTTGAAACAATTATCTCTGATCTTCACCTTCTTTATAGTACCTCATATTTCCCATACTACCTTGATGAGTCATTATCACCTTTGATACCTCTCATGCATATAATGAAGACTATGGAACATCATTTTGGTTTAGTGATATTTTTCATTTTTGAATTATCTTTAAGCCAAATCTCATTTGCTTTATGACCAAACTGATTCATCTTATTGCTTTCATTTTTTATAGGAATTTAAAGAGCATCTACATAGCTTTTTGGCTTGTTTGTGTTTTGACATCGTTGGTAGCTCTTTAGGATCTACTTTTGTAGTCTTATGGCTTTCTTAATATCTAAGACCAGACTTATTGAATGGTGACCTCTGACAATTGATCATATCATCCAACATTTCAGTTCTCTTCTCAATATTCAAGCTACATTTAAAATAAGTACATGTTTTCTTTAGTTGTTCCCTTATGGAGACAACCTCAAATTCTAGTTTCTCATAGGTGAGGGATTCTTAACATGCACCAAAAGGGTTGGTTATTTTGCTGGCATAGGATTCTATTCAAAATAATGGAAGGTCCTCAGAATGGGAAGACCCAAAAAGTAAGTAAGAAATCTTATAAGTCCTTGTTCAAGTATTTTGGAAACTCTGCGGGTACAGATAGTGTAAATACCAATCATATACATGCCACCAAAAACAATCAGAATACTGACTGTGTGGAAGGGTATTATTGAGGTGGACATGCATTCTGCACAGTATCACAGTCAAACAAATGAAACCTACGATAATATGCCAGATCTTGAAGATATTGTTCCTGTTGGGGTGCAACCAGAAGTGCAGCTAGATATCACAGATACAAACACTCAGCAAAATGGAAGACAGAAATCAAAATCAAACTCTGGTCCCAAGAAAGAGGAAACCAGGTGATTGCGATATTGCTACAAATTCTACTCAAAAAAGTAAAGCATTGAAAACAAACAAGAATATGTGGACCATTGGCAGGACATACAAGTTTGATTGGGTAGCTAAATTTCCATTTATTGAACCTGTTGTATCATCTAATTCTGAAGAAATCCCATGTGAATGTACATGTACAATATGTACATGGAAATTGGGAAAGCAACAAAAAATGCAACTGAAGCTGGACACTATAGAAAAAACATTGTGGAAAACAATATTTAACTGTAACGGGGGCAGATGGCCAGAAAATCAAAACACATAGGTGGAAAACTGAAAAGGAGTGCATGCATGTCAGATACGCAGCGGAATATGAGGCAGAGCAGAAAAAACACAGACATCTGTTGGAAAAGGGAGGAACGATCACATCGCATATTGGTAAGATGAAAGAAACTAATCTACAAGCAAAATTCATACAGTTCTCTACTCTTTTTCAAATACTTAAAAAAGGAAGGGCAATGTCAGATTTCCTCGATTTCAAGGTTTTGTATCAATTTAACGGAATGCTGAATGTACCTCAGTCTCATTGGTCCGAGAGTAGTGGATGGGAAATGGCAAAATGCCTCTCGATGATAGAGAAGGAAGATTTGAAAGAGAATGTAAAAAAAGCAAACTTTATCTCTCTTTCAATTGATGAAGTGACAGCAGTCGACAACACCGCATGGGTATGTATCCACATCTATACATTAGAAAATCATATAAGGGACACCTCATCTGTTGGGTGTTATGAAAAATGGTTGAAAACTGCAATGCTGAAAACCTATACAAAATAGTTGTTTCTCATTTGAAAGATGTTGCTGGTATGACTGATTATGAAATTGCTACGAAGTTGGTATGCGTTGGAGCAGATGGTGCATCTGTCATGCAGGGTCACCGAACAGGGTTCTGTGTTAGATTACAAACAACAGTGGCCCCATATATGCTACCAATTCACTGCATGGCTCACAGAATGAATTTAGCATATAAAATGGTAAGCAACCATGAAAATGTTGCTAAATTAGAAGACCTAATAAGAGAACTCCATGCCTATATGTCAAGCAGCCCAAAGCGTTTTCTGGAGTTCCAAAAATTTGCAATTGGAATTACAGACGGCAAAAAACTTCTGAAGGATGTGGAGACTAGATGGATCTCTTTGTATGAACCAGCATGCAGAGTTCGTGAGGAGTATCCTTCATTGGTTGGTTTCATGCACAAATACCGTCATGAAGTTGATAGGGCAAGGGACCTGTTTGTTCCGCTTAAACTGATTTGGAGACTTTGCTTACATTGGTTGGTATTCTTCCAATGTTGAAGGAGATCAATACACTGATGAAGCATGCACAGGGCAGATTGATCTATATCGTGGATTTTATAAGGATGAGGAAAATGGTATGTCAAAGTCTTGATATATTGTACTGTTCCCAAGGATAGTTTTGATGCACCTGTTTTTGAAAATTGGAGAGATTTATTAGATCTTAAAAAATCCTAACACCTTTTTGAGATTTAATATCCACGATCACCTATGCATCTCTGTTAATGGGAGGGAAATACCAATGCACATCTTGCAAAGACGTCAAGATATTACAGGATCGGAACGAGAAGATGTTCCTGTGGACACGTAATTTGTTTGAGTCTATGATAGTTGAGACAAGAATAAAGCTTAAAAAAATTTCAGAAACCTTGTCATCAGAAATTAGGGAACGTTTCTGTAAAAGACAAAATTCTGGAAGCAATGGGTGTGATGAATCCGAATTTTTGGAATACAGAAGGTGGCCGTGCAGACTTTGTCAGTAAGCATTTCCATAAGTCAATGGGTACAATAATGGAACAATTTACAAAGACTTCAGAGCTCAAGGGTACAGAAATCAAAGGTATACTGAATGCCGATTTATTGAAGTTTCAGTCAACCAATTTTGCAACAACAATGAGGAACCAATATAAGAATTTAGATCAACCTTCTGAAAGTGGTGCTATTACAAGGCTTGTGGCGAGGAATCTTTCAAAGTTCTATCTTACAAGAAGATATCAGTGAGTATTTCAGACTATATGAGTTATGCCAGACAATGATTTTGGGGTCTGTGGAGGATGAAAGGGGTTTTCAAGTGCATTGTCATTTATAAAATCAAAACTGAGAAACAGGTTGGACAAAAATCTGGAAAGTTGCATGAGGTGTTACGTTTCTCGATACTCCCTCGAAAACCTTTCCGTTTGACAGAGCAATTGCGCACTTGGAATTCCCTTTGCGAAAGAAGAGGTGTAAATAATACAGCTACAAGTACAAATATTCCCAACCTTGAGAGTGTAATTGGCTCTGCGTCACATTCTACAGAAGACAACATCAACTTTGATGAAGCTATTGATAATGGACTGTTTCAACTTTAAGTAGGTATATTCTTTATCTTTTATCTTTATCATTAAAGATGTTACAGGTCTATATACTAAAAATGTCAGGCAATTCACCCATCTATCTACTAATCCATTTCTCGTGTTGGATTTTTTTAAAAACACAGATCTAGCTCATTACCAGTGGCAGTGATGATTTCAACTTTAAGCAGGTATCTTTTTCCCCTTAATCTTATTGTTAATTTGTTTGTTACTTTTTAAATTTTGACAGAGCAATTGCTCACTGGAATTCCCTTTGCGAAAAAAGAGGTGTAAATAATACAGTTACAGGTACAAATATTCCCAACCTTGAGAGTGTAAATGTCTCTTCGTCACATTCTACAGAAGACAACATCGACTTTGATAAAGCTATTGATAATGGAGTGTTTCAACTTTAAGTAGGTATCTTTTATCTTTATCTTTATCTCCATTAAAGATGTTTACAGGTCTATATACTAAAAATTTCAGGCAATTCACCCATCTTTCTACTAATCCATTTCCCGTGTTGGATATTTTTTAAAACAAAGATATATCTCATTACCAGTGGCAGTGATGATTTCAACTTTAAGCAGGTATCCTTTTCCCTTTAATCTTATTGTTTGTTACTATTCATTTTTTCAGCTCTGGTTATAATTAAAGATGTTATAGGTGTATGTATTTACATTTAGATAAATACAATATTTTTATTTTTTGAAAACGTGGGTTGACATCCGTCCGAGGAAGCTGTTACTTCTCGGGACTGACAATGTCAGGCAACTCACCCATCTATCTACTAATCAATTTTTTTGTGTTGAATTTTTTAAGACAAAGATCTAGCACGTTACAGGTGATGATTTCAATTTTAAATAGGTATCTTCTTCAACATAATCTTATTGTTTGTTACCTTATATTTTTTCAGCTCTTGTTTATCGTTACCTTTATATTAACATTTATTTAAAGATATTGTTGGTCTATATATTTAAAGATGTTGCTGGCACTTATCAATTATCATCATTCATCATCTACGTCCACATACAATTCATGACAATGCAAATAAACAAGAAACATATATATAATACATGATAATCACAATCTAATGCAATTAAAATTAAAGATTGTATGTAAATCCATATAATTATATTCAAAAACCATAGTACATATTCAATAGTAGAAGTTTCTAGTTTTCAAAACCCTATTTTTCTTTATCCAATTCTACTCTGCACTATTTCCCAACGGCTTCTTCCACTGTGGCTGTACCTCTTTCCCCAACACCAGAAATCTCCATGCGACAGCAAATTTGGATCAGCTGCAGTGTATAAACTATCCCGTTGCCAATAATTTTCATAACGACTAATAATCTCATTGATAAGAACCAGATTGATATGAGGAAGCATCTCCCATCTTTCTCATCAACCCACACAATATTTTTTGTGCTTGTCCAGATCTATGAAATACTCCTTGCCCTCTTTAGAGGTACTTGTGCCTAAACCCTGTATGGTCCAAGCAACAAGTGATACCTAATTGATTGGAGAACCTGATTGATTGGTAAAGCTGATTGATATGAGGAAGCATCTCCATCTTTCTCATCAACCCACACAATCTTTTTTGTGCTTGTCCAGATCTATGAAATACTCCTTGCACTCTTTAGAGGTACTTGTGCCCAAACCCTGTATGGTCCAAGCAACAAGTGATACCTAATCAGCAAGCGAACAAAACCAGAACTCGAAAACATATAAAGAGGAAAACAAACTAGCATTACTTTGTACTATATGGTCCAGCTGGTTATCGATCCACTCAATGAGTCTCTCCAAGCTTCATACTCAGGAATTGTGTAGAAAGATAACACATTTCCATTTTTGTGAGTTGCCTACATAATACATTAACATGTGCCGACATTAGACATGGAGATACAAAACATCTGGAGGCTTGGAAAACAAATATAAAAAGTCTCAAAACACAACCAAATATACAGGGGGAACATTTAAAGAAACTAAACACTGCTATACAAAGATCATGTACCTGGTCTGTCATTATCATCAGATGGCCATATCTTAAAGATTTAATGCTGTCATATATTTTATCTTCCTGTAGACCAAGGATTTTTTTTTCTATTTACTATCTCTTTATTCTCCATTTGTTGGTGAGTGGTAGCTTCCCAAAAAATAGATATTCCTGCCACCTGATAGCATAAAGATAACTAAAATAACAAAAAATTAAATTGGAAAGTGATGTCGAAACATGTCACAGTACTACCAAATTCAATATTCACATTTCCCTAATTCATGGCACAAACACTTACAGCGACTACAAGTGCCTTGGCTGAGTCACCCTCCGTTAATATTAAAGTACATTGATCAGAATTCTTCCCTCCTGCTTGATTTGCATCAAGTTTGGGAACATCATTTAATTTCCCCTTCTTGGTTCCATCAGTTTTCTTAAGATCTTTTTTTTGTTTAAACTTTTCCACTGCACTCATCAGGTCAAACAAAGTTACAAAGCTAATCTTAGACACTAGCATTGCAAAAATTACATGTACTCAGAAATGCTACATATTAGACATCACGCCTGGATATATGCGAAACAGTGAAAATTACTATAAATTTATAACAGCAAATTGTATCAGAATAAAAAATACGAATTAAAACGAATTATACTTACAATCAACATGGAAACCAAACGTTGATTCGAGAAAATTCTTTTCTTCCACGAGTGTTGCCTTAGTTGTAACAATTGGTAAATTTTTGAACGGAAGGCCTGTAAACCGATGAATTTCATTTTCTTCTATACTGAATCGAAAAATTCGGCAGCGGTTCAGAGTCACATAAAAAATGCCGTCCTCTGAACTATAGGATGACAGAAGGTAATTCAAAATATCCGGTTCTGTTTCGAAATGGGACATATTAACGAGCCCTGTAAAATCACACGCATCCATTAAATATTTATCTACTGAAGAGTCAAAGACATCTTTAAAACAGTATGGATGTGAGGGCATAAGAAACATCGATTGAATTGGGAAGCAGTTGGGAAGCATTGAGACCTGCAAAAATTCAAGAGCCGAAGGTGAAAACGACAAAATGACCGGTAGAAGGGTATTTATAGGCTAAATCGGGCGTCAAACGCATCAATAGACGCGCGTCAAATGTCCAAGATGACGCGTGACATTACTAAGTACTGACGCGCGTCAATGGCTTCTATTGACGCGCGTCAATAGAAGCCATTGACGCGCGTCAATAGAAGCCACTGACGCGCGTCAATAGAAGCCACTGACGCGCGTCAATAGAAGACACTGACGCGCGTCAATAGAAGACACTGACGCGCGTCAATAGAAGACACTGACGCGCGTCAATGAGGCCACTGACGCGCGTCAATGAGGCCATTGACACGCGTCAATAGAAGCCATTGACGCGCATCAATAAAAGCAATTGACGCGCGTCAATAGCTGCCATTGACGCGCGTCAATAGAAGCCAGTGACGCGCGTCAATAGATCCCAGTGACGCGCGTCAATAGATCCCAGTGACGCGCGTCAATAGATACCAGTGACGCGCGTCAAAAGATACCAGTGTCGTGCGTCGATTGAAACAATTGACGTTCCTCTGACGCGCGTAAGGAGTGATGAAGCCTTCATGTTTGCAATGCAGCCAATTGAGACACTGATTGGTGTGTACTTGATGTCTGAGACACTTGATTTTAGACATGTTACTTGTTGAGCTTGATGTATACTTGAGCTGTAAATTTTTTTTTTCAATATTTGAGACACTTGATTTTATGAATTGTACTTCAAGAAGATCATGATTAATCAATTCAAGGCATAGAAATGGCGAAGCTTCAAGAAAATTGTCTTCAAACATACAGTTGAACATTGTATCTTCAGAAAAGGAAAACAAAACATGATGGTAGCAGGAATCTACTAAAGGATCATATATTTCAAGTTCATTCTTGTAACTAATACGATATGTAAACAACCTTATTGAAAAATTTGAAAAAAAAGGCATATTTTAATTCAAACACTTCAAGAGCAGTCCCGAAGAGAATCCTATACAAATTTAACTTCTATAATTTATCTGGAGACGGCACTGTATTTTTTCTTAGATGCTAAACAGAAAGGTTGTTAAATCTTATTAAATTTGGCATGGTAAACCATGGCAATTCACCCATCTATAATCTAATCCATTTCTCGTTTTGTTTTTTTTTGAAACACAGATATAACTCATTACTAGTGGCAGTGATAATTTTATTGTTTGTTACAAATGGTTAAATACAATATATTATTTTTTGAAAACGTGGGTTGACATCCGTCCGAGGAAGCTGTTATTTCTCGGGACTGACAATGTCAGGCAACTCACCCATCTATCTACTAATCTATTTTTGTGTTGAATTTTATTAAGACAAAGATCTAGCACATTACCGGTGATGATTTCAATTTTAAATAGGTATCTTCTACAACATCATCTTATTGTTTAAAGATATTGTTGATCTATATATTTAAAGATGTTACTGGGACTTCTCAGGACTGACAATGTCAGACAACTCACCCCTCTGTCTACAATGTCAGGTAAAACAAAGATCTAGCAAATTACCCTTGATTATTTCACTGCAAGAGGTAAGTTAAACCCTATCTTATTTGCAATTATGTTTAATTTCTTTCCAGTGATGATTCTCTCTTTATTTCTTAGAATTATATTTAATTTATTAAATATTAAACTATTAAGTTGAGTGAATTATAGATGCATACTTCATCTCAAATGGTGTCCACGTAATGGGATTATTCAGAAGATAAAAAAGATTGTAGCTAGAAGAATAGAGATTCAAATAGATTGATTGCATTTCATCAATCATTCATTAAAAAAACCTCTATCTAAATTATAAGAAATATATACACTCAAAATTATATCAACTTATAGACTCAAAGACAGACTAATCTTCATGATAAAAACCTTATATGTTTTACATTAAACTTCAAAGTTCTGTATCGAGCTTGACCTATCTTTTAATCACATGGTTATTCCATCTTTGATTAATCTAGCCTCCATAGCCTCTACACAAAACAATATCCATGATAACAAAACCATATCTTTTAAACCATTGTCTTGATTATTTCCCAAGCTCTAATTCTTACAGCCTCTACATCAAACAACCTCTCCAGTTTAAGATTATGCACTAATATAGAGGTGAATCTCTTTAAACAGTAAAGATCTGTTTCAAAACTTAGTTGCTATTTTTTCCCAAAGACATAATTTTCAAGATAATTAAAGAAATTAAATTGATCATCATATTTCATCAGCATCTATCATTGATTATCAATTCTCATCATTCATCATCTTTCATCATCATCTATCATTATCATCATTCATCATCTATGTCCACATACAATTCATGACAATGCAAGTAAACAAGAAACATACATATAATTCATGATAATCACCATTTAATCACCATATAATTAAATTCAAATAACATATTACATACGCAATAGTGGGAGTTTAGTCAATAATAACAGTTTCTAATTTTGAGAAGCCTCTTTTTCTTTAGAAACTTCTACTGTACTCTCTTCCCCAACGGCTTCTACCACTCTAGCTGCACCTCTTTCCCCAACACCAGAAATAACCCCTGAACATATGAGATCTTCTGCAGCACTGTCCAGATTTTTTAAAATTCTTTCCTCTTGATTTGTTGCATCTCCGTGCGACAACAAATTTGGATCAGCAGCTGCTTTTTCTTTGAACAAGATGTCAGGGTCAAGACCATGCTCTTTAATTATCCGCTTTAGTGTATTGTTTTGTTTGTTAACCAAAACAATATTTTGCTTCATATTTTTTACAGCGGATAAGCTGTTCTTTGCTGTTTCCAAGTGAACTTGCAAAACCTTCGCCTGACTCTTCAAATTTTCATATTTCAACTGCACCAAAAGAGTAATGTCAATTCAAAATATTAATGTAAATTCAAAATTTCAAATTAACAAAAACGATTGTTTGAATGTAATAGTACTTACAACCGCTCTATCTCTTTCGGCATTTGCGATTGATACCAAATCCTTGTCCTTTGACCATTTGTTAAAATATGCCTGGGCCTCGGCACTAATATTTTCCAATCTGTTTAGTACCTTATCTAAAATGTCGTCTTTATATTTGTTGTTAAACGTGACAGTCCCACTTCTTGCTTGGGTAAGTAAGGAATCCATCTTCGCAGGTTGATTTTGGACTGCAGCGTATAAACTATCCCGTTGCCAATAATTTTCATAACGACTAATAATCTCATTGATAAGAACTTTGGCCCTTTTCTCCCATTCTATTAGCTCTTCGATATGAGGAACAATAAACTCACTGACATGGGGTTGACAATCATTACCAATTAAGTTCTCCAAAGGATAAGGTGGAAACTCTTCACTATCTGATTCTGATGCAGATGATCTTGCTGGAGAAGTGTGGGGGCTTTGACCAAGATCAACTGCTATTTTCTATCTTTGGGTGGGTTGATCCTATTTTCGAAAAAATAAATCAAGATTTAGATAAATAAATTTAAATCAGAATGTAATTTAAAATTGTAAAGCATATTAAAATTGAAATTTTAAGTATACCTGCTGGCCTTGAATCATCTCGCGGGTATCGAAAAAACTAGTTGGGTCATTGCTATCAATGCCCAAATAATCTTCATCTAAATTTATATTGTTCAAAACAGATATGCCCGTTGCACTGGGCAAGCCACCAAGTGAGAGAGTTGGTATACGAAACGAGGAGTCAAGGTTTAGTGTCCCACTGGGGGCCGGGGCAAAAGTCATGCGTTTACCAATGGTCTTTTTCACTGTTCCTCTGGTTGGCATTTTAAAAATTAATGGTTGAGTTGGTGTCGCGGCCGTCGTTTGATCATGAATGACATGCGCTGTAAAGTACAAGAAAAAAAGAAAAAGGTTAGAACAATTCAAAAGTCAAAACTATGAAACTAAATGTCCTATAGAAAAGTTGTACCTTGTTGTCGAGGGGGTGTTTTTCTCGGTGCTACGGGTGGCCTTGTAGGAGTTGTACTCTGTGGCTGTTCAGAAGATATCAATGCATGCGAATGTATGGAGTGAGTTGGGGAAGAAGGTTCCAAAATCCCTGCAATTCATCAATATTAAATGTTAAATCATTTGGTTAAAATTTAAATTGAAAAAAAATCTGCAACTTTGGAATTTGTAAATAATATATGAGAATGTATTACTTCTCTGGCGTTTAACGAGTTCAAACTGTTGAGGGTTTGGAGAGGAGTGAGCTTCCATTTTAGATTGGGAGTCCCCCGAAGCCTCTGCGTGTAGTTGGCCTCTTCCTCTTGACATCTTTTTTTTTTTGGGAATGGCTTCAAGATATCTTCTCTGCAAAACATTAAAATTTAAGATTTAATAAATGTGCACTGTAATGTAGAAAATAGTAATACAATTACAAACTAAATAGTTTATACCTGCTGTTCTGCAAATGGAACTGAGAATTTCTTCAAAGCCTCATCAGAGCAAGTAGGAATTTGTTTATGTTTTAAATTTAAAAGTGCCTCATAGTAGAAGCCGAGGAGATAGTTTGTTGAATAAATGTAGGGTTTCTCTGAGACTCTTGAATTTGCTATGTCAGTTCTTATTTTTTTCGATAGAAATGTGCACCAATCGAATTTTCGTTTTGTGATAGTGGCACAAATGTATGCAATGGCCCAATTTGGTATATCTGTTTGGCGACCCTGCAAAATAATTCTGGCTTGAAAAAACGAAATAAGTGCAGCCAAAAAGTGATGTGCAATTGATTGTGTATCTACACCACGCCTGGATTTATTGACATGGGCTGCAAATACGAAACAGTGAAAATTAGTATAAATTTATAACAGAATTGTATCAGACTAAAAAACAGATTAAAAAATATGAATTAAAATGAATTATACTTACAATTAAAATGGAAACCGTACGATGATTCGAGAAATTTCTTGTCATCTTCCGTGAGTGTTGCCTTGGTTGTCACAGTTGGTAAATTTTTGTTAGGAAGGCCCGTAAACCGATGTATGTCATTTGGTTCAATAGTGAATTGGAACATTTGGCCATCGTTTAGAGTAACATAAAATATACCGTCCTCTGAATTGTAGCATGACAGAAGGTAATTCAAAATATCCGGATCTTTTTCGAAATGTGGCATATTAACGAGCCCTGTAAATTCACACGCTTCCATTATAGCTAAATATTCTGAAGACATCTTTAAAGCCGTATGGATGTGAGGGCATAAGGGATTCCTGTAGGTTATCTTCGAAAGAGATTGAGTTGGATTGGCCTGAATTTCTTCCTGAACTTGCAATTGGGAAGCATGTGAAGTCGACATTGTAGTTGCAATAGCGTCTTTGTCAAAGATTTAGACCTGCAAAAATTCGAGAACGGGAAAACGAAAACGAGAAAATGAGCGGCACATGGCTATTTATAACCTAAATAGGGCGTCAATGTCCTCAATTGACGCGCGTCATCTTATTCTATTGTCGCGCGTCATCTAGTCCCTTTGTCGCGCGTCAATTGAATTTAGTGTCGCGCGTCATCTAGTCCCTTTGTCGCGCGTCAATTGAATGTAGTGTCGCGCGTCATCTATTCCCTTTGTCGCGCGTCAATTGAATGTAGTGTCGCGTGTCATTTACTCACGGTGTCGCGCGTCAATAAAGAATGTTGTCGCGCGTCAATTTAATTATAATGTCACGTGTCATTTAATTACATTGCCGCGCGTCATTTAATTACAGTGTCGCGCGTCATTTAATTTAGTGTCGCGCGTCATTTAAATACAGTGTCGCGCGTCATTTAATTACAGTGCCACGCGTCAGTCTTAGATGATGTCGTGCGTCAATAGTGGCCGCTGTCGCGCGTCAATAGAAGTTGATGTCGCGTGTCAATAGTGGGCGATGTCGCGCGTCGGTGTAGAACAATGTCGCGCGACAATTGTCTCCACTGACGCGCGTCAGACTACAGTGGTGAAAAAGTCACGCGTCATTACAATCTATTGTCACGCCAGTGTCGCGCGTCAGTACTAACTATTGTCGCGCAAATGTCGTGCGTCGTTACGAACTAGTGTTGTCGCGCGTCACTCATGGTACCTTGTAAAACCAGGCGAAATTTTTTTTTTTCAATACTGTCAAATTTGCCTTTCGCTGAAAGTGGTTACGGGGATATTCGCCAGGTATTTTCCACCTTCAATTTTATAGGGGTGTCTTAAAATGAACCCTGATTCTATTCTGTCTGCATTCTGAAGGCTGTCCATTGATCCAAATATCTATTCCTGTTGATGCAAGCATTACACGCTTTTCTGGATTCACGTGAGCACAAAGAACGAAGAGATCATACTGAGGGGACAAGAACACACACACCTTCGGATTCGCCACTGTTCTGCGAAATCCAGGTTCCATCTTTCAAAGTTTTAGTTAGAACTTATCAAATAAAGTAGTTAATCACTTTATTTCAGTTATTTCCATTCTCGATATTACCAGGGAAGTTGTGGGGATTGATAGTTTCTGAGAAACTATGATTCATTCCTCACTTCTAAGGTAGGATCGAGAATCTTGCAAATAGATTAGTTATTTCGTTGTTTAGAATAGATATACAAAATTGCACAGACAAATAGCTACACTCGGCTATTTTGTTTGTTTTACGTTATTAGTTTAGTTGTCAATTCTAAATATTTTTAGATAGCTGCTTTCTTATAAATTGCCAGAAAATACAAAAAAAGGAATTATATATGCTAGAAGTGTACTTAGATTTTACTTTATTATAGTTTGTTTCATTACTGCTTTTGCATGACAATTACGGGACCTAGGGAGCCCAGGGAATACATTTTCGAGCCAATTGTGCCCCAGCCCAATATCGTAGTGGCAGTAACTGACATTGACCAAAACCTTAGGATACAATTCTTCCAAACAACAACAGACTTCCAACAGATCAGGTCACAGTTGAGAGGGTTAAACGTAGAAGATGACCAAGCACACACATTTTGGTCAAATCAACCAAACTACAGGTTATCCTAGAAAACATCCGCATGACTGTAGAAGGATTTGAAAGAGAAAAAATATTCGGGTGCGATCCTTTAGTTCCATAGCCAGACGCTGGAGACACCCTCGTAGATATAGATACCAGCTTAAGAATTCAAGTTGCTAGAACACCTATGAGGTATTCTGAGAAAATCACACAATTACTGATTCTAAACGTAGAGGCTGAGAAAGCTTACGACTACTGGATACTAGGGATTAGAACTTGATCTCACGTATGACCATAACAGGACCGCAACAACCAAGAGTCTACGGTTGTGATCCACAAGTCCCACAGCTTAACGAATCCACAAGTCAGTTAGATATAGACACTGGCCTACGCACATTATTATTTCAGTCTACTCCGATTCCACCTATCATCATTCAATAGTTGTCCCTACTAGACACGACAGCTAACAAAGCTAGAGAATTTTGGACTAGGCCATAGAATCGTCCATAGAGTTGACTATATTCGCCATATGACCCTATCAGGAGAAATACACGAAACCATCCCGGGTCATTTTCCACGCATCCCACAACCCATAGATCGAATCACGCCAGAGCTTGATATTGATTGGAGCCTTCGAGCAGTCATCCTCACCGATCGATCTATCACACCAGTCCAAGTTAGAAGGGCCTTCTTTGCCTTAGATTCGCAAATACCATTAGTGCGTATCGAAGACATTAGACTCCCCAACTAGTTTGTCTGCATATTCTACCCCCACCGGCTGTCTCGGCACGACCTCGGGAGGTCGGGTACGTGGAAGAGTCACTTGTTGATTCTCACGCTCGCCTATTGCTTTTCCGACGTACAGGTTCTCTTGCTCTAATTTCATAATTAACTCCGACATGGCCGACTAGGAAAAAGATAAGGATGAAAAATGACTAGAAAGACCCCATAAAGAAGTGGAAAGTGGAACATGGATCGGGGTGCCCCAAGTGGGACCAGGGCACCATAGTACAAGCCTGGGCACCCGGGTTTAAGTTAAAATGTTGGGACAGTTGTGGAATAGGTGGATATGTATGAGGAAATATTCATGAATGAATAAATAAAATATAAAATAAACATGGCCAAAAGGTGGGATTAATTAGTACTTTATTCATTTGAGAACCTTCTATATAGTAGTATAAGACTGGGATAAATAATGCCTAAAGTGCATGATTTTGTGTCTACAGTACAAAAACATTCCCTAGGTCCAAAATTTGCACTTTACAAAAATGTTTCATGTCCCGGTGCACTTTGTAAAAATGTTTTGGGGCCTGAAATTTGTGCACTTTGCAAAAAATGTTCCCTGGCCCAGTGTACTTTGTAAAAAATTTCCATGTCCCGATGTACTTTGTAAAAAAGTTTCTTGTCCCAGTGCACTTTGCAATAAAGTTCCATGGCCTAGGAAAAATGCACAAAATGTAAATTTCAAAGGATTTTTTCCTATTTTTTGGGAAAAAGGGATTTTTCCAACCAATTGAAGGGGTTTTTAGTGAAAGGTGAACCCAAATATGATTTAAAAAGTGGTTTTTATGGATTCAAAGGTTCCCAAGTGCTTAAAACATGTAAAAAAATAAAAATTTGATGCACTTCAAGAGGAAATTGATACTAGTTGCCAAAAATGAAGTGTGACCTCATTTTGGTCAACATATATGCTTACTAGAAATATTTGTCTGATATTGATAATACACATACTAGAAGTGATTCTACTTCTTTGCATATTGATGAATGTGAATTCTCTACTCCACTTTCATCTTCTTTTGAGGTTATATCTAGTAATATGCAAGTTGATTCATCTCCATCTATTGATTCATCTCCTACTATCCCTTCCGATGTTATTCCTATTGTTCCTATTAAAACTCCATGTTCTTCACCACTTATTGCTTCTTCGGAACCTACATCAAGTGTGCCCTTACAATTGACATCTTCCACTTCTTCTATTAACATCCCCATGATCACTCATAATGAAAATATTCAACCACTTGAATACATCATCCGCATCTTATATCATTCCTTCACATGATATCTTATCACTCATGCATGATGTTGGAAAATTACAATCTCAGGTCCAGTCTCTCACTCTTGAAAGAAAGGCCTATTATGCTTCTATCAATAATAAATCTTTATATGGAAATCATATTCCAAAAAATATTCACAATTCAACATTCCCTAAGGATTTCATTATGATTACATTTTCCTGCTTTGATGATACTAGAAATCCATATTTGCATCTCAAACTTTATTTTCTAGCTATGGCTACATACTCCAATGATATATTATTAATAAAATCTCTTCGTCATAGTCTTACTATTGACGCTCTCCAATGGTACACACATCTACCCTTTGGATCTATTAGTATCGATTGTGAGATGGAAGAGGCCTTCCTTTGACACTCTATACTTAATAATGCCCCTAGAGTCACACATGATCACTTACTGAGCTTACATCAATGAAAGAGAGAACCTATTACTGATTACATTTTGCGTTTCAATCTTTTCATGCATCAGTTAGTCTTTCAACCCATTGATTTACAAAATTAATTTATATTTTGTTGTGGCTTGATTCCTTCTTTAAAACAATGCTTGCAATATAACACATGCGAATCATTCACACTCTTATACTATAAGGTCATTGATTTAGAACATGATCTCACTACTACACATGTCCTTGATCTTCAATATAGTTCTTCTATTGCTACATCATCTAGTTCTTCTCCTCTTCCATCTATTTAGCATCCTCCTAGGTTTCCATCTTCTCCACCCTGTACGAAAATTCAGTCTTCTCCATCACATAAAAATCCTTCACCTCCTCCACTATGTTGGTCTCTACTTAAGACTTCTCCATCTCCTCCACGGGAGTTTTTACAATTTTCTCATGACTATAGGCATCATGATGTGCTGTGTGATTTTCTTGATAAGCACATGATTCACTTACCTTCTAATCAACACCATCCACTGTATCGCTTGCAACAACAACATGATTGACCTCATTACAACCATCATCGTATCAATGGAAATCGTGACAATGATTGTTATGCCCTTCATGATTGATTATAACAATTATAAGACAAGGTTGTCACTTCCTTTGACTCTCACTCTCGTGAGCACTCTATGTCTCCAATTCCATACAAACATGCATGTAGTTCAGTTCACTTATCTCCTACACCTACTCCTAAGGTCACTATTCATCCACCACTATAGGTTACTATTCATGCATGCTCTCCATCTCATCCATCCACCATTGCACCATCTCATTTTTTGCATAATGCTCCTCCTACACATTGGCTACCTAATTCATCCACATATGTGCTTCCCACCATTGCACCACCCATCATTAGAACCATCTCATCTAAATTTTAGTTTGGTTCATACACTCACGATACTTACACTCCACATGTTTCCATTTCTCTATGATCGCTTGGTATTTAGTAGGTGATTTTCTCACCTTACCCCCCAATGACACACTCATGTTCTTATGGTTCTTACATGACCATCGAGGGATCTGTTATAATATGAACCTCACTCCATCTCTTTCACTACATGATTCATCAATCTATCTATCTCAAGCTCATTGACGAATCATTCCCCAATGACACATTTGTGTTCTCATAGTTCTTACATGACTGTCAAGGGATCTGTTACAATAAGAACCTTGCTCCATCTCTTGCAATACACATTTCATAAATTTATCTATCTCACGCTCACTATCAAACTCCTTTCCCTAGGATCCACTAAAACCCTAATGGCTAAGGATATCTCTCCTCCTCCTAGGCTAGGCATGCCTCATGTGATTATTAATCCTATTTATGATGAAGAAACCATATCTGAACTTAGCACTCTATATCAAAATATTGTTCTTCCATATGATACTCAAAATCAATTATTGGATAATGAATGCAATGTTCCTACTAGCTTTGATCATTCTAATAGCATCATTTTTTATGATCCTATAATATTTTCTAGTTGTAGACCTTGTTATTCAATAAGCCGCACTCCACCCTATTCTATCTCTAGTGAAAATTTAGATGTTGTTATCATTTTTATGCTTAGTCTTGATGATAGTACTTCAAATAAAAAACATGATTAAAATATACATGTGCGTGATGTTGTTTCTAATACTAGTCAAGATGATTTTGTAGTTGTGTCTCATACTCCTTACATTTTTGAAAATGTCTCCAATGACTGTAATGATACATCTCCTAGTATTTCTCCTCCTACTTCATTATATGTTGATGATATGCTTAATGAAATCCTTGCATCCGAATCTTTTTCTGATATTTATGATACACATACTAGTAATGATTCTACTTATTTGCATACTGTTGAATGTGAATTCTCTACTCTGCTTTCATCTTTTTCTGAGATTGTATCTAATAACATGCATGTTGATTCATCTCCATCTATCAATTCATCTCCTAATATCCCTTCAGATGTTATTCCTACTATTCCTATGGACACTCCATGTTCTGATGCATTGTGGGTAATTATCTAGTCCTGAGTTCATAATATTATTCATATGATTCCTAAGTAAGAAAAATACTAATTAAGCCATGTCTTTGGCCATTTTTGATTCCTTTCTACTACCACTTTTGGTCTTACACACCTTCTTTCTCAGTCTGACCTCTGACCCTTCAGTTTCTCTAAGTCTAGATACTAGTTCCCATCCAAGACGCTAGTGTCAGGCACCCCTGTCCCCTCTAGGTGCCCTTGACATCTTTTTACTTTACTCACATTTTTTGGGTCCTTTCTATCTATTTGATCATATTTTCTTTTTTTGGTTAGCCTTTTTCAGGATTAATTAAAAAATTCAAGCAAAGGAATCATATAAATATAAAGTTATGTGATCATAATATAGGACCAAACACTAAGCATTAGCCATCTCCACCTAAGGTTGCATCTAAAGGCTATTCAAGATATCAAAGCATCTATTCTATCATCCATTCAAGGGTAAGGGGCTACATTACTCTACATACACTTCATACGAGGGAAGTCTATTCTATTACATTTTTGTTCATATAGCTACTTTTCTCTCTATCAAGTATGACACACACATAGAACTACATTGGGTTTGAGATATAGTGTAGTTCTTAGTTGTAAGATCACCATTGTGATAGCTAAGAATAATTGGACCCCTCATTTTGCGTCTTTATTTTTTAATATTTAATGTCTATTTGAGGGTTTTGCAGGTCAATTCTTCATTTCAGGTTTCTAGCGAGATCAACGATCATTATGTGACCTCATAGTGACTAAAGGTCAAGGAAATCAAATAAACTATGACATGGAAACAATGCATTTCTGACCTTTTTCATAATCATAGGAACCTATTTTTGGTATGTGGCACCCACAAGTGCACCTGACCCTTTCTGGGTGCCCATGTCCAACTTTCTCCTCTAGGTCTGCATTTTCCTAGGTCTTTGTGTGATGCTCCTACCTTCCTGTTCACCTGGTCATCACTTTAGCACAATCCAGTTTCCACAGAAAATTAGCTAAGGCTCTTCTTACCCTCTTTGTAACTAGGGTTTCACACTTTTATTACTTAGTTTTCTTGAGTTAATTTTTGTACTTAATTGTTGTGTTTATTTACTGCTACAATAATAATTAGATTAGGCATATTATTCAAATTTATCTTACTTGGAAAGACAAGATATGAAATGACTATTAACAGTCTCATCTTCCAATTAATATTACAAAGACTAAGTAGAAACAACAGTTATGTAGTCCCCATTATTAAGAGAAAATTCCATACATCCAATACCATTTTCTACTTGTTTTGAGATATTACAAGAAGGATCATGTGTTTTTTGATCATCAAAAAATGTTTTAGAAGGAACATTGAGCTCTTTGATATTTTCTTCTTGAATTCAAATACTTGTTCATCATATAAAGAATCAAGATCAATGAAAGAATAATCAACAATTACCTTGATTTCTCTTCCTTAAAGGCCTTCTACTAGAGGAGAGAAATTCATTTTTTCTTTGTTTTCATGGTGAGAAGAAATGTAGTGCTCCGCATCATTATGCCTCACTAGTAAGATTGTGGATCATCCTCGTAAGACTATGTTTTTTTATTGAACATCACAAATAGGTAAGTACGTTCGTTGCAAGTTAGTAAGTGCGAGTTATCTAATTTGAACTCCCTTCCCAAATTAAGAGAATTGGGGTAAGTAGAAAGTTACAAATATTTTTAATCATAACATGACTATATTTGGCATATGACCATGCTTTAAGGTCTTCGTGGGATGTAAATCAAATTTGGATATGTCTCCAGTCATGAGTTTCATAAGTGTCATCTAATAGATTGGGGGTTTCAGATTCATGACCACTCATTAAATTGTTTCACTAGATAATAATAATAATAATTATTAATAATAATATATTAAACTACGAGAAATGTTCAAGTTTTAGTTATGGTTACAAACTTTAGGAAAGTGATGAAGGTCATGTTATGAGAAGGAGAACATATATCCTTTCTTAAGAAAGTGTTTGTTTTAATGGAAATTTCTAGTGTTTTATCAATCATCCTCAGTCAAGTTCTTGTGAAAACTATTTTGCAAGGAAAAACAATTATTGTGAATTCTTGTGCACTATAGTTATGATTAATGAAGTGAGATTTTTAAATTTAATGGAAATGATAAAAATAAAAAAATCAATTAGAATTTTGATGTTAAAATTTAGAAATAGTAAAATAAAATAAAAAATCAAAAAATCAAAATACAGTAAAATAGAATGGATTTAAAAATAATAATAATAAGATTAATAAAGAAATATTTTGATTTTGGTTGGTGAAAAGGCTATGACGTGAGGATGAAGGCATAGGCTATGAGTTTTGGCAGGGCATGGGAATCCTCCCAAAACACTCACATGGTTTTACCTAATGCATTTAACAAGTTCCAAAAACCATTCATTTTTTTTACCAGCATCCTCCTAGTTTGTGCTTATGCCAAATTGGGATCTTTGGAATGGTGGTTAGATGCCACCACGATTTGAGGAGGGTTGTGATTTGCATGAGATGTTGTAGCTATAGGTGCTGACTTGCTAGACAGAACGCCCCATGAAAATGAAGTTTTATAAACCATGTGTGGCCATATAAGCTTTATTTTTGGTGGTATTGTGGCAACACACATTGTTAGCTAGCCATATTTTTATTTTATTTTTTATTTAGAAGGGATTTGGTCTCTTTTTTCATTTATAAGTCTATGTATATATTATACATTATTATATTAAAAAATGGAATTTATTTTTTTAATTATTTATAACATTTTTTTGTTTTACTTTTCATATTGAAAGGAAAAATAAATAGATTGTTCCAAGTCATGAAGATATCAAATGATAATAACACACCACATTGGATTTTCAAACAAAGAGCTCAAATATCATATATGGAAATCCATCATAATCCATTATTCTCAATACATTTAATTAGATCACATTACATTGCTCAATAATGAGGGTGTACATATAGGAGGAGGGAAGTGAAAATAGTACCTAGATCAATGGTGAATAACCCCCACTACTGGATACTAGTAGTTAAGTTAACTCCACAAGACTAGTAAGCTAACTCCACATAACTAAGAAACTAACTCAACACAACAAGTAAGCTAACTTCACACAACCAGTACACCTAAGTAATCTAACCCAACAAGTATAGGGATAACATAAGTGTAAGAATTATCCTAATAAACAAATAAAAGGATAAATAATAACATATACTAACACCCCCTTGTAAGCAAAGCTTAGGTGGGTGGAAAAGAAGGTGGGTCTCATAAACAAGGCCTGATGAGGTACCCACGTAAAATAACTAGGAAAAAGGGACATTGGAAGGTACCCAAAATCAATAATAAAAATGTAGAGAGAGAAAAATCCCACTACAAGATATCCTACGAATATTGGCTCCAAATACTCGTACAATGATGAAGCATTTTGGTGTACATTATGGTCTAAATTCACTTCTCGATCAAAAAACTCAAAAATAACTAACTCTGGGCTTCACAAGAATAGCTCCATGCAAGGAGACTATCAATGAAGTGAGGTCAAAAGTGCAAAAAAACACCAAACATAATTTGATCAACTGCTACAAATAGGTGTACCACAATCGAAGAACAATAAACAAGGAAACAAGGCAAGGACACGAACCCAAATAAATTGGAGTCCACGATCCAATAAAACTAAGGTAACAAGGCAAGGACACGAAACCCGTAGAAGAATCACATATAACGAGGCAAGGACACGAAACCCAAAGAAGCAGTACCACACCCTCCCATATTGTTTAATGGGTAGAGTAATGCTACAAATATGTATGAGTTGTCAAAACAACTACTCAGACACTGAAAAACTAACACTGGCTTCACCAAAATAGCTCCCCCACAAGAGAGACTATCAACATGCCAATAAATCGTCAAAAATACAAATCTAAAATATCTCAACAAACAAGAGAGATATAAATGTTGGCACTTTATAATTGGTGCATGTTACAAACATGAAATTTTAAATTTTTAGTTTATTTCTCAAAATAAATAGTTCGAGTGGAACAAACATGAAAAAACAAGAACTTTTGAAAATAATGACACTCAAATCCGAGTTACCAATCAAAAGATACAAAAATTTCAAGTTTGTGATTTAATATTTATTTAAAAAATAAAATTCCCTACAATCTTCGATTTATTTTTTGGAAAAAACTTTCCAATTGTATATCTACGAAATGGAAGAAGAGAAAAAAAACTCAGTACCAAATGTGAAAACCCAGAAAAACCCATAAATGGTTTTTCTAGATTTTCTGCCTCCCCAGCATGGATTTCCAATATCCCCAAATCCTCGGCACACAAGAACTCTGCAAAGCCAAAGAAAAAACCCATTACCGAATGTAAAAAACCCAAAAAGTGTTTTTAATATGTTTTTCCTACCCGACACAGATTTCTAAATGGTTCCATAAATCTTCATATCCTCTCCACACAAAAACTCTACAAATTGGAAGAAAAAACCCATTACTGAATGCAAAAAACCCATAAACTATTTTTCTGGATTTTCTACTTCCCCGGCAAGGATTCCCCCCCGCACGAATTTGTAAGATTTCCAAATTCTTTCCAAATAGGAATGCTACAAAGCGAGAGAAAAAAACTCAGTATCGAGAGTGGAAAACCCATAAAAACCTTTTCTTGGCTTTCTACTTCCCCGATAAGGATTTCTTCCCCTGGCACAAATTTACAAGTGGATATGTACGTGTTTGTGTTCACCTTTGCAAAACCAAAACAAACTCAAAAACAAGTTATCTCCTTCAATGGACAAGTTTACAATTGTTTCTAAGGATTTTCTGCCTTCCGAATTCAACGGAGCCCTCCATTTTGAGTAAAAATAGAAGCTGTAATAAAGTGTTAACAAATTCCAAAATATATGAAAATAAGTAAACCCTTTCTTGCAAAAAAAACTTACAGATGGATATCTACATCATCTACCATTCTGATACCATGAAATGAACGATAAACAGATTGTTCCAAGCTGTGAAGATCTTAGATGATAATAGCACACCACATTGGATTTGCAAACAAAGAGCTAAAATATCATATATGAAAATCCATCATAATCCATTATTCTCAATACATTGAAGTAAATCACATTACATTGCTCAATAATGAGGATTATATATATATGTATGTATGTATGTATGTATAAAATAAATACAATAGAATTTAAAATTAATTTTTTTTTCTAAATGCAATTTGTGTCATTTATGTGCCACACTAAAGTAGTGCAAAACTCAATCAAGTGTAGAGATAACATAAGTGTAAGAATTTTCCTGATAAAAAAATAAAAGGATAAATAATAGCGTACACTAAAATTGATATGTTTTAATAAATTCATTTCATATTAAGAATTATATATATATATATATATATATATATATATAATTAAATGACACGTGATCGTAGAAAAGAGCTCATGAAGAAAAGATGCTTCAAAATGGATGGGATATATATATATATATATATATACACACACACACACACACACACATTTATATGAAGCATTTTGGTGTGCATTATGGTCTGAATTCACTGTTCGATCAAAAAAATAAAAAATAACTGACTCCAGGCTTCACCAGAATAGCTCCATGCAAGGAGACTATCAATGAAGTGATGTTGAAAGTGTAAAAAAACACCAAACATAATTTGATCAACTGCTACAAATAGGTGTACCACGATCTAAGAATAATAACCAAGGAAACAAGGTAAGGATATGAGAGCCAAATAAATAGGAGTTTCACGATTCAATAAAATCCAAGGTAACAAGGCAAGGACACGAAACCCGTCGAAGTAGTATCAACATGTAACAAGGTAAGGGCACGAAACTAAAAGAAGCAGTACCAATACCACACCCTCCCATATTGTTTAATGGGTAGAGTAATGCTACACATATGTATGAGTTGTCAAAACAACTACTCAAACACTGAAAAAACTAACACTGACTTCACCAGAATAGCTCCCCCACAAAAGAGACTGTCAACATGCCAATAAAGTGTCGAAAATACAAATCTTAAATATCTCAACAAACAAGAGAGATATAATGTTGGCACTTTATAATTGGTGCATGTTACAAACATGAAATTTTGAATTTCTAGTTTATTTCTCAAAATAAATAGTTTGAGTGTAACAAACATAAAAAAATAAGAACTTTTGAAAATAATGACACTCAAATCCGAGTTACCAATCAAAAGATACAAAATTTTCAAGTTTGTGCTTTAATATTTATTTTAAAAATAAAATTCCCTACAATATTCGATTTATTTTCTGGAAAAAACTTTCCAATTCTATATCTACAAAATGGAAGAAGAGAAAAAAAACTCAGTACCAAATGTGAAAACCCAAAAAAACCCAAAAATGGGTTTTCTGGATTTTTTGCCTCCCCAACATGGATTTCCAATATCCCCAAATCCTCGACACATAAGAACTTTGCAAAGCCAAAGAAAAAACACATTACCGAACATAAAAAACCCAAAAAGTGTTTTTCAATATGTTTTTCCTACTCAACACAGATTTCTAAATGGTTCCATAAATCTTTAGATCCTCTCCACATAGGAACTCTGCAAAGCGGAAGAAAAAAACCCAGAAAAACCCATAAACTATTTTTTTGCATTTTCTACTTCCCTGGTAAGAATTCCCCCCAGCACGAATTTGTAAGATTTCCAAATTCTCACCAAATAGGAATGCTACAAAGCGGGAGAAAAATCTCAGTACCCAAAGCAAAAAACCCATAAAAATTTTTTTTGGGCTTTCTACTTCCCCGACAAGGATTTCTTCCCCTGGCACAAATTTACAAGTGGATATGTACGTGTTTGTGTTCACCTCTACAAAACCAAAATAAACTAAAAAAAAAGTTGTCTCCTTCAATGGCCAAGTTTACAGTTGTTTCTAGGGATTTTCCGCCTTCCGAATCTAATAGAGCCCTCCATTTTGAGTACAAATAGAAGCTATAACAAAGTGCTAACAAATTCCAAAATATATGAAACAAGTAAACCCTTTCTTGCAAAAAAAATTACAGATGGATATTTACATCATCTACCATTCTAATACCATGAAATGAACGATAAACAAATTGTTCCAAGTTGTGAAGATCTTAGATGATAAAAACACACCACATTGGATTTGCAAACAGAGAGCTAAAATATCATATATGTATATCCATCATAATCCATTATTCTCAATACATTGAAGTAGATCACAATACATTACTCAATAATGAGGATAATGTGTGTGTGTGTGTGTGTGTGTGTGTGTGTGTGTGTGTGTGTGTGTGTGTGTAAGTGTAATTATAATTATAAAATAAATACAATAGAATTTAAAATTATATATTATAAATATTGGTAATTAAATTATTAATTTTTTATATTTTTCTAAATGCAATTTGTGTCATTTATATGCCACACTAAAGTAGTGTAAAACTCAATCAAGTGTAGAGATAACTTAAGTGTAAGAATTATACTAATAAAAAAATAAAAGGATAAATAATAACATACACTAACATTGATATGTTTTAATAAATTCATTTCATAGTTAAGAATTACACACACACACACACACACACACACACATATATATATATATATATATACACACACACACACACAATTATAAAATAAATACAATAGAATGTAAAATTATGTATGTGTAAATGTGTGTGTAATGTACATTATTATTTTTTTATATTTTTGTAAATGCAATTTGTGTCATTTATGTGCCACACTAAAGTAGTGCAAAACTCAATGTTGCGACATTTATAGATAATAGTAAAGAGACACTAAGGTGGCACTGATTTGACACAACTAAAAATTTCCAATCACCTAAACACACACACACACACACACACACATATATATACATATATAATTATAATTATAAAATAAATATAATAGAATTTAAAATTATATATTATAAATATTGGTAATTAAATTATTATTTTTTTATATTTTTCTAAATGCAATTTGTGTCATTTATGTGCCACACTAAAGTAGTGCAAAACTCAATGTTGCGACATTTATAGATAATAGTAAAGAGACACTAAGGTGGCACTGATTTGACGTAACTAAAAATTTCCAATCACCTAATTTTTGCACCACCATGTATGGTGCAATTTCTTCAAAGAAATGTGACCAAAAACCAAAAAAGGTTGATTTTTATGCGAAAATGAACCCAATAATTGTGTCATTCACACTTCGTATAGTAGTGAAAATGATATCAACCGCTTTAACCATAAATTAAGTTTGAAAACTTCAAGGGTATTTTAGCATCTAACAAATGTTTAAGGATTTGTGAGATTGAAAAAATTTATGAGCAATCATATATTTTATTATATATGGTATGGTTGGATCTAGATAATGATACTTGTTAATATTTTAAAATTTTAATATTTCATTAATTCTACAAACAAATATTATCAGTCGATTTTGTTTGTCCCTGATGATGGGTCCAGATTTGTGACCTAAAACGTTGGAATTCTCTAAACTCTTACACAAATTTCTAGATAAAACTAGCACTATGTCAAACTGTGAAAATATCAGAAAATTAATTAGTATAAATGTTTAAATAATAGGGAATTAATTTTTTGAACCCCTAAAAGGCCTTCAAAGTTGATTAAAATTGTTTTGCGGATTCCTAAACATTGTTTCAAAGTAAAACATAATTACTTTGAGTGATTTCTTGGTCTTATTTTGTCAAAATTGAAGTAATTCATGAGAATTAGGTTGAGTTGGAGTGTGTTTCAAGTCAACGTATTCTAAACTTATGGTTGATAAAGTATAATTATTTCATATATTTTTTGGAGTAGAAGCAATGATCATTTGATCATAGAACTAATATCATTCTACAATGGAAATGAAACATACATGAAGAATAATGGTTAATGGTAAAGAAATAGATGTGGGAGTAGTGAGTTCGATAAAGCATAGTTTTTGAAATCATGAACATGATTTTGAATTATTGGACCCAATGGATAAAGGAATTTGTCAAATTACAGTTAACTTGAAATTTTTGGTAGAGCAATTAATAAATAATAAACATAATTGAATGATATTCTTCTCTATTACTCAATGAAATGCATCTACATATAAATAGGCCTCTTAATAGGTTAACAATTTTAACTAATGTATTCCTTAAATAAATCTAACAAGACTATTCTAATGGGTTTTCTCAACCACCCATAACAATCACTTGACCAATAATAATAATACTCACAATATTTTTACTTAACATCTCACCCATACAAATCTCTCTATTATCCTATAATATCTACTAACATCTACATGAGTTGTTCTCACAACTCGCACACAATAAACAAACATCACACGAAATATTAATTCCTAACATTCCCCCCTTAGTGTGAACATGAGAGAAAAGAAAAAAATCCTACAATTTTTCCTCCTTGAAGACATTTCATCAAAAAAATTCTTTACCCTTAGAAAGGCATAGCTACGAGCCAAATTCCATTGAGGTTCTTAGGATCCAAATCTTAAATATCCCCTAGATTCATATATATCCAATGATTAAAATTCCTTGAGATTGTAAAGCCTCAACTTCTAAATTCTACAAAATCCTAAAGCACAAAACTATTTGGAAAACAATCCATATTGACTTTACCTTGAAATATTCTCCTACCCCCCCAAGTGCCATATTTGTTTAAAAATACTTATTCTCCTAGATATTAAAAAATAAGATTAATCAGTAAACCAACACATCATGAAATATCGACATAGCATAACGGAAAGCAAAGACATTGAAGTGAAATCACAAGCCAATAAATTTGAATGTGGTCCCATCGCTAGCGACTGATAAAAGGTCGTTCTTTAACCTCCTTCCTTTGTTTTTTGTGTCCTCCATCCTATAACTAATACTATTTTCTTTGTTGTTTTTACTTTAAGTTCAATTATATATAGTTTCTCCCCACAAAACTAACACTTACCGGACATTGGATTCCACCAAAAATGCATCTATAAGGAAATGTTTTAAATTATTTTTACACTTTTGCAATAAGACAAACAACAACTCTTTTACAATGGAACATTTTTATGAAAATATTAACGATGACATTTAAATCATAAATTTTGGAAAAATGAAAATTTATCTTATGAAATGGAATGATGCACTCACAACTAAATGACAAAGACAATAAACAATAAAGTATATGTTAGACTCAACTTTCACTTGATTAAAATCATAACTAAAAAGTAATATTTGATTTATTTATTTTATAATACAAATATGCAATGACACAACTGGACATACAAATGCATTAGACAAAATATTACCACCCATTCCAAAAGACTCAAAGGACAAAATAAATAAATATACACAACTTACAAATAATATGACAAGATAATCGATTTACACATTATACTCAACATAATGATAACAAATAATATAAATAAACCTAATTGTTAGAGAATTTGAACCAAGTTTCATGTGGATGTCATGTCAATTGACTATAGAGGAAGAGATGTATTGATATTCTCTTGAATGATACCACACATCACACCAATGAACATGTTTTCTACACGCTCCTAAACCCTAAAACCTAAATAGGCAACGAGGTTACACACTTGTTCTTCAATAATGTTTGGGTTCATTTTGGTTTTCCTACATATATTGTATATAATTTGGATTCTAAATTTATTGGGAAGTTTTTGTGGGCTTAATGGAAACAAAAATCAAGAAGAGAACTTCCTTTCATCCAAAAACTGAAGGGAACATGGAACAGGTTAACCGAACAGTGATACATTTTCTCTGAGGGTATTGTAGCAAGCATCCCAAGATTTGGGATGAACACTTGTGTTATGTGTAACATGTTTGCAATCATGACATAAATTCTTCTATACAAAAGTCTCATTTTGAGACTTATTTTTGTTATTTACCTAAGTCCCCCTTCGACTTCAATTTTGGACAAGAATAAGTGGTGGATGGACATAAATATGTAGATAAAGAAAATAAGTTCCTCCAAAATATACAATAAGCTCATCAAGTTTTCTAAGAGCAATTGGAAAAGATCCAAGTCAATTATTAGGCTAAGCATGAAAAACATTGGGTTTATCATCACTTCCAAGTTGGTGATCAAGTTTAGCTACACATTAGCTGAGAACACCTTAAAGGTGAAGGTAAAAATATCAAACCAAATGTATGGTCAATTTAATACTTTGGAAATGATTGGTACCAATGTTTTGTGGTTATAGTTACCTACATATATGCAAATGTATTATGTGGTAAGTGTTTAAAACTTGAAACTATATGATCCTTCAAATATCATGGATCAAGATGAGAATGTTCAAGTTCCTTCAGTTGATGATTTTTCTCTTAAATATCTCGATGAGTTACAAGAGTATGTTATTCTTGACAGAAGGTTGAAGAATTTGCGAAGGGTTGATGTGGAGTAACTTCATTTGGTTCTATAATGTATGAATCCAAGTAAACAACGATGGATGGAAACTAGAAAATTGAGGGACTTGAACCCTCACTTATTATCTAAATAAAACCATACTTTTCATCATCCAACAATTTCCTTAGTGGGGAGGAGTGATCCAAAAGGATCCCCATAACCAATATGATTAGATTGTCTTAAATTCTACTTTAAATTTTTGCACATTAAATATCTTGTCAAGATATTTCCAAAGCAATTCGATTAGAGTTAATCTAGCATTGTATGTAAAATTTATGGCTTGATGAAGCTAAATCCAAAATGGAAAAATGATATGGACAAGGTATAGTGTTGACGTCATTACATTGACTGGACCCATATAGGTAGACCAATCACATTCTGACATGTGGACCAATCATGAATTGATACATGGTAGATAAGAACAAGTAGGTTTCTTTCGTTTTTGTTCTCTAGTCTTCGACAACATGCATGTTTAGTGTGTGCCCCCCCCTATTTTCCAGTTGGGGGCCCATCTAGTGGTTGGGGATCCTCTTTTTGTATGGAGGGGGAACCTTCCACCAAATTCATACTCCGTTACAAAAACTTTATATATAAACCATACTACATGCTTCCCCATAACCAATGTGTGATTAATTAATCAATGGTGACAAGGAATAGTGCTCAAGTCACAATGCCACCTCCAAGCCAAGACCAAGTCCAATCGATAAGATATTCCAAAGTTCGGTTAAAAAGGAAAGAAACTTCTATTTAAAACCGTTTTTATGCTCATCCTAATGAATGTATGATAATTTAATTAACTATGGAGTGATAAAATGGAGGTGTAGTGCTTGGGATTCAAACCCTTCACCGTCTATGACCCATTTTTGGGTCTTAACTAGTATGTCACACATTAATTTGGACAATTCAACCAAAGATATTATCTATATCCTTTAATTTTTGGATATTCAAGCTTAAAAGAAGGCACTTTTGGAGGATTCAAACCCCTCACCTTGTGTAAAAATATAAGTACCTTGACCAACATGCCAAAACCTTAGAAACGTTATAAAAGGCACAATATTTAATTTGTTCTTCATTTTTGTCTGAAATTACTACCCCTATTTATATTGTAAAAGGAGAAGATAAGAAAATAAAATATTTTAAAGTGAGAAGGCGCTTGGAGGATCAAATCAAAGGAATTTCAAGACTTCTTAGAGGCAGAGGTAGATATTATTTTTAGAACTAATTATTATTATGATGTAAATATTGTACAAAAAGAGTATGTTTGTATCATTAATAAATCAATTTGAGTGCTTTTCCAACTCGGAGGCGTAGCCAAATAGGGATGAACTTCATCATCAAAGTTTGGATTTGCATATTTATCTATTTTATCATTTTTCTTATTTTTTTATACCATTCCTAAATAATATTTTAAATATTTAAGACGATTTTAACGTAAGGACATGAAATCGAGAAAATTGTTATCACTATTCAGAATTGGTGAATTATATTTAAATTACATAGTTACAACAAATTTTGGATCAAATTTAGTATCAGAGCTATTGATAGGGATTTTTTTTACTAGTATGGAATTCAAAAGTTTCCATTTTGAATGTTGTCCATGTTTAAGTAAAATCCCAGAAAAGGATCACTTGAAGAGTATAACTAAGAAATTGGTTCAAAACGTGCAATCCAAAGTCAAAAAATGGAAACTCCTAGAGAAGAATCAAACTCATAAGTGGTCCTCATCAAGATTTTATAGAGATAAAAAATCATGATGGAAGAGTTGTACTGAGAAAGGAAGTAAAGGATTGAATGTAAACTAAATGAAGAAACCAATGGTAAGGGTAAAGGAGAAGAATCTCCTCCATATCCTTCCAAACATTCTAGTTCTTCCTTTGATGATAAAAAAATTAAATTTCTGATTTTTTTCTTCCGTTTTAAAGCTTGATGTTAAGTTCTATTTTCCAAATTATAATGGAGAGTGTTGATGCATATGAATTACACACCAAAGAAGGGAATGACATGTTCATATATCCTACTCATTTTAGGATCACATATAGTGTGATTCAGTGCATAAGTTGTGAGGTATTTTTCATTTAAACCAATATTAAGGGTGTATTATTGGATTATTAATCCTTCTAGCACCACTCCTATAATTTATTCCCATGATTTATCTTTGAATACTTACTAGACTAATTTAATCTAAGGATATTGCTCAAATAAACCAAAAAGAAAGAGAAAGGGTAAAGAGAAAATAAATTTGTTGAGACAAATGCATTTTAAATCCTCATTGCATGATTTTAGAAATATCATGCTTTCCTTATTAAACCAACAACATCAATTTTAATCACCACCCAAATTTTAATGCTACTGATGTATGGATTCAGAGGGAATCAAGACTAAATGACCTATAACTCAAATTCACCATTCAATTGTTGAATGCACATATAAATGATGAACTCATCCCGTAGAATGTTGTAATAATTAAATTTAAACTTGTTACTTCAAAATTCAAAAAAAAAATTGAAGAAAAGCCAATTGATAATACATCAAGTACTAAACATCTTACACACATAACATGTAAGATAGAAATGGGAAAACGTAACTTAAATAAACTTATCTTGCATGAGTTAATATTCAAACTGGCTTAAATTCATTTATAAAATGGAATTCCCCCCCTTTTAAAAGCAAGAATATACATATTTTTGCAATTCAAGGGTCTCACTCCACCACCCCACTCAAGTAAGGATTGCACATAAATAAGGAATATTATAAATACAATTGGCCATAAACAAAATATCCTAATTGATTTATGTTAGGATGATTAAAAGGAGAGAAATGTTGGAAATCACAAGCATTGAGAGGGAATGGGTGAATTAGCACTTCTTCCAGTTTTGAACACAATTATAAACCTCAACAAACTACTAAAATTTAATAAACTTTTATCATGAAGAAACAATGGCATCCAAACATAAGCAATCATCGAGTAAACACACTTAAAGAAAAAATTTAATGTGGGAAATCCTTAAAATGAGAAAAACCTACTGAAATTAATTAACTATGGCATACAATTGTCCCATAATAGGTTACAAGTACTTCAATTTGTTGACCACCCACTCAACTTGAAGCACCAACTCTATTTTCTAAGTCAAGTACCTACTTGACAACTTTTACAAGATCTTACTTGCATGGAAGAAAAAACTCCCAATTTTTCTAAGAGCCTACTTAGTATTCTAAATTATTTGATCACATTCATCCTTCTAGTTTCTTGAAAAAAAAAATTTGTGATCTCATACTCATATCTTACATTTTCATCCTCCTTTTACACACCTAAAATCAATTAAATGCTCCAATACACACACTTCTAAAACTCAGTATTCAAAATATTTTTTTGATGCACATTTTGCCATACATATAGCTGAGGATAACACACTCTTACACCTATTAGTATTCCAATTCTAAACCCTTTACCTTATAGCTTATCTAACTTGTACAATAGGATTGGATGATTCTGCCTAAAATTCTCATCATTGCATTTGCAGGTATGCCAATTACAATTTCAGATCTTTTCTAACTTTTCATGAACCTTGTGACTTCCATGAGGAAATAAAAAAAAATCCCACACTCTATACACCTATGACACCACTGAAAATATTCCATCTTCAACTAACATTTGTAGTCTTCTTATGTAACGTTTCATTACATTTATCTTCTTCTCAACGAGGCCTTATTTGTCTTTTAGCCATCCTAGAAAATGAGACAAGTGTTATGAAGATGTATGCACATTACAAATGTTCCCTCTTTTCCATATAAATCCTTTATAAGATTTAAAACTTTCCATTTCATATATAGATGAGGATAACACACTCTCACCCCTCTTATTATTCCACTTCTAAACCCTTTACCTTCTAGCTTCTCTAACTTGTACAAGAGGATTGGATGATTTCGCCTAAAATTGTCATCATTACATTTGCAGGTATGTTAGTTACAATTTCAGATATTTTCTAACTTTTCATGAACCTTAAGAATTCCATGAGGAAATAAAAAAACATTCCTACACTCTCTATAACTATGACACCACTAAAAATATTCCATCTTCAACTAACATCTGCAGTCTTCTTGTGTAATGGTTCATTCCATTTATCTTCTTCTCAACGAGGCCTTATTTGTCTTGTAGCCATTCGAGAAAATGAGACAAGTGTTATGAAGATGCATGCAAGTTACGAATGTTCCCTCTTTTCCATATAAATCCTTGATAAGATTTAAAACTTTCCATTTCCCCTTTAATACTTCATTAGAGCTCATATGCACACCTAGGTCTATGTACTTCAAAGCCCAGTATTCAAATTGAATGCAAAATACACACTTTTAGCTTATGTTATTCAATGAAAATCGGATGGATGACTCTTCATGATGTTCACAACCTCATCATATACTTGGATTACAATAGGATAAGGCACATGACATCATTTCAACTCTTCTTCTTAGCTTGAAGCTCACAGTCATGGTGGTTCAAAAACACAGTCACGAGAATGATCAATAGTTGCTCATGTAAAAGAATTTAAAATCCTCTTGATTCTTTAAGCATGCTTTGTGTGACCTATATTTCACCTTCAAATGTAAGGAAAAATTATACCACCTTCATTCAAACAATGAGACACTGATTTGAACAAGGTACAAATGGATTTGCATACACAAAAGACTAGTCTTTACAAAATTAGTTGGTCCCTGCATTCAAACACTTGTTCATGTATCCTATGGCACATTTATAGAAAGGTATTATTCTTATGTGACTCATAAAGCCTATATCATGTATTATTTCAGGCCTTATAACATCAATATCCTTGCATCTTTAAGACTCCTCACCTTGGGTTTCAATTCCTAAAAACCAATCTTGGTCTAGAAGGCTTCGAACACACACGACATATATTTCATGCCAAACCAATGTATAAAACACTTCACAGGGGATCTCAACTCAAAATTTAATCACTCACTTGCATGAGTTATGTGAAGAAATATGCACTTTCATTCTTGTTTCTTAGACCTACTTGACAGGCCTAATGAGGTAGTTTACTGTAGACACCGGGTTTTCATCAACTCACCTACTTCATAGTATACACACATTATTTAATCTAAAAGCTATCTAAAAACCATTAACATAAGTCACCCTTCCCACACCTCCGTAAAAACAATTTTATACTCTCATTAAATTAATATTCACTTATCCTAATTTGTTTAACCACTTTAAATCCACCTTAACCATTTTAAAGCAACTCAAATCTATTTTATTATCACATCCCAACCTCCACAGTTCATTTATAACCTTCCTGTAACCATTTTTCCTCATTACTTACCCAAAATCCCTGTTTGGAAGTGGTTTCAACTACTTCCCAAATGTTTTCCCTGAAAAAATTGGATCGTCAGTGATCCTAACCGATTGCTAGAGATTATAAATAGGATTTTTTGCTCCTTTCTCATGGATCTTCAAAAAGCTTTTGCTCATGCCTACACTTAATTTTTGGACTCCACAGTGAATATAAGTCATCTCAAAGATCATCAAGGACATGTATTAGCCTCAATCTATTTTCAACACATCATTTTGATAATCATTTTCACCAATCATCTCTCATGAAGCTCAATAATTAGTCATCAACTCCAATCAGCTCCATTTAGCATTTAGATATTTCTTTCAGCCAAATACCACAATGAAAGGTATTTATTTATCTTGTTTCATTAGTTATCTTTCATCTAAGAAACAAAAACAATAAAAAATTATCATTTAAAATCTTTTCTTATCGTTTTAGAAAAAATATGCCATTTTTAAGGTAATCGCCATCAATTACCTAAATCATCGATGATTCTATCTTATTGCCAGTGATCCCTGCCAATTTACACATTTTAATCAATTTATCAGTTTTATCTCAATTTTTATCAATCTTGTGGCTTTAACTCATTCTTTGCAATCATGGCTTTCCTTTACATGGTAGTACCTGGCCATTCTCATCCTATTACAAGCATCTATGACCTTTCAATAGTCCAATAACCATTCTTTTGGGAGAAGTACAACATATTTCACAAGTTTACATTATACGCAATATGATTTTCCACCAACATTGAAGATATCAAGGATCAGTTTGAGTTCCTGCACCAGATCCAACAAGAGACAAAAGAATTTTGGTATGACTACTTCAAGTCTTTATGTAGCCTAGAATTCTCAGATAACACCTAGTCGCACTGGCACATCACTCAGCATAGGCTGAGCGCTCACCCAAAGTGTGCCAAGGTGCCAAGTCCCTCTTTAGGGTTGTTGTAGTAGGACGGTAGCATGGTGAAACGATGAGGACATATAGTTAGGAACTAATCCATCATTACACAGTTATACCAAACCAAATCTATAAAGGCATGCATTTAAGTATAAATCATCAAGAAATCAATAGCATATAATGATAACACATATAAGACACTTTATTTCAGCCAACATTCTTCATATATTAAACATGACAACAATACAGAGGCTTGATACAATAATAGTCATGTGCACATGGATCTGTTACAATTATCCAGTCTCATGCACTCATGAATCTCTAACCCTTCAACACTGTCTATCAACTAGGTGATCCATCTAATATATATAGGGTGGGGAACTTGCCCTTCACCACTAACTATGCCAAAAAAAGGTCACACTCTAATAATAGCCACGTTTCATTTACAATTATAGCCATACATGCAAGTATGCTATCTATAGATCACTTATAGCTAACTAGAGTGATGAATCTATTCTTGGATTACTTCCATGCAAGAGTGCTTCGATATGATCCTCAAAATATAGAAAAAGTGTGGTGTGCAAGTCTCAGCATCACTTTGTGTGTCCCGCATGCCAGCCTCTAAAAATAAACTTGATCTACAAAATTGGCTAAGTCCCAAAAGTTTGACTCTGCACCTCCGCGTACAACGCCTTCCTATTCCTTTGCGCCTTTGATCCCATCCTATTTTTCCGCGCAGACTCTATGTGTGAGTTCTGCTAAGTGTTTTATCTAATCAACATTACCCCACACTAATCTCATTATCACCTCGATAATGGTGATGTCCACAATCGAGTAAAGAATAGTTGAAATACAGAATGCTAAATGAATCTTACACAAAATAGAAAAGAATTAAAGAATCAAAGAATTATTCAAGCTTCAAGCTCCTCTATTTGATTATGAAGAATCATCTCTAGATACTCATCCTTTATGTCTACTTCTAAGTTCTCCCACTCTATTAATGCCTTTTCTACTTTCTCTGGAACATCCACAATGATATATTCTAGCTCATCCTAAGTTAGTTTTCCTTGCTCATTCTGGATTATAAGCATTATGCTTGAAATAGATGTATGCATTCCTTCCAGCACATCCATCTTCTAAGCAATGAGTTTTCCAAGTTCATCCACCCTCTCTTTATGCGGTGCCTGTGCCATGGCCAATGCCTCATGCTTCTGATTTACCATAGTTAGTTATCCAGCGTAGCCTAGTGTGTCATCCTTCATGGCCTTTTGCACCTCATTGTCTTCTGCTAGTGTTTTTACCCTTATTAGCACATCTAGAGCTATGCATATCATTAAGGCATAATCAGTTTTCTTCAGCTCCTCTCGGAGTGCTTACAGTAGACCCTCATATGTAGCAATCTTCCTTACTACTGTAGCCTGTGCTTTTTCTACCTCTTCTATTGTGTCCTTGGGCTGCTCTGGTATACGCACCTTTTCATCCTCCAATACTAATTTTATCATTGTCTTTACATAGTGCATCGCAGAAGGAAATTTTTTTGGTACCTACGATTCCAAATGCGGGCATACCTTTAGTACATCATCTCTAATTTCCTCCGCCATACTAACAAAAGTCTCATATTTCCTTTTTCTTAGATCCCTCTCCTACACTAAACACGCTATTTCCACATTCTTCACTTTTAGCTCCTCTGTCAGCGCTTTAATTGTAGCAGATTTGTCAATATTTATTCTAGCTACCTTAGCAGATACTTTCACCAAGGCATTGCTTACCTGCTCATCTGTCATAACAGTTGGTTTAATTGTCATGTGTCAGGCTTCTGGTGCCTTCTTTTGTTAGTGTAGGTTATTATTAATCCTTTTATTTATTTATTAGGATAATTCTTACACTTGTGTTAGCCCTGTACACTTGTTGGGTTAGCTTACTTAGGTTACTAGTTGTGTTGAGTTAGCTTACTAGTCTTTTGGAGTTAACTTAATTACCAGTATCAGTTAGTGGGAGTTCTTCACCACTGATTTAGGTAGTAGTTGCACTTCCCCCCTCCTATATATACATATTTCTTATTGAATAATGAAATTCATTCTATTTTAATGTATTGAGCATTATGGATTATGATGGATTTCCATATATGGTATTTTAGCTCTTCTGCTTTGCAAATCTAATGTGGTGTACTATTATCATCTGAGATCACAACTTGGAACAATATTCTTATCGTTCCTTTCATGGTATCAGACCTATAGATGATGTAGACATCCATCTGTAAGTTTTTCTTTGCAAGCACGGGTTTATTATTTTTATGTATTTGGAATTTGTGAGAAATTTTCTGCAGCATGCATTTTTATGCAAAACAGAGTGCGCCATTGGATTTGGAAAGTGCTAAAACCCTAGAATCGACTGTAAACTTGGCCATATTTTGAGACAGTCAAATCTGGACATTTTAAAGGTTTTTTTGGCACATTTCTCAAATAATCCGTACAATTATGTACAGACATATTTTTTGGCTCAAAAATTATATCAAATTTTTGGGTTTTTTGAGAAACTTTCTAGGTTTCTCTCTATTTTTTGATATAGGTGCTAGAAAAAAAGATATTTGCAGTCAAAGTTTGTATTCACAATTGTACTTTTTGGGTGCATTCTTTTATCCATTGGATAAAAGCATGTACCTTCCGGATGCAGTCTTTTACCCTCTAGATATTTCAGTTTTGGATGCAGTCTTTTATCCACTGGACGTAGATCTGTACCCTCTGGGTGCATTCTTTTATCCATTGGATAAAAGCGTGTACCTTACGAATGCAGTCTTTTACCCTCTAAATATTTCGGTTTTGGATGCAGTCTTTTATCCACTGGATGCAAATCTGTACCCTCTGGGTGCATTCTTTTATCCATTGGATAAAAGCGTGTACCTTCTAGATGTAGTCTTTTACCCTCTGGATATTTTGGTTTTGGATGCAGTCTTTTATCCACTGGACGCAGATTTGTACCCTTTGGGTGCATACTTTTATCCATTGGATAAAAGTGTGTACCTTCCGAATGCAGTCTTTTACCCTCTGGATATTTTGGTTTTGGATGCAGTCTTTTATCCACTTGACGTAGATCTATACTCTCTAGGTGCATTCTTTTATCCATTGGATAAAAGTGTGTACCTTCCAGATGCAGTCTTTTACCCTCTGGATATTTCGGTTTTGGATGCAATCTTTTATCCACTGGACGTAGATTTGTACCATTTGGGTGCATTTTTTTATCCATTGGATATTGACGTGTACCCTTTGGATGCAATGGTTTACCCTCTGGACATTTTAGGTTTTGGGCGCAGGCTTTTATTCTTTGGTCGCAAGCCTGTATCATGTGGATGCACTCTTTTACCCTTTGGACATTTGGGTGTCACGTGTACCTTTTGAAACGAAGATCAACATTAAAATATTATTTTAATAGTAAAACCTTCTAGAGCTCATAACTTTTGATCCGTAGCTCAGATTAAGGTGATATTTTTTTTTAAATTGTGTATTTTTTCAAGATCTACGCATTGGTGAGATTTTTATACACATATTTCAAATGTAAAAGGTAATTTTACTCATTTTAATATTTGCATGCACTCAATTATAAAGTGCCAAATTTGGGAGGGTGTTGTGATCACTTGTGGATGCATTTTCGGTTGAGCCCGACGTCCTAAAATTTTTGGTATTGCATTATTGTATCTATGGGTGTATACATGTATATCTCTCTTGTTTGTTGAGATATTTTGGATCTGTATTTTTGACACTTTTTTTAGCATGTTGACAGTCTCTCTTGTGGGGGAGCTATTCTGGTGGAGCCCAGTGTTAGTTTGTCAGTGTTCGAGTAGTTTATTTTGACAACTCATACAGATTTTTGGTGTCACTCTACCCATTCTGCAGTATGGGAGGGTGTGGTGTTGATACTACTTCTTCAGGTTTCGTGCCCTTGCCTTGATACCTTGGCTTTTTCTTGGATCGTGGCACTCCTATTTATTTGGACTTCGTGTCCTTTCCTTGTTGCCTTTTTTTTTCTTGGATCGTGGCACACCTATTTGTAGTAGTTGATCAAATTATGTTTGGTGTTTGTTTTTCACTTTTCGAAATCACTCCATTGACAGTCTCCTTGCATGGAGCTATTCTGGTGAAGCCCAGTGTCAGTTGTTTTTGAGTTATATGATCGAGTAGTGGATTCAGACCATAGTGTGCACCACACTTCTTCAACATTGTACAAGTTTCTGGAGTCGAGCTTCTGAGGATATCTTGTAGCAGGATTTTTCTCTCTACTTTGTTATTACTTGTTTTTGGTACCTTACGGTGTCCATTTTTCCCAGTTATTGTACATGGGTGCCTCATCAGGCCTTGTTGCTAGGACCCACCTTATTTTCTACCCACCTAAGCTATGCTTACGGGAGGGTGTTAGTGTAGGTTATTATTTATCCTTTTATTTATTTATTAGGATAATTCTTACACGTGTTAGCCTTGTACGCTTGTTGGGTTAGCTTGCTTAGGTTACTAGTTGTGTTGAGTTTGCTTCTCAGTTATGTGGAGTTAACTTAACTACTAGTATCAGTTAGTGGGAGTTCTTAAACACTGATTTAGGTAGTAGTTGCACTTTCCTCCTACTATATGTACATCTTTATTATTGAATAATGAAAGTCATTCTATTGTAATGTATTGAGCATTATGGATTATGATGGATTTCCATATATGGTATTTTAGCTCTTCTGCTTTGCAAATCTAATGTGGTTTACTATTATCATCTAAGATCACGGCTTGGAATAATATTCTTATCATTCCTTTCATCTTCAACAGTTTAGACGCACATGATTCTTCATAGACATCAAAATCTGGTTCATCCATATGCGTATGCATCGACCATGAAAGTTGTTTTCATGTGCACAATGTCGCCTTGTTCTCATCCATAAGCACCCATCCAAATAATTTTTTTTTCCCGACAGTGCTCTGGAATTGAGTGCAAACAATCTTCTCCTGGTCCTCTGGATACCCCATTGTTTGTACCCTTACGTCCTGGCTTGTCCGATGGGACCTTGGCCCTTTTGGAATGGCAGCATCAAGGTTAGGAATATTGGTTGCATCCTCATCCTTGCCTTGTGTAGCTTCTGATTGCTCCATTTCTTCCTCTCCATTCAGTTTTTCCCCCTCCTCATTCTGAGGCTCCTCTTCTACCCTATGATGGATTGGAGATGGAAGTGCTTTCTCCTCATACTCTTCCGCTTCTTCATCTAGCTTGAGCTTTCTTCTTCTCTTCTTCTCCTCAATTTCCCATACCAGTGAGAGTCGTGGCAACTTCCTTTTTCTTTGTTGGGCTTCTCCTTCCAACCTTGTGCACTTGAACACCTTTCTGAACCTTTGGTCACCCTGCGCTACCTCGGTATTTTCTTCTCCTTGTAAATCCATCACACGCTCCTCCTCCTATCCACTAGATGGTTGCTTCCTCCTTCACACTAAACCACCGCTATTCTCATGCTCTTCATCCTCTTCTTCGTCATCCTGCATGGGTTTAGAAGGCCTTGGTGCCGGGATGTTTTCCATAGTATGCTTCCCCTTTGGTGGTCCTGGGAGTGCGAACTCGTTCTCTACATACTTATTATCTTCCATTTTTGGTTTAAGTTGAAGATATATGAGCGTGGCCCTGATATCCCCAATAGAAAATGTTTCTGGTTTGATATTCAAAATCTCTAAGATATTATTCTCGTTGTAAGCATTCTTCCCCGGATATCCATACTTCTTTTGCAAGGTGTGGTATTCACAATCCACCTTGTCTACATTAAATAATAACCTCCTTATATTAGTGAACTGAGGAATGGAAGCTTGAAAATACCATGCTGTGAATGTGTATGATAGTTTGCTCCAGGGGCTCCACAATCCATCCACCATCAGAAAGTGCGCAATATAAAAGTGCTGGTAAACAACAAACTGAGCCTGCTTTCCCAATACCGAGGGCAACTCCTTTGGTATGCGCCACTCCTCTTCAAAATCCATGTGGAGCCTATCATACCACATCTCCACTCTCTCCTTTACCTCATCTGTCATAGACCCCTTGCATAGATACTTGCTAAATCTTTCAGCCGGAGACTTTTTATTCATGGGGTATTCCCATATATTTTCTTTCAGGCCATCCGGTACTCCAATCTCCATGAATACTAAAGAAAGTAAGACAAGACCAAAACTTATCTTACTTCCTGTGCGCGCTTCCTCTACTATTTGTTCTACAATAAAGCTAGAAAATGTTGTAAAGAACCCCTTTTGACATGTGCTTTGCCACATGCAGCCACATTGAGTTTACTTGTGACCAACAATCTTGGTCATTCAATTTCGTAACCACGTGCACTGCTACTTTTACTACCGGAAAATCATGTAATTTGTCTATATCCATTCCGTGTGGTCCTTTCTAGTATCCCAATGCTTTGTGTGTTTCCAATATGGTGACCTTGTTAGTTAGGTCATTTTTTATGTCCTCACCTATCGCCTTTAAACATGTAACCATGGCAATTAAAATGGGTGTTAGTCTTACCCTTCACCCTGCAAAATAGAAGAAGTCCTCATGGACTAGGCTCATCAACCACCTATATAATGGTGCATATTTCCCAAAGTATGGGAGCTCATATAATTGGTAAACACTAATCCTTTTCAGTAACTTCTCCCCTACATCATCATATATCGGCATCCCATCACCAGTTCACCTGTCCATTCGGGAGTTAAGTAAATCATCCAACTTCTTCTAATTGTCCTTGGTTTGGTGGTTGTACTTGCTTATTTTTCTCTTTCATATGTGGGAATCCCATTCCTGGCCCACAATTACTTCTTCAGGGTACTACATCTCTAAAAAATTACTCTCAGGAATCATCTCTTCCTCCTCTTCCACTACTACCTTCTTCTTTCCTTTTGTTACTAATGCTTCCTTCTTTGGAGCTATTCTTCCCTTTGTGTTGTGCTTCTACACCTTCTTCTATAACACTTTAATGGTTTACTTCAAACCCTAACCTGATTCAATCGTGCCATAGCTCTGTTATGTCAATCTGCTTCGTTCAGACCCTTCTCCTATGGGGATACAAGCTTCTCCAATACAAAGATATGCCTTTCACGTCTGGTTTCGCCCTCTTCTCACCTTGAATTGCTTACTCAACTCTTCACACTTAGCTCTTCATCGAATTCTTGTAGTTTCCAGGGTAGAAATGAATTTGCATCCCATCCTTATATAGATTTTTAATTTTTGATGCATTATTTTCTCCTCCACCTACTAAATATTTCTCATTTATTGCTCAATTTTTTCATTTCCATGCAGTACATCTTCGCGCCACAACTATAACTTTCTAGCATGCCTTCCTACCTTCTGGTCACAAACTTCTCTTCAGCATGCACTCTAGCACCTAAGTACCTCGTCACTACACCTTCTCCCAGTAGTTATCATGGCTGTCGCTTACCTCACATTATACTTTTCCTTCATTCATCTCCATCCTTGGTTACTTTTGAGAAGTAATCCTTTGTAAATCACCTTTAGCGGCTTACTTCCTCAATATCCACAAAATTATACCTTCCCATCTTCACAGCATTATACCTGAGAGTCAACAACAATCCACCCCATACAATAAAGTATGTGCAGTCCTCTGTGCATCAACATGCTTCATATTGTAGTCAGCTTCATGTGCGCAAGCGCAATTATTACACAAAAACAAGAACTAAATTGATAAAGCATAGTGGCGATGAAAGAAACACATTAAGGAAATGTAGAAAGGGAAACCGAATCTATCTGGCAACACTACCTTATTACAAACACCAAGAAGAATTATTTATAGTAGGGCTTCAACCTACTCCCGTTAAAGTAACCGAGTAGCTGTGTTCCGTCAATTGCTTGTAACTGGCAAGCACCTGACTCAAGTATGTGAGTTATAACATACATCCCCAACCAATGCACCCTGAGCTTCCCTGGATGGCGCAAAAATTTAGAGTCATACAAAAGTACCATTTGTCTGAACACAAGTTTCTTATCCCTGATATGCTTATCATGCCATGCTTTCTGGCACACTTTCTCCTGTTTCTGAATCCATCTTGCTATGGCCCAGTTCTCATCTAGTTAAACCATGTTCTTAATCCGTTCTTCCAAAGATTGCTCATCAGCTAGACCTCCAGCATGCACAATGTGTAAATAAGGTAGCATAAATTCTATAGGAAGAACAGCTTCCATGCCAAAACACCAACTGAAAAGGTGTGGCTTTGTTCAATCTCTTATATGTTGTTCGGTAGACTCAAAGAACAGCAGATACTTTTTTATCCCAATCTTTTCATCCCACATCACAAATATTGGTCAATGTGTGGCTCAAAATCTTGTTGAAAGCCTCAACAGTGCCATTTTCCTGAGGGTGATAAGGTGTAGTCTTATGGTGGGAAACCATAAACTCATCTAACAGAATTTGGATTGTCTCATTTAAAAAATGGCTGCCCCTATCACTGGTTAAACTTAAAGGACAACCATACCTGGTAAGAACATTTTCCCATAAAAACCTTGTGGTTGTAGCCAATGTACAGTCCTTCGTAGGTACTGCTTTTGCCCATCTTGTAAGATAATCTATACAAGTAATGATTTAACACGATCCAATCCTATGTGTAGCTGGTGAAATAGGCCCTATGAAGTCTATCGTCCATTTCTCAAAGGGTTTTGTACTTGTAATTAGTCGTAAAGGAATCTCATCCCTCTATCCTAGTCAACCTAGATGCTGAAAATGGTCACATGCCTTACAATACTCCTTACAATTCTTATACAACGTTTCCCACCACAAATCAGCAAGTAGGATCTTTTGTACTGTAGCATCACCTGCATAGTGGCCACCTGCAATACCACCATGAGCTTCCTCCATTATATCCTTTCGTTCATGTTCTAATACACAACGACATAACACCTCATCTTTGCCTAACTTGTATAAGTCACTACTAATTAACATGAATGCTGCCACACGTATAGCAAGTTATTTTTTCTCCAAGGACCTCATGCCTTCTGGTGCCATCCCCATCTTAGGAAGATAGCAATGTCCTCTAATTCCATTGGTGAACATTGTAACCTATACAACTATGCATCAGGCATGGTCTCTTCTATTTTTTGTGCTTCTTCACCTGATTGAACTCTAGATAAGTGATCCGGTCTGGAATTACTTTTCCCTAGTTTTACCACAACTATAAAGTCAAACACTTGAAATAAGAGCATCCATCTACATATGCGCCCCTGTAAGATAGGCTTGTTCACCAAATACTTCAATGCCATATGATCTGTATAAAACACAAAATGTGTGGCCAACAGATACTATCGAAACTTATGTAAGGCATATATCATGGACAAAGCCTCGCGCTCTATAGTGGTATAATTCTGTTATGCAGGGGTCAACTTCATACTAGAAAAAAAATGGGATGATCAACTATACCTTCCCTAGGTTGAGCTAAGACAACACCAATGGTCGTGCCAGAGGCATCCACGTGAACATGAAAAGGTTTATCCCATGAAGGAAAGTGCAAGATAGGCATGGTAGTAAGTTTCTTCTTTAGTATCTCAAACACGCGCTGTTGCGACTCCCCCCAATAGAATTTACCTTTCCCCTTGAGTAATTCTTTCAAGGGTGTGGAAAATTTGGCATACCCTTTTTAAAAATTCCTGTAATACTTTGTATGACCCAAAAATGACTGCAACTTTAGCTGGATCAACCACCAACCCTTCCTTACAGATTATGTGTCCTAAAACTATGCCAAAGGGAGTAGAAAAGATGAACTTCTTGATATTCAATGAGATACTCAACTATCTACACCTTTCAAACATTAAGGGCAGATTGTCACAATGATCCTTAATTAGCCCATAAACGGTCCAATCATTAAGATAGACCTGTAAGAAGTTGTGAATAAAATCATTGAATGCTTGCACCACTATCCTGGAGAATATAGCAAATGCATTCTTCAATCCAAGGGCATCACATTATAGGAAAAGCTTCCCCATTTAGTAGTGAAGGTGGTATTTTCTTGATCTTCTGGGGTAATCCTAACCTGATGATACCCTGAGAACCATCTATAAATTAATATATCTCGTGCCTAACCACTCCTAATATTTCCTCTATGAATGACATAGGGAAAGGATCTGTAACACATGTTACATTCAACTCTCTATAATCAACACAAATTTGAATCCTAACATCCTTTTTTATACTTATTACCATAGGACTGACCCATTCTGACTCATCCAATGGTCAAATGATCCCAGATTTCAACATCTTGTCAACTTCCTCCTTTACTTTCTCACGTAAATTGGGATTCATTTGATAAGGTATCTTCCTAACAGGGTGCGCACCTTCCTTAACCTTTATCTTCATTTCTCCAAGTGATTGATGCATGCCTTTAAGTTCATGGTATCCTATTGGGAATAAGTACTCATAGTCTTGAAGTAACTCTATGATCTTTGCCACTTATGAATCTGACCAGTAATCCCCAATTATCACTTCCTTAGGTTCAGCTTCAGTGCCAATATTTACCTTTGTTGTCTTCATAGGTTCATGATATGCGTGCGTATCTACATTCACATGGTCTAACACTCCACGTGATCCATGTGAATGATCAACTTCCAAGTGCTCAACTTCCTCATTATCAATTATGTAAACCAGATTCCCACTGTCCTTTTCTAGAGAAGCGTGCTCAAGTAGTATGGTATCATCTACTTCTTCCTCAAAATGCACCCTTGTCTCTATCTCACCAAATAATTCCTGAATAAGTTCTTCCACTTTCCCATTGTCTCCCATGGTTAAGTTCTTGATAAAGCTTAAATCCTTTTTCACTGGTTGTGTAAATGAGAAGAATTCGAAAGTTTGGATCATCCCTACAATCAAATTCTGCCAATTACCAGTGTCGCAATGTAATTCAGCATATACATACCAAGCACACGTGCAACCTTGTAGAGTAGAATAAAACTGATGCACCCAAAGTGAGGGTGGTAATGCTTCCTATCCTACTATCTAGAGTCTCTCACACTGATGGATATGATGTTGAACAAGTTGATCACCATGATAAGGGAAAATCTTTGTAGGTGCATTACTTCTTAAAAACCTGGTTGATAAGGTGGTCCCAATCTCTTCCCATTCCAAAATATTAGCCCTGTGAACCACCCACCAGCATGCTATTGTCCCGTGTAAAGTATATGATAGCATATCTTGTCTTTTAATCTGGTTAGCCTAGATTGCCTCCATGGCCTGCAGGAATCCAACCAAATATTTGGATCCAGTATATCGGGGTACTGGGCGACTTATACATCGGACAAAGTGAAAACCCTTCTTGTAAGCAACCACACACTTAACTTCGTGCCCCACCATTTCATAAGTACCATGAGCCCAATTATCATAAGAAATACTGGTAGTATCGCTAATTGACTGAGAATCTTCCCAATGAAGGATTCCTTCCTTAGATGGCTCATTGACCTCTGGGTCCTGAATAACACATATAAATTCTATTCAAGTCATCTTCAATCAAAGGTTCCACATATGGTATGGATTTCCCATCTGTTAATGGTATTATGACCCTTTCCTCCTTGTTCTCGAAGCTGATATACCCTTTGTTAAACCTCAAATCAGCATTGTTTGCATAACACCAAGGGCGTCCAAGCAAAGCTGGGAAGCTATCTGCTTCCGCAAGTGCTAACACTTTGAAGTCTCCTATGAACTTGGCCCTTTGTATAGTGAAAGATGCATCCTTCAAAACTCCTATGGGAGTAGATTTTTTTCTATTTGCCATGAACAATATATTAGATGATGGCTGCAATGGAAGTCTCCCTATTTGTACCCATGCATCCATTGTAAGTACATTCACTTCCACACCTGTGTCAATAAAAATATTTCTCAACAACCAACCATCCACAATAGCATTCAAAGTGATCTCCTTGTCATAATCAATGCTATCGGGGGGGAGATTTGCATGGAGTATTTGTCTTCTAGTCTTAGTTCCCATGTGTGAAGTATTCCCCTTCAACCAATTTCCCAATAAAGGAATAATATTCTCCTGATGCAACATTCTACATACCTCTTTGATGTCATCAATATCAGACGGGGCCTTTTCTGTATCCTTATGCTCCAACTTCTGAGATTGCTCTTTCAAACATTGTATTTACCTTGAAGGCTTCTAAGGACCTCCATAGTTTCCTAATAGACTTCTTTTTGATAAGTTGGATCTAGATACCTAGCATGAAAAACCTCCTCCCTAGTGATTGTTAGCTTATGTTTCAATACATCTTTTGCACATGTTGCCTAAACTCGTGTTGTTATCTTGATTGTTACTACCTCGGGTTCTGGTGTTAACTTGGGCATCCACTAATTCTCTACCACGTGCTAGATTCTTACCATCCCTGTGCCTTTGTTTTCTTGCTTGTCCTGCTTACTGAGATGTTCATACAAGTCCAGACACTCTTCATAACTATGCCCCTTTCTACAAAATGAACAGGAAATATTATGCGGGCATTCATGCCTAGAATGGTTAGGTGAGTAGCATGTATAGCAAGTTCCTCAAGGAAATTCACCTCTTTTTCCGCCTCGGCCTTGCTCTCCATATCCACCTCGATATCCTTGTTCTCTTCCATGAACTCCTTCAAATATTTTGTCATTCCTGTCATAGCGCACTTGATTATAATCCCTATCCTGATGCTCATTCTTTCCTTTAGAACTATCAAAAACACTCACCTATCATACCCTAATATCAATGGCATCATGGATATGGCCAATCAATCTACAATCTTCAGTATCATGGGTCGTGGACGTACAAATTTTATAAAAGGAGGATACATTCTTCCTGATCATGCATTGTAGTAGGGGGCAGTGACTAGCATCATGATTCAAATGGTAAATCTCACAGTCTAACAATAGTGAACGTACAGATCTGTGAGGGCAACTATCCTTGGTATGGCCTTCCACTTCACAATCTATACACCAGATTCCTAAGTGCATCTCATGAGCTGAGTTTGCTGATAATTTCTCTAATTTTTTCACCATAGCTGCTATCTTAGCCTCCAAAAATGAAATAAATCCAATGTCAATACTCCCAACTGCCTCAGCATGTAGAGCTACTTCCAATGCTTCACGCGGGTCGGTATAAGTCTTATGTGATAGTGCTCTTCGAAATGGAGTAATCAATCCCCTGATAAACCATTGTGCATGCTGACTTGCATGTATGTCATAGGAGAGTTTGGATAGAAGTGTTTTTAAAATGGGCATCATACTCATTTACACTTTCAGTAATGCCTTGCTTTATATCCTTAAGTGCGCTTATACTCTTTTTCTCAAACTCTGGGCTATGGAACTCTTTTAAGAAAGCATCTTTCAATGCTGCATAATCAATACAAGTTTGATTGGGATCAAACTTCCTATACCATCTATGCGCACACACCTATAACGTAGTAGCAAATTGACTTGCCTTTTGCTCAGAAGCCATGATGCCTTTCACATGCCACAATATTTCACACATATGAATATGTTCAGCAGCATCCTCAATACCTCTGTACTCTAGGAGATGAAGAGACATCTCCATATAAATGTTCTGGGGTTGTCGCGGGCCTTGACCACCTGACCCAGAACCTCTTTGGTTTCCTCTACCTCCAAAACCACTTGAACCACTGGAACTAGAACTGCCCATACCTCCCGATCCTCCTAAAGTTGGAATAGGGCATGTAGATGCACTTCCCTGTGTCTCGACACTGGTACTATAATGGACCCCTACAGTCTATGAAGTAGTCCCAATTCTAGAGGTGAATCCCACACTCGATGCGCTCATAGTCTGTGTAGATGATGAGCCTAAAAATGTACCCCCAAAGAATAACAAAGTTGTCTATGTTGCCATTGATGTTCTTACTGCCTGACTTGTTTCTGATCTTTTACTTCCTAAATGAAAACTTTGTTTACCTGTTATACTAGATACTAGAAAACCAAGCACAAGGGCTAGGTTAGCAGGTTGGCTTAGATGTGTGCCTATGGCTGAGGTCGTATCTGCTAGCACACTTCCATGTGAGGCCGAAGAGGGTTCTCTGTCATGCTTTCCTAGATGGGGGAGTTCCTAATGCTCTAGCTCTTCTTCATCCTCATGAGCCTCAAATCCTTCACGAGCCATCTCTCTCCATAACACCATCTATTCTGCAACTTATTACTTCTTGCATAATTCCCTCTTGCATGCCTCATCATACTTCATCTGCCTCTCTTCCCTCTACCGTGCTGCCGCTAGGTCTACCATCTTTCACCAATCATGTTCTTATGCCCATGCGTGGAGATTTTTTAGCTTGCCATAGGTTTATCTTCCAAGTTCAATGTTACCATCAGTATCTTGATTGCCATTGGAATACCTTGCAAATACGTCCCTCTAGGATATCATAGGAACTGGAACTTAGCTACCTTCGGGAATGAATAATTTGAAATTGAATACTCCATAATATAGTTATTTAGAGAACCACGAAACCAAGTATCTACCGTGTGAGTCCAGATCAAGTTAGCATCATATAGTGTTTGAAATTCCTATTGTGTCCAAACAAGTGTGTGATACCTAAAATTCCGCTTAGATGCATATGCACTCAACCACTCATATAATTCTATGGGAAAGATAGCAAAGAAGTTTTCGTATAAACTGTCATACAAATTCTGCTCTACCCAAGTGCGTGCATTAAATCCAGATCCAGTGTTAAACCTTCATGTGTATTCTTCCTCCAGATCGTGAATCCATTCTTCAATGCTCACCAAAGTTAGCTGATATGTCTTCATCACGAACCATCCTGAAAACAACTGAAAAAGAGGTCCCGGTAATGGAACCAATGATGTAGCCTAGAATTCTCAAATACACCAAGTCACGCTGGCACATCACTCAGCATAGGCTGATCACTCACCTGAAGCACGCCAAGGTGCCAGATCCCTCTTTAGGGTTGTTGTAGCAGGATGGTAACATGGTGAAATGATGAGGACATATAGTTAAGAACTAATCCATAATTACACAGTTATATCGAACCAGATCTATAAAGGCATGCATTTAAGTATAAATCATCAAGAAATCAATAGCATACAATGATAACACATATAAGACACTTTAGTTCAGACAACATTCTTCATATATTAAACATGACAACAATACAGAGGCTTGATACAAAATAGTCATGCGTGCATGGATCTATTACAATTATCTAGTCTCATGCACTCATGAATCTCTAAGCCTTTAACATTGTCTATCAACTAGGTGATTCATCTAATATATATAGGGTGGGGAACTTTCCCTTCACTGCTAACTATGCCAAAAATACGTCACACGCTAATAATAGCCATGCGCCGTTTATAATTATAGCCATACATGTAAGTATGCTATTTATAGATCACTTACAATTAACTAGAGTGTTGAATCTATTCTTGGATTACTTCCATGCAATAGTGCTTCGAAATGATCCTAGAAATATAGACAAAGCATGGCACACAAATCTCAACATCACTTTGTGTGTCCTGCACACTAGCCTCTGAAAATATACTTGATCTACAAAATCGGCTAAGTCCTGAAAGTTTGACTCTGCACCTCCGCACACGACGCCTTCCTATTCCTTTGTGCCTTCAATCCCATCATGTTTTTCCACGTGGACTTTGTGTGTGAGTTCTGCTAAGTGTTTTATCTAATCAACAAGTCTATTCAGATCACATCCACCCTTTCTTGGGCCACATTCAAAGTTGCACAAGACTTTCCCTTCAACCTTGAGTTCTAAAGCTTCTATTCAATTATCTATCTATCCATTTATCTTTATCATTCATATATCATTATCATTGTTATCAATATACTTAATTATATCAAAATGAGATGCCATTTTCCAAGGAAGCCCCTTTGGATACCTAGAATTGGCCTTTGCTGAGCATCCCATTCACCTATTTATCTAATCTATTTTTTTCAGTTTCTCTTATTTACTGGTTTCTTTGTTAGCAAAATAAAAATGAAGTTTTATCTAACAAATATCTAGCAATATCAACATCCAACATCGTGGGTATTAGTAAACCCCGACATATTCTGAGGTTTTTTTATTATGTTATTTTATATTGTTAAAGTTGAAAATAAAAAATCTCTGGTACATTCTAGCATGTCTAGCGGGACCTCATCCCTTTTATTTCATTTCAAATTAATTAACTCTCACTTTTAGGTTCTCTGGTTTATAATCACTAATGATCCAATCAAATCGCCAGCAATTCCTATAAATCACTGATGATATCTGTAGATTATTCCTGATTGCTTAGTCAGTCAGCCTTTAACATTCATTTCTTTTTTCTATCTTTTGTTTTCATCTAACCCTTGCAGATTTCTTTTTTGGGAGTGTGTTTTCTGCATTGTAGCTTTACTAAAAAAATCAAAAATTTAAAATTATAAAAAGAAAGCATTCTACAGGTGCATTTCTTTCCTCTCTTTTTATTCCCAAGCATTTCATTATTTTTTTTTGTCCTCATAGAAATCAATATTTATTTGGGGTTTAAAACAAACCTCTCATCCTTCTTAATCACATAATTTAATTAGGATGTTAATAGATTGCATTCACTTAATCTCCCCCAAACACAATGAAATCACTTTAAACAAAAATCTGCATCAAAAAAATTCCTACACTGGTGGACCTACTTGGATTTGATCACTAAGGGGAGAATCTAACTCAATTTTTTGGTTGATTATAACTAATCTAGTTGTTGTTATATTGGCTAAGCACTTGAATTCCTTATCACCATGGGACCGTGAAGTGAGGGGGTATGCCCTAATACCAGGCCCTGTACCGACACCAACATGGATTTAGGCCTTACATACATTTGGATCTATTGAGGGATCCATCCATAAACATCACCTGAAACTATCCATAGAATTTCATTTCAAAGGACCCCATCAACCATTTTACACATTTAACTTTTCTCTTAAAGTAATCAAGATAATTAAAAATCCTTCTGCATGATTTGTCTGTTGTCTGTAATCATAAATTTAGATTTATATTTTTCATTTTTAGGTGATTTTTTGTTTCCATGGTTCTTAAAATAATAAAATCTCTTCTCCAAAACTCTTACAACACGACTAATCGATTCCAACAATCCTTAGAAAATGCCCAACAATCCATGCCTTCAAATTTACATACTTCTTCACTTTCTACACTTTTCAAAGCATAAAACCCTTGCAAAAACACTTTATGTCAATCTTTAACTTTTTAAACACTTTATTAGCTCTCAAAATATGCCTTTGAACTTGAAAAAATCTCACACCTAGGTCACACTTTTTGCACACTCAACTAGTTCAACTTTGCACCCAAAACATCACTTTTATAGCATCTCCTTGATTCAAATTCAAAATAGGTCACTCTAAATATTGTATTTCAACCATATAATCTTAAAAGAATCAAACAAGAATCACCACAATAGTCACATATGACCCAAGTAGGTTGTCCTAGACAAAAACCACTTATCATGCACCAACAAGCCTCAAAATCCCATCGCTAGGATGAGAAAAATCTCCCCATGCCAAAACTATTTATATTAAAGCTCTATAATATCACCAAACATTATTAATATGACATTTAAACATCATCTATGGTCACAATTTACATGAACCAATCAATTTATTCCATTTAATGGGCCCACTAGCTCGTTGCCTTCACAAAACAACTGTTTCCAGCACCCTGATTTCACCTTTGGGCCTCAAGACCACCTAATAACACCTCAACTATGGCATGTGACCACTATATGTAAATCTAAAAACTTGTAGAAAATCCCTAAGCAAGTTATACATCATTGTTGTCGTGTAAATATGCAACAGGGAAATTGGAAGTTTCCAAGCAAGACAACCATACCCCTGTGCTGAAATGTTCATGTTTTATCATTCTTAGGCACCCCAGGTCAAATCCATTAGTCTGGTCACCCCCTATTTGATGTCAAATTTTTCCCCTAGGTGATTTAGGAAATTATATTCATTCCCCCTAGGTGATTTTAGGGAGTTCTGAAAAGATGCTATCTTCTGGCAGTATTGGGAAGGGTTATCGCTGGCCTTCCCAAGACTGGATCAAACCCCCTAGAGTAGAACATAAGGGAAAAATTCAACATGTAGTTGAATTGAAGACCTTATAAACATCATGGAAATTATTTTGGAAGGTTTGGGGAAGTTTTGAAAGACTTGGAGCAGTCTGAGTAAAAAACATGGTTCACAAGCCTAGGCAATACACATGCCTAAAACAGTTGTTGGGCTTCAGAAGAAGATTCCAGGAGCTCTGGATGGAGTTATAAGTAAAAAACATCTAAATAAATAGGATTCCAAGACTTACATTATGGTGAGATAATATTTTCACAAAACCTTGGTGCATATGATTGGAAGGCAGTTTTTCTCATGCACACGTGGAGTCTCAAATAAAAAATCTGATTTTTCATGGATCATATGGTTGAATCAAGACATGATACCCAAACCATTGCATCCAAAATTCCATTTCCATTCAGGATCATATAAAATTTCACCAAGAAATTCCACCGGGAAGCTCAAGTTATCATCATCCTCCAAGTTACCCTCTCAAAGGCAGTTCAAGACTTAGTCAATTTTCAGGAGGACACATGTCAGCACCAGGATCCTGGTGGGATTTCATGTCCCCAAAGTCCCTAAGGTTAGGTACAAAAACCTTGGAAAAATTCACCCAGCCCCCATGTGACCTCTGGGACCCTCATGTGACCTCCAGACTTGACAGTTCAGCCCCCAGGTGTATTTTTGGAGCATCCATTCCCTACCATCGGATCAAGCGCCATGTGTCAGCTCTAGGACCACCGTGGAAATTGATGTCCCTCATGACCTGAGGTCAGGGACATAAAAAACATGAAAAAATGCACCTGGCCCCTATGGGGAGTCTTTTGGTCATCCATTGTGACCGACTTTCATCCCCCAGGTGCATTTTTGGAGCATCCATTCCCTGTCGTCGGATCAAGCGCCACGTGTTAGCTCCAGGACCACCAATGTGGAAATTGATGTCCCTCATGTCCCTAAGGTTAGGTAAATCAAGCATGGAAAAATGTACCCAACCCTATAGGGAGTCTTTTGGTCACCCATGTGACCGAATTTCACCCCCCAGTGCTTTAAAGCAACTTTTCTCACCTTCATTCCCTGCTGTCAGATCACTGCCACATGTCGTCCTCTTGACCACCATGGAATTTGATGTCCCTCACATCCTTGAGGTTAGGGAAATCAAACATGAAAAATTTCTCCCAAGATTCTCCCTCCATGCATTCAAAAATTTAAAAAATCTGTCGCTTAGTGCTTCTAGTGCTTCCAGCTGATTCCACTCCCGTGTACAGACAATCTTCATCCTTCCTTTGAAAATTCATTCCATCACTCTGCCATTGCAAAAAACTCAGACCAGGTCAACAAGCAACAAAGGTGAAATACCTTTCCCATGGTGATATGCAGGTCTCAGAAGGAATTCTCATCAAGCTAAGAAGGATAAATAAAGAACAACGAAGAAGAGAAAAGTAAAATCTCCATAGCCAAAAAATGAAAATATGAACAAATCCTATAAACCAGTGCACGAATCCACAAACCATTGACTACTATTTTTTCCTCTATCAGATACCATTAAAAACATAACCTCAAACTCTCCTCTCATGTGACAGAGCATTCACAACAAAGAAATCTCCTTTCTAGCTCAACCAAGAAAGAAGTGGGATTTCCCGTCGAACCGGTTGTTTGATTGAAGTAAGATCGCATGTGAAGCAACAGAGTAAAAAATACACATCAAAAATATAATTTTCTTTCCAAGCAGAGGAGAAAACCAGACCTACAATTTTGAGGTCCATTAATGGTTGCCACATCCAGAAGCACTGCTAGGTCTGAAAATTAAAACTTTAAAATCTCTTGGACTATTAAGCGGGCGGGATCAAAATTTTAGAGGGCTGATATTGGGAAAAAAACCATATCAATTTTTTTTTCCATGTCACTCCGACTCCCAGAAGCTAAATTTCTAAAAATATCAGGTCTACTACATATGAACTACTATTTCGGGAAATTCATTAACAGAAGAACCTGCGAAGGAGACGAAGACATTGGAGGTGCACTATAGCTGAGAATTCACCAGAACAAACATTTTTGGCACTTACTAAAAATAGTAAGTGGGCCCTCGAACACCTGCTAAAAATAGAAAGTTGATCTAGAAGGAATGAGGAACACAGGGAGAAAGAGGAAAACTGAGCCGCAACATCTAGTTGAAGATCGGGGACTTGATTTTTCACACTTACTAAAAATAGTAAGTTGTTTTTTCTAAGGGAGACATGAAGCCAAAGTGGACGGGTCAGAATCTAACACAACCCTTCACCTACGAGTATGATGTGGAAGACAACGATGTCTTATACATGGACCTGAATGACCTTAAGACTTGCATGGCCTCCAAGGACCGAAGGAGGATTGAAGACCAGATATTCACAAGTGGCTTGTTCACTGCTGCAGGACACCCAGTGTCTGTGCAGAGTCTCAAGTTAGTCCTAGCCTGCTCTTTCCACTACGATCCTGAGACACGAACCATTCGAGCTGAAAATGGTACAATGATGGTGGTCATCAGCCCTAGGACCATCACTCTCTTTGTAGATACCGACATCCCCTAGCATGGTCATCATCTAAGAGGACAGGGTCATGCACAATTGGGAAACAATGGATTCATATGTCTAAGGAGTAACACTCGGCTCATGGTTGAAAATAGGAAGAAATACCTCCAAGATGCCAAAGAATCTTCCAAGGTGTGATTTTTGAGAAGGGTATTCTGATGTCATCACTCTCCTCAGTGGAGTTATGGGCAAAGAAAGCAAGAGATACTTCCAAGACTGGATGGGCCTTTTCATCCTAACATTGACAGAAGGAAGACAGAGAATTGACTGGGGGCAGATCATTAGTGACAATCTCCATCTGTAACTACTCCAAGTGCCCATGAAAAAGAATTTCCACATGAATTCTTACCTATTCTATCTCCTTGCAAGCTCAAGATCATTCAAAGGATTGGCTCTCATGCAGAACATTACTGCCAAGTTACCTGCATTCAAGAAACTTCCACAGTTGGTAATGGAGGAGAGAAAAAAGCATTTTTCTCATGTGAATGATGCATTCACTATGTACGTGGTAAATCTTAGAAGGGGATCTTGAAGCTAGGATGTCACCAAAAGTGGCATCCCTGATTAAGGAATACGGCTCATACTTCATACAATTCTCAACATTCTCCTACATACGAGTCGCTGGCTTCGACCAAGCTCTGTTAAAACTACCTAAGTACCTCAGTGACCAGATTATATTATTCAAGCTCTATAGGTAGATCACTCAAGTGAATAACAATCTCAGAAGTAGGAGAAATAAATTGATTTCATTCCCTATATCTCTACGGGAGTTCACATACAAAATCTCAAATGACACATCTCACCTTGAGGCGGCTTTCACACATTTGAATTTACATTCCTACATCATCAGGCCCAACTTTGACATTTTGAAGATTCTAACTTGTTCTATGTCCCAGAATTTCAACATGAGCCATAAGTCGAGGACTACTGGGCCAACTATATTGACAAGTTTGAAGTATGTGAAAAGGACCACATGAGGATGACAATCTGTGAGATGAATAAATTTAAGTTCTCTTGGTATGAAGACATCTTACATGATGATGGGACAGAGATTTACGATCCTAAGTACCCAACAGTCAAGATGTCCCCAATGCCCCAAATCAATTGGCATGTTCATGAATCAAGAGATATATTCGAGTATACTGAAAAGGTTGTAAGGAGAATGAGGAACAAGTTTAAGAAGAGGACTATGATCACTCAGTCACAAGGAATTTCTCCAAGCCAAAATCAAGCTTCACATCATTCATATTCAAAAGTGGTGGAGGTGACTTCCAACTGTAAACACTCTGGAGTGAGGTCAAAAAGGAAGGCCATAGAATTGGAAACTTCTCCCCATGAGAAGACACCCAAGAAATTCAAGGAAGAATAAGGTTCATTGGCGTTGTTGCAGGAGGAAGACATGATCTCAATAATGTAAACAAAAAATCCAGCAGTAGATGCACAAATGAACGAGGAGTATATGACTCACGATCCAGTTTTTGAACCACTACAAGAGGTCTTTCATGTTATCACCACCAAATCCCATCTCATTTAGGAATTTCTCCCTCCACCAAAACAAATAATGTTTGATACACCCATCATTCCTGGTGAGATGTTTCTATGGATGTGGGAAATGGTCATCCGTGACACTCGCATGCAACAAGTAGCAGCCCCCAATCTATCAGTGATTGTCTCATTGGCTAAATAAAAAAGGTCAAGAAAGATCGCACAGACGGCCTCACGATTCTATAGTGGGGAGACATGTAATCAGTACATCAAAGTATCTTGACCAAAAGTAATCAAGTTAGTGGATGATATGACACCAGATGACTACGAGATGAGCATGATCCAATTGGGACCAGCTACTCATGAGGGAGATTTATACATATATCAACAATCTTCTACTTACATGGTGGCACGAAATAAAGAATATAAAGAGAAGATTGAGGTACTAGAGGAACAAGTATGAACTCTTTCATCTTATGTGCAACATCTGGTGGAACCAAGCACTACAACACTTCCTATTGAGAAAGTGGCACCCATCAGTAGCTTCGATCTAGAATCCATTAGAAGAATGCATGAGCTCACGATGGAGGGGCAAGAAAACAGTGAATGGATTAACTCAATATCCAAAAAAGGGAAGCCAAAACTCCAAGATATAGTCAATATTTTTGCGTATATGTGCACAACAACCAAAAGAATGAGAGCACTCAAAGAGGATGTGGAGAAAGAAAAATATTACTTGGAACCTCTGGGACTAGTAGTGAGTGATATGAGCAACACCCACTATCAAGATTTGATTGATAAGAAGGTTTTTAAAACTCCTGTAGAAGACTTGACACGTATATGGGAAAGGGCCTTGGAAATCAGATTTGAATAAATAAATCGAGCCTTCACAGAGCTAGGGGAGAAATAATAAAAAAACATACAAGTTGCAAGATAATATAAATTAGAAAGTTTAGAAACTTGGAGTACCCGTAATTAGCGAACACACAACTGTTGATGAAGTGATCAGCCCTTTCAAGGAATATGTCAAGAAAGGGGTAGGCAACCCATTGTACTTCACTAAGGATACTCTCAAATTATTCTCATAGATCCTAGCCTCCATTGCACTTATCGCAGAAAAGAATTCATCATGGTTTAGGAAGTGTAAGGACATCAACAGTGTGACTGATGGATGGACTGAAACCTTGAGTTGCATTCGCATCCCTCATGCCAACAAAGTAGAACCAGTAATGGCTTGTTTCAAACAAGATCTTGGAAAGATAGAATCCTTCTCAAGATCACAAAGTGGAGAGAAATCAGAGATCAGATCCAAGTCCACCGTAGCATCTCATCCTTCAGCATAATTCTTCTTCTTCTTCCTCTTCTTTCTTTCTCTCTTCTCTTCTCATACAATACTCTCTCTCTCCTTAACATTATGTTTTTGCATTGAGAGTTGCACTTTTTAATACGAATTAAGTGACTTTAGAAATATAATGTAACTTTAAGTCACCTTACTATTATAAAAGGGACTTAAATATTTAAAGTGGAATATGAACAATCTTAAGTCATATTAAGGTATTCAAAAAGTCACCGAGAAGATGAAGAATTTCCTCCTCTTCTATAAATTGTAGCAAGCTCCTCATTTGAGGGTCTTATTAATTTGATCTTTTGAAAATTCTTAGATGTTGGAGCTATTTTTTATGAATTCATGGGAGATATATCTTTGTGAAGAAAGCAAGAGATAACAAGTTTCTTCCATTTCTCCTACTAAAAAATGTCTTCTACTTCCCACACTATGTACAAATTCTACTTGAGCTTCAATAAAGGAAAAAGGAATTTTAGCCTATTTAATTGAGGAGTTTATTGGTACTTTGTGTTCATTAATCTCTATTTAGTCTTGTTGATGTTTTCCATATTTGTTTTCTTCTTAAATACAAGTGCATGTAATGAAACTTCTGGCTAGTGTGTGCAAGTCTCTAATTTTCTACTTACAACATTACTTTCACCTTTCTAAATATTTTCACTCCCCCTTCTCACCTTCATAGAAAATTATTCCCTTACGGGATACCTATAAGAATTTCTCGCAGGGCCAGTGGAGATCCCCTGTTGGATCCCCGACCGAAAGGCAACCAGGACAAAACTCACCATTTACTCTTGCATGCACGTACAGTAGCTACACTGATCAAATAGAGGGACTTAGAATCCTAGAGCATTGGCAAGATAACCACCAATTTTTCCTCAAAAAAATTTCTCGCCAACAATCATGAAACATTCACCTTCTCAAACCGCATCAACTTTACCCTTTACCAAATCAAGCTTCCTAAAAAGTAGTTTTAAAAATTCAATTGGTTTGCACCCTTTATAACTCTTTAAATACCTCTAAATGGATGTTAAATGAATCCTTATTCACTTTTCATGTGTTAGCAATCATCAAATCAACCATATCATGCTCCGACCAACTCATTCTTTCAAAAAAATAAGTTTTATCTTGCAAAATTAAGAAACATTCTTGTTCACAAACTAACCTAGAAACCAAATAAAATAAAATCATCGTAAAACAATCAATACATCACTAGAAAGGTATCTGAATCAAAATTTCAGAAAATATTATAACTCCTTCCAAATCCAAGTGAAATTCCTTTAACCATGTCAATATCTGCAAACTGCCTGAAACTGCCCCAAAATTACCCTTTGACTAGTCAACATAAATGAAGCATACTTGACCATTTAACTGCATCTCTATGGCCTAAAACCATGTTATCTAGTTTTACCAATCATAGGCCAAGGCATGCTAGCACATCACTTAGAAAGATCTGAGAACTCACCCGAAGCATGCAAGGGTACAGGGTCCCTCTTTTTATGGCAGCTTTGTTAAGGAGCTAGCATGAAAAGACATATAATCCATATCCATAACAACCATTCAAGAGTAAATCATAAACAAAAATAGATCACAACCATAGTCCATAAAGTTTTAATTAAGAACTAAGATTATATTTACCATCCCATAACCATGAATATACACATCAACAAGTAACATCCATCCAAAAAGATCCATATTATTAATCATTCATAGCCAGAGCTGAATACATACATATATTATCTCCATAAGCTATGCATGCTTATAAACTAGCAACATAACTCTACTACAAAAAATACTGACTTCTCAAACTGTACAAATTGATACATATTTATAGGTAGTGGATACTTTACCTTCACTACTCATGCACTCTCAAAATAGGTTGCATGCTAACAATAGCCATGTGTTGTTACAAAAGCAACTACAAAAGCATACAAGCTTCGCCTAATAATAGATTACCTATTAATAACTCCAGATCTAATCCTATTATTAACCCAAAAATGTCCATGTTGCTTTATGCTCCACTTTTTCCCAAAAATAGCTTAGTGTGTCTTCCAAGGATTCTACCAAAAAAAATTCAACACTCAATCCAAGGCATGCCTCGCACTCCAACCTATTCTTAGCCCAAATAATGAAAAACAACTAAGTCTGAACTCTTACTTTTCCCTCGATGCACCCTACAACTGTTAATCCTCCACACACACCTACGCACATGCTTCCTGCATGCCCCATCCTTATGTGCCTCTAATAATTAGGCTATATTTCATCAGCCCAACATTACCCCACACTAATTTCATTTCTACCATGATAATGGGGAATCACATCTTGTACCTCCATGAATAAAGAATAAGGAACAAAAGAATAATTGTATACATAGAATGAAAGAATATATGGGCTCTCTATCCTTCAGAAGGCAACATCAACTCAAGGTACCCATTCTTGATTTTTGCGTCAAATTCATTCCACTCACTTATCACTTTCTCTGTCTTCTCTGGAATTTTTGCAAATATGCCTTCCATTTCATCCAGGGTCATTTTCTCGCCCTAGTTCTACAATACTCTAAGAATATTTTCTAGATCTGAGACCATCCCATCCATCATATCTATACGCCATGTTATGAGTTTCCTTATTTCTTTGATTCTTTCCTTCTGAGGGTCTTGGGCTGCTATAAGCACATCACGCTTTTCTACTATTAAATCAAGCCTCTCCTTACGCCCAAGTGTTTTATTGTTCATCACAACAAGGACTAAATTCTCCTCAATTAAATTACTTTCCTTGATGATCACTCCAGGGTCTGCACATTATTCAAATTTGAATCTTTTGTCTTCATTTCATCTCTCAACATCTGTAGGGAAGACACATACCCAACTATTCTTCACACTATTGTAGCCTTTTATTTCTCCCTGTGCTGTAATATCTTCTTTTGTCTGTGTAGCCCACATCTCCCTCGTTTCCTCCGGTGCGCTTAGCCACTTCTTAATCAATAGGTGAACATAATCTTGTAAGAATTTTAAGGACTGGTATGTTCATTCCACTTTTTCATAAATATACAGATGCGCATCAATTACTACCTTTTCGAGATCCGCTACAAAATACAGATTTCTTTTCTTTTCTCTTTATCCTTTTGCACACTTCTATCAACTTTTCCACTTTTTATTTTAAGATCTTTTCCTCTTCTATCAAACCTCTCAGCGCAGCCGACTTATCAATATTTATTCTTGTTACCTTTGTTGTTATCTTATTCAGTGCATTACTTTCTTTCTCATTGGTAAACTTTGTAGGCTTTACCATCCAGTGCACACTCTGAGACTTTTTCTTCATCTTTCTCCTAGTACACACATCCTCCTTCACATCAAATTTTGGTTCATGAATATGTGTTTGTATACCCAAAGATAACTTCTTTTTGGTGCCTAAATTGGATGCTTCAGGGTCCATAAGCTCCCAACCATATAGCTCCTCAGGATTTAAAGTAATTTGAAACCTAGTGCAAATGATCTTTGTGGGATCATCAACATATCTATCTGTAGGCATCATACATTTCTCCTTTATCTCCTCCTGAGCACTTCCCTTTTGGAACATGTACCCCAATATAATGTATTGGCCCTTCACCTCTATGTGCAACATTTGGTTCACCGGATGGTTCGCCCTTATCTTTATCTTCATCACCACCTATATCTTTGTGCTCCTCAAAGAGATCTATATCATCCTTCACTTCTTCCTTATTTGGTTCCTCTTTATCTACAATAATCACAGGGGTATCCTCAATGATATGTGTGCTGTCATCTAATTTTTCACCCTCACTCTCCTTAGTAGGAATATATTTGCACCTTTTATTCTCTGGCTCTACCTTCACATGAGATTCTCTTAGTGACCTTCTAAGTGGTTGTGAGGGCCCCACACATGTGCCTTGTGGATTTTTCCTTTTTAAGACCCTTTTGATTTGGTGTTCCTCAACGCCCTCAACTATATCTATCTCCATAGTGCATGTCTGTATTCCCACTTCCTCATCTTCTTTTTTCATTGGAGGAGTTGTCTCACGTGTTATCTTCTCTCCTACAGTTGGTTTCCTTCTTCCACTATGATCTAGGTTACCTCTATCTTCTTTCAATTCTTCCTCTTCTTCTTCTTCTTCTTCATTATGGGGAAGATTATGTTTCCTACAACATCTTGCAATGTGCCCACAGTATGTTTCCCTTAGGAAACTCAGGGATCCTAAATTCATTCTCAATGTATTTTCCATTTTCCAATTCGGGCTTAAGGTAGATGTATATCTTAGTCACTCCAAACTTCCCAATTTCAAAACTCGTAGGATTGATGCTGATATCATTTGAAATTAACTTCTCAATGTAATAAGACTTACCCAGGTAGACATATGTCTTCCAAAGTGTATAGTAGTCATAATACACTTTTTCTACATTAAAGGAAAATATGTGTGCATTTGAGAACTTTTCCACCGAGGCCTAAAAGTAGCATAAGGTGAAGGCATATGGGAGCTTGCACCAAGGGCTCCACTTTTCATCATTCATTCCAAAACACCCTATTATGAAAAATTGTTGATATATGACAAACTGGACCTACTTCTCTAATATTGAGGGAAGGTCCTTAGGTATTCTCCATTTATATTCAAATGAAATGCACATGTTATCATACCAAAGTTCTATCCTTTTCCTTTAGGGTCCATTCATGGATTCATCACATGTATATTTTGAAAATCTATCTGAAAGGGACTTCTTATTTTCAGGGTATTTCCAAATATTGTCTTTTGGCCCGTTAGACACTCTAATTTCTACAATCAATGGACAAAAGGATGGTACCAAAACTTATCTTGTCTCCTTGGTGCGCCTCTGCAATGATAGTCTCAGCAATAAAGGATGAAAAGTTGCAAATCTCCCCTTTCGTCATCTTCTTGACAATATGTAGCCATCTTTTGTTCACCTGACTCCATTGTTCCTGGTTGTTAAGCTTAGTAAGGAGGTGTGTAACTTCCTAGATCACATGGCAATTTTGTAACTTACAGATATCCATTTCACACCCTCCTTTTGCATAAGATAGCACTTCTATGGTTTCCTCTACGCCATCATCATAAGAAAGATCACTCCCAATCTTTGTTCCTGAGCTTCTTAACCCTATCCATATCCCAATTAAGGGCATGGTAAGTCACATTCGCCACCCAAAAAAATAAAATAAGTCCTCATGGACTCAGGTCATCAACCAATGGTAAAGATTTTCTGGCTTGCCAAAGTATAGGAGCTCATTGATAGCATTTTCTCTCCTGCATCATCATATACTACCATGGCATTCTCTATTTGTAAAGTTGTCTTCACCACCAATAGATTGTTTAATTCATCCTTATTATCCTTAGTCCAATGATTATAGTCACTCACTTTACATCATCTAACATGTGACTCCCAATCATGGCCCAAAAATACACCTTTTGGGTATTGCACCTCAAAAAAAGAACTTTTGGGGGTATCTTCCACATCTACTTTTGCTTCCTTTGGCCTCCTGCCCATTGTAGTCACTCTTGGTTCTCACTTTGGGGCCATTGTGATGATAAAAAGTGTTTTTACAATTGATTTGAGCTTTGTAACCCTAAATCATGGATTTTCTTCCTTGCACACCTTTGCTTCACTCAATCACTCTCTCTAATGGAGCACCAACCAATCCCATGAAAAAATATCTTTCGTTCAATCTCTATCACATCTCTTTTCACACTTTCTTACACAACTAACTCTTTAGCTCACTCTATAACTCCCTCGAACGTTTCTTCTCATGATGCAAGGTAAAATTGCTATCGTAATTCTACCTTTTATAACATTTGTAAATTTATCCATATTTATTTCTCTCCACCTACCACCATACTCAACATTGAATGATGTTTGGTTCCTTTTCTGCACTAATTTTTCTGCACCCCAATCATAACCTTATGGCATGCCCACTAATTCTCGACCACATATTCCCTTACGTTTACCTTCCTACACCAAAGTACTTATCCATTGCGCCTCACACCAAGTATTTTCCCATGTTTCTTCCTACCCCGCATTACACTATGTGTCCTTCCATCTATGCATGGTCTTCATCTATGATAAATTTTTCTTTATCCACACCCTTACTTCCAGCACCTACAAAATATTTCTCTATGCATATGCATCTTCCAATGGATGTTTAAAACTGGCCCATTTATCATGTATATACTCCACCCCACACTAAAACTGTGTTTGGTCCTTTACGCATGAATTCAATAGATAATAATCAACTACTGGAACATAAGTGTGGTTATTACAAAAAAACACTAAACTAAATTGAAAAAACATAACAACGATGAAAGGAAACACTTTTAAATAAAATGAATTAAAGGAAATCTAATATAATGAAAATAATGCCTTATTATAAACACCAAGAAGACTTATTTATAGTAGGGCTTCAACCTACTCCTATTGAAGTAACTGGGAAACTGAGTGCCATCCAACTCCTTTAACTAACAAGCACTTGAATCAAGTATGTAAGTCACAACATATGGTCTTATCCAATGCACTTGAAAATTTTTAGGGTGGCACAAAAACTTGGAATCATAAAGAAGAATCATCTTCCCAACTTAAATTGTCTTGTTCTTAATATGTATGTCATTTCATGCCTTCTGCATGGCCTTTTCTATCCTCTGACTCCACCGATCAATGGCGTTCCTTTCATCCAATTGTATTAGTTTATAAATGTGCTCTTCAAGTGATTTTTCATCATCTAGGCCTCCTGCACGTGCAATACGCAAAGACGGTAACATAAATTCCACTAAAAAAATAGCCTCTGCACCAAAATCTGATTGAAAGGGCATGGATTTGTTCAGTCTTTTGTAAGTTTTCCTGTATGCTTAAAGTACAATAGAGACTTTATCATCCCAATCCTTTTTTCCAACATCACAATTTAATGTCAATGTATGTCCCAATATCTTATTGAAAGCCTCAGCACTTCCATTAGGCTATGGATGAGAAGGATTTTTTTTATGGTGCGCCACCATAAATTCTACCAACAATATCTTGATAGTCTCATTAAGGAAATGAGTTCCCCTCTCAATTTTCAAACTCAATGGAAATCCATACCTATTGATTATATTCTCCCATAAGAACCTTGTTTTTGTAGCTATCATGTAATCCTTTATAGGTGCTGATTTTTCCCACCGTTTTAGATAATCTATAGAAGTAATGATATAGCGGGATCCATTCTTGCACACAGGTGGGGAAATAGGTCCCACAAAGTGAATTTCCCACTTCTCAAAATGCTATGCACTAGCAACATGCCTCAAAGGAATTTCATCCCTATGCCCATGCTTTCTAAGGCATTGACAATGATCACATGTCCTATAATACTCTTACAATCCTTATATTGTGTTTCCCACCACAAACTAGCCATTAGAATCTTGTGCGAGGTGACATCTCTAGCATAATGTCCCTCTGAAATGCCACTATGAGCCTCCTCTGTAATAGCTTCGTACTCATACCCAAGTACACACTGGCGCAAAACCTCATCCTAGCTTAGCTTATATAAATCTCCACTGACCAACGTGTAAGGCACGGTATGAATGGCAAGTTGCTTCTTCTCTATATTCTTTATTCCTTTAAGCACCATGATAGTATGTAAAAATACAACATTATCCTCCAAATAGAAGGGCACGTGATTCAATATGAATAGCTACATATTTGATATTGTGTCCTCAATGCTTTACACATCCTCATCAGAGTTGATCCTTGACAAATGATCTATCCCAGAATTTCTCTTTCTTGGCTTTACTACCACTATAAAGTCAAATTCATGAAACAAAAGAATCTAACGGAAAATGTGCCCCTATAAAATGGTCTTATTAACCAATTACTTAAGTTTCATGTGATCTTTATAAAATATAAAGAGAGTTGTCAGCAAGTATTGTCTAAACTTATGTAGCACGTAAATCATAGACAATGCTTTGCGCTTTGTAGTTGTATAATTCTACTTAGCTTGTGTCAACTTCCTAATCGCAAAATAAATGGGATGATACAAAATCCCAACCATGTTGTGTTAACACTGCACCAATGGCCATGCCAAATTCATCAACATGTACATGAAATGGCTTATCCCAGGAAGGAAAGCATAATATGGGTGTAGAAGTAAGTTTTTCCTTCAATGTATCAAATGTTATTTGTCGCGCCTCATCCCAATGAAACTTCTCTTTACTCTTCAATAATTCTTCCAAGGGAATGGAAATTCTAGCATATCCATTAATGAAATTTCTATAATAACATGTATCCCCCAAAAATCTGCTCACCTCGCTCTGATTGGTGGGATCCTCTAAGCCCATGATAACTGCAACCTTAGCAGGATCTACAAACAAGCCTTCTTTACATATGATATGCCCCAGTAAAGTTCCAAAGGGTTTAGCAAATATATACTTCTTAATATTCAGGAAGATGCTTAACTACCTACATCTCTCAAACATAAATCTTAAGTTTTCACAGTGATCCTTTACTAGCCCATATACAGTCCAATCATCTAAGTACACCTGTAAAAATTGATGAATAAAGTCCTGAAATGCTTTCACAATGATGTGCGATAAACCTGCAAAAAAAAATTCAATTCAAAAGGAATAATTATGTATGCAAAACTTCCCCACTCAGTGGTGAAAGTTGTCTTTCCATGGTCTTCCTTTGATATGTGCACTTGATGATAACCAAAGAACCCATCAGTGAAAGAGTAAATTTCATGCCCTATAATGCCTTCCAAGACTTCCTCAGTAAAATTTGTAGGAAAAGGATCTATCACACAAGCAACATTCAATTCCCTGTAGTCCACACATATCCTTATCCTACTATCTTTATTTATGCTAATCACCATAGGGATAACCCACTATGATTTTTCAATGGGCTCAATGATTCCATATTTTAACATCTTATCAATCTCTTCCTTTACCTTGATGCATAGATTAGGATTAATTTTGTAATGCCTCTTCCTAACCAGGCACACACCTTTTTTTAACTTAATCCTCATCTCACCCAAAGATGGATGCAATCCCTTCAACTCATGATAACCTCGTGGAAATAAATCCTATAATTCACACAACAGCTTAATAATTTTAGAAACCTCTTGTTCAAATCAATAGTCACCAATAATGGTCTCTTTGGGTTCTACATCTGTTCCAATGTTGACTTTATTTTTTTCATTTGCTCATGGTATGTGTGCACCTTCTTATATACATTTTCTAATTGTTCGTATGTACCCATAGTGTGGTCAACATCCATATTATCCACTTCTTCATAATCAATCATGTAAACCAGTTTACCTTTCTCTTTTCCAACCATGCTCGCTTAAACTGTAATTCATCAGTATCCTCTTCATCAAAGTACACCTCCAATTCTAAATCTTCAAACATATCTAATTGGATTTCTTCATCCTTTGCACTATCTCCCATTTTAATACACTTGATAATCTATAATGCTTCATGAACTAGAGGATTAGTAGAAAAATAGTCAAAGGTAACTAAGGTCATCTCCTGCCAATTATGTGTTGGCCTTGTTAAATTTTCATGAACATACCATGTGTGTGCACAACTGCTTAGAGTGGTGTAACACTTATGTACCCAGAGTGATGACAACAAGGTCTCCTACCCCTCAATTCAGATTCTCTCACACTTTTGAATGTGATGCAAAGTAGAATCCTTCCAAAGAAAGTCACAAATTTCTTAAGGTACATTGCTCCTAAGAAACCTAGTATAGAAGGAGATTCTCACTTCTCGCCAGACCAAAAGGCTATCTACGTGTGTATTCCACCAGTATGTAGTTGTTCCATACAAAGTATAAATCAACATATTTCCTCTGACACCCTCATCTATCCACCAGGCTTCCATGGTGCATAGAAATACGTTAGGGTTTCCTTCACTAGTATACTGAGGTACAGGTGGTTATGACTCAGACGTAAAAGAGTGTGTGACCTGATCATGCGTGTAATTATATTCATTATCTCACACCCAACCATCTCATACCTTCCATGTACCCAATTATCACATGAAATATTGGTTGTATCACTCATAGACTGAGCATCATCCCACTGAATAATACCTTCTTTAGATGGTTTATTAACTTCAGATCTCTAATAGTGCTCACATAAATTCTATTCAGTTTCTCCTTGATTAATGGCTCCACATAAGGTGCAGCTTTCCCATCTGTCACAGGAATATTGATGCACTCTTCCTTGTTCTCAAAACTGATATATCCTTTATTAAAGGAAAAATCAGCATTATTTGCGTAACACAAAGGGTGCTCAAGTAATGCTAGAAAAATATCTACTTATGTAAGTGCCAAGACCTCAAAGTCTCCAATAAACTTGGCCCCTTGAATAATAATAGTGGCATCTTTCAGTACTCTAACAGGCTCAATTCTAGTCATGCTTTCCATATACAACACATTCAAAGAGGGATGTACTTGTGGTCTTTCCATATGATTCCATGCATCCAAAGTAAGTACATTCACTTCTGCACCTGTATCAATCAATATGTTTCTCAACAACCATCCATAAACAATTGCATTAAAATCAATCTCTTTATCATATTCCAAACTATGAGGAGGTAAGTTCATGTGCAATATCTATCTCTCATACTCAAACCCAATGTGTGGTACCTTCTCCCTCAGCCATCCCCCTAATAGAGGAATGATATTTTCTGGGTGTAGCATTTTACAAACCTCATTCAAGTCATCAACATCTTTCTAAGGAAGCTCAACTACTTTTTCCTACTCCAGCTTCCATGTCTTCTCCTTCAAACATTGTATCTCACCCTGTAAGTTTCTAATAACCTTTATAGTTTCCTGATATACCTCTTTCTAATGGGAAGGATCTCATTTATCACCTCCTATTTTGAAATAACATGTTTCTGCTTCAAAACTTCCCTGGCGTGTGTTGCCTCAACATGTGTAGTGATTAACATAGAAAACATCTCAAGATCAAATGCTATCTTTGGCATCCACTGATCTCCCACAACACATTGTACTCTAACCATTCCCATGCTCTTATCCTCCTTATGTTGCTTGGTCATATGATCAAATAAATCCAAACATTCCTCAAACTTCTGATTATTTCCATACCATGAGAAAATAATGTTATGAGGGAATTCACGCCTATAGTGATTAGGGGATCCACATGTGAAACAGGTTCCTCGTGGGAATTCACATCTTCCACCCCTGTAACCTTGGCCTCTAAATCCTCCTTGTTAACCTCTACTTCCTCCATCAGATTGCCCTTCATTGTGATTATAATTATGATTTTCACCTTATTCCTTAGAATTATTTTCAACATTAGTTTAGTGTACACCATTTTCAATAGCTTTATGAATATGATTAATCAACCTGTAATTTTCCATATCATGAGTGTGGGACTTACAAATATTAAAATAACAAGACACATTCTTTCTAATTGTGCAGTGCAGTAAAGGCCATCAACTTGAATCATGGTTCAAGTGAAAAATCTCATAATCTAACAACATGGCATGTATCGATTTATGAGGGAATCTATCCTTAGTATGTCCCTCCACCTCACAATATTTACACCAAATACCATTGCGCATCTCATGAGCTGAATTAGGTGAGATTTTTTCCAACTGTTTTTCCATAAATTCAAATTGTGCCTCCAAAAATGGGCTAACATCAATGTCTATGCTCCCAAATACCTAACTGCGTAGATCTACCTCAAGTGCCTCACATGGATCTATAAATTTATTATGTGAGAGTTCCCTTCTAAAAGGTGTGATCAAACCACCAAAAAACCACTATGGATGCTGGCTAGGGTGAATATCATAAGACAACTTTGGAAGAAAAGTTTTAAAGCATCTATTATACTCCCTTACGCTCTTAGCCATGCCCTGTTTAATGTCTTTCAGTGCATTTATTCTTTTCTGTTCAAACTCAAGTATATAGAACTCAACTAAGAAAGCATCACATAGTGCGTTATAGTAAACACAAGTCTGGTTCGAGTCATATTTCCTATACCAACTATGTGCATGCCATTACAATGTATTAGCATATTGACTTGCCTTACGCTCAGGAGCCATGATTCCCTTAGCACGCCATAGTATTTCAAACATGTGTACATGATCATATATATCTTTAATACCTCTGTATTCTAGTAGGGAAAGAGACATATCATAATAAACTTGTTGGGGTTGGTGCAGACCATGCCCACCAGATCTAGAACCTATATTACCTCTAGTATTCCCTACACCTCCAAAACCAACTGATCCAATAGATCCCAAACCTCTGTATCCCCCTCCTGTAGCAAGCACCAGACCATTGGATGTGATGCCTTGTGTCCCAATTGTTGTTCTAAATTGAACTCCCACGGTCTGAAAAGTTTTGTTAATTCCAGATGTACTACCCATGTTCTGTGCACTAACATTCTGCATTGAAGACATGCCAGATAATATTACACCAATAGGACCACCAAAAAAGGAAAACTACGTAGCCATCTATGAGACTCCTATATTCAAAGGAAAAGTAAATCTACCTATTTCTACTCTATCACCAACACTATCATGTCTCTCAACAATTCTATCAGGAACTAAAGCACTAGAAACAAGGGAGAGGTCACCATGTGGGATCAGATGTGTGCTCATGGATCTTATTCATTCTTCCTCAAATTTTATCTCATCATAAGCTGAAGGGGACCTTCTACCATGCTTTGCTAAGGATAGGATAGCTAGATTCTCTAGCTCCATGTCTTCCACATGAGCTCCAAATCCTTCTTGAGCCATCTCTCTCTTCAATTCCTAAGACTTTTCAATGTCACATCTCTTCATCAATTCCCTCTCTCGTGATTCATTATACTTAAGCCTCCTTTCTTCTCTCTACCTTTCTTCTACCAGTTCTACCATCTTTCACCAAACCTTCTCCTACCCCTAGGTGTGGTGGGGTTTAGCTAGCCATATGGCATTCTTCCAAATTCAGAGTCACAATCAAGATCTTAATTGCTAAAGGGATAACACGTAAGTAAGATCCTCTGGGATCATGCAAGAACTAAAACTCAACATCCTCTAGATAATAATAAGTAGAAACAACATACTCCAACATATAACTATACAAAACACCACTCCACTAGTGATCTACAACATGTGTCTAAGTCAAATCAACATCATGCAAGGTCTGGTAATATTCCTGTGTCCAGAAAATTTTTCTATACCTCAAATTTCTCTTCGATGTGTATGCTACCATCCACTCGTACAACTCTATGGGGAAACAACAAAAGAAGGTCTCATAGAGTTCATGATACAAATGTTCTTCAACCCATGTGTACGCATCAAATTCAGGTCCAATGTTATATCTATGAGAAAAAAATTCCTCTAAATTTTCTACCCACCTCTCAATACTGGCCAAAGTCAACTGTTACATTTTCATCATGCAATAACTTGAATATAGATTCCAGAAATGGAACCAAAATATAGTCTAGTTTTACCAATCAACCCCAAGGCTCCCTGGAACATCAGTCAAACAAATCTGAGTGGTCACCCAAATTGCGCAAGGGTACCGAGTCCCTCTTTTATGGTAGATTTGTCAAGAGTTAGCATGAAAATGCATATAATCTAGATCCATAACAACCATTCAATGGTAAATCATGAACATAACTAGATCACAACTATAGTGCATAAAAGATTAATCAAGAATTAAGATCAGATTTACCATGAATAGACACATCAACAAGTAAAATCCATCCACAAAGATCCATATTATTAATCCTTCATAACAAGAGCTAAATACATACATATATTATCTCTGTAATATATGCATGCTTATAAACTAGCAGTATAAATCTACTACAAAACAAAATGACTACTCAAACCATGCAAATCAACACACATTTATAGGTAGTGAGGACTTTCCATTCCTACTCATGCAATTTCAAAATAGGTTACATGTTAACAATATCCATGGACCGTTACAAAAGCAACTACAAAAGCATGCAAGATTCACCTAAAATAGAGTACCTATTAGTAACTCCAGATCTAATCCTATTATTAACCCAAAATTGTGCATGTCAATTTATCCTCCACTTGTTCCCAAAAATAACTTGGCATGTCTTCAAAGTCTTCTACAAAAAATTGTTCAGAACTCAATCCAAGGTGTGCCCCACACTCTAACATGTTCTTATCCCACATCATGAAAATAGCTAAGTCTAAACTCTTACTTTTCCCTCGGCACACGCTATAGCTATTAATCCTCTGCAAACACCTATGCATCAGCTTCCTATGCACCCCATCCTTACGAGCCTCTAATATCTAGAATATATTTCATCAGCATAAAAAACCATCATGGACATCACTAAAAACTCACATACACATCATAATGATTATTTAGTTTGCATCTTCTTTGGACAACCTTGTCCCAAACTGAACTTCTTTGAAAATGACATGTTTGAGTGGGGTCCAATCATCACCAAAACCTCCATCATACCTTTTTGTAAAAATGGATGATTCTTATACATCATAAAATAATCATTCATGCACTATCAAATCATTTCTTGTCACTTAGGATCATTTTCTCTCCTACATCTTTTGAGCTAGGGTTTCAAACACATAAGAAGTTGTTTACCTTCTTAACATTCGTTGATAAAAACCTGAAAATTAATTGAATTAATTATTTTTTTGAAACATTTTAGAATAAATATAGAAACATCCCTAAAATCCATAAGGTCCCATGCAATTCACACAATTTAGGGTGAGAATCAGAAGGCACAATTTGAGTTGGAAATGCCCTTCTTCTTGACCTTGTTTCACCAAAACTAACTTAAATTACAAAATATTCTTCAGAATGACTTCAAATTTTTCTCGCACCTCAATTACACCCATTTTCATCATCTCCAATCACTTTAATATCTCAAATATATTTTTATCTCTCCATATTATCTCATTTGCATAGCTAGTCCTTAGGATTTTACACTGTAAAGGCTAGGGTCAAATGAAACAACCCCATAAATCATCATGAAAAATATCCAAAAGGACCTAACATACCTGGTACATCATGATGAAACTACATGCATGCATCCATAATCTCATATGGCTCCACAACTCAATCCCATACCCCCTAGCAGCCATACCTGGTCTAAATGAGCACTTGAAACTTAGTCATTCACCTATATCTACACCATGAAACTAATGTGAATGACCAATAACTCTCTAATAATTCTCTCCATCATTTCAAAATTCTTCTAAAGTTACCAAGAATCTCATACCATAATGCACTATCACCTAGGCTAGCTAGGTCACCTAAATAGGCTTGCAAGAACAAGCAATCCACACTTAATCAGCTAATACAATTAAGAAAATACTTGAATATCCATACCATCATCACTTTGAGCATCATATAACCCTAATACATCATTCACTTTTTCATTAATGATATTTTGTATCAATGAAAACACCTAAAACACAAAATGCCAACACCCACTTCCACACTTCTACCCTTGCACCTAATCCTCACTTAAAACGCTTAAATTTAGACAAATTGAGTCTTATTGGATCTTTTAGAAGTGTTCTTGGGTTCTCCATGTTCCTTGCACCCCATCCTTAACTGAATTAAAAAAATAAATTGGCATGTTTGTATCTGGATGGAACATGGGGAAATGTTTTATTATTCCCTTGGTTCCTCACATGCCTAGAAAATAAAATGGGGGATGAGTAGATTATATTAGATAATTTAGGCACTTCAAGCACTCATGGAATAGTTCCAATGTTCCTCTAGAATCCCATAACACTGTAAAATAAGAAGGAAGGAGGTAATATAAATTAGTTTATTCGGTGGTGGAATTTTGGGAATAGTTCCACCAGTCCTCCCATGCTTTGCATTCACGTCATACCTGACCCCAAAACGATGTAATGAAAACTAAAGTTAGACATGTTGGGATTTGAAAAAACTGTGGGAAAAAATATGTTGTTCCATTGGTTACATGAACCTCAACCTTGTTCGCAATGCAAAGAAAAAAGGTAAATTGATGATGGAAGGCCCACTAGGAACAATACCCTTGTTCCTCCAGCTCTCTGCCAACCTGCCAGGTCCGGCTGTTTGGTTGATTTTTAAAAAAATCCCATATTTTCACTAAGAAGAGGAATATGAAGGGTCATAAACTAAATTTTTGGAATGTATATATGTATTTGTGTTGAAATTTAATGTATTAAGTTAGTTTTAGGAGATGGAGGGTCACAAATGACAAGAAAGTGAAAGGTCATATTGTAAATCTATAAATTATAATGCCTTCTCCATTTCAAAGGGTTGGAAATTATTGGGTCTTGTAAGTTGTTGGATTTCACTACTACATCAAGCAATAAAATATTTATTTCCTCTATTTACTTTATCTATGCTCCTCCATACTCTCTTTTTCAACTTTGTAAGCATGGTGATCTTGTACAACCAAGAAGGAACTTTGTGTCCTTATTTAGTGGATCTCTCAAAAAAATTGTTTCTAGTTTATTAATATTGTTTTTGTTTTCCTTATTTTGTTCTTATAATTGAATGTGGACCTACTCTAGCTAATGCATGTGAACTTTGTAAGTCTACTTACAGTATTAACCCCTTCTCATTATTTTTCCTACTCCCCTTTACCTATCTCACAATAACATAACATTCCTCCCTTGTACACAATACAAGTATTTTTCCACATGTTTAGTGGAGTATTCTTGTATGATTCCTAACCTAATGGCCACCCTATAGTAATTTAGTTAGTTTACATTCAATAATATGAGCCTCCCTATACCCAAGAAGGAGGGGCTTATCCACATGACCATTGGTGGAAATCCATAATTTTCACTGCAACCAATTATATCACTAAAAAATTTAGTGACTCCGTTAGGGAATATATACCCTCACACACCCTATAAATATCTCTAAAAATAAATAAAAATATATAAAAACTTTAAAAAATCAAAAAATACCATTGGAATGTGCTTTATGCTCGTTGAATCCCATTAAAAATCTGCACTTTTGTGGTCAAATTTGAATCTTAAATCCTATAAACTAGAGGAAAGAATATATACAAGGGCTAATCAATTAAGTGGCATAGTTGACCTAGTATTATAAGAGAAATAGTAAGAAAATTTCTGGCTTCTTATTGTCCAAGAAGTGAGGCAAGTTGGTCAAGAGTATTTTCCTAAATTTGATCCTAACATTCCTTTCGAAGGCCTTGTTGAAGAATCATTTGTAGAACCATTAGATATCATTCCTAAAGAATAAGAATAAGAAGAAGAAATAATGGTTGCACCTTTGCCATGGGATAGAATATTTTCCTATTAGCCTTGACTCCTCCACTGCATGAACTGCCTAAAGGATCTAAAATTTCCAAAGTTCAAAGGAGATGGGAAATAACATGCATATAATCATATTGGTGTATTTATCACAACTTGTGATGTATTGGGAGTTTCTTAAGAGGATTTTTTGGTCTATCTATTTGTGGAATCATTACATTAAGTTTTTTTATTGGTTATATCACTTACCATAAAGGTCAATCACAAATTGGGTAGACATGAAATCCAAGTTTGACACCAAACTCAAACCTACTAAAGATGTTTATGTAGAAACTAAAAACTTGCACACTAATCTCTTCCCCCACATATTCCCTCTTTTATTTAAATTCACTCCCAATTTGAATTCAAAAATATTTCCCCCCAAATCCTAGCCTAACCTCTTTTTACACCCTGTAAATAATTTAATCACTATTTTAACTTCTCATTTACCTCTATTCTATCCCAAAATCCAAAATAGCTAATTGCTTATCATCCTTATCTACAAGGACATGATTTCCTATCATTAATATTACATCATCATCTGAATCCACCTCATTTGGAGGTGGTAAAAAACTACTTCCAAATGGGTGTGCTTATCCCTCCCAAATCTCTAGTGACCCTGTAGACACCCAAAATTGGGTCACAACCCTCTAAGCCTCTTCTAATTAATTAATTTGAAACATCGCCCTTGCCATGACCCATTCACACATTATTATTATATTAATTACCCATATTAAGCTAATAATTCCCTCACCCCTCCATATCACCTTTCCACCTCATCATAGACCCATTCCAAGCCTATTTATTAACCTAGACTAAGTCACCACTCTCCTTAACTATGACTTCTTCTAAACCTAACTATGACTTCTTATAAACCTAAATACGACTTATTCTACACTTCTCCCATATATTTCCCTCTTCATTAAGTGACAATCAAAACCTCAAATCCATAACAAATCTTGACCCACACTTAATGGGTGGAAAAATGTTATTTTTAGAAAATATGACCTTTTCTCCCTAACCGATGCCGGTTATTCCTCAGTCGGCCTCGATCACCTGACTGCCTTTGGTTTCCTTAAATGAGGAATTCCAACCCTTTACCTAGGTTCCTCCATCTTGGATTTTGAGTTATGGCATTCTTAGCTCTTACATCCAGGCATTCAAAACAAGATTCTGATGACCAACACAGTACCTAAGCACTCACATTCTTCATCAATAATCAGTCTATTTCTCCAAATCTTCAAATCATTCACACAAGGTGACACCAATCCTTCATTAATGTTATAGTGGATATGGGCCTATTTCTTCTCTAAGCACCTACCAACAACCATCGTCTATCAACCTCTAATCTCCAGGTAAGTACTTTAATCTGGTGGTTAAGTTTTATTAGCTTCTGGTATTAAATCATTTATTTTCTAGATTGCTTCCCTCCCAGATACCTCCTACACTCACCTACCTGAAAACATGCCTATTTGAACCTCTATGTCCCCTTAACCACCTATTTTACCATCTCTTAGTCTTCACATAAATCCTAGCACCTAGCCTAAGCCTTTCCAACTCTCTCTACAATCACGTAGAGCTCCCAACCAGCCCATTTTAACATTTTTATCTAATTTCCCCTACTGGTGTCAATCACCCAACCGGTGTCGGCTATTACCAGGTACTGGCATCATTCACCCAACTGATACTGGTCAATGTGTCTGGTAATTTTCCCTAAACCAATAAACTTATAACCTCACCCAAAACCCAACCAAAATTCACCTAGATCTCCCTAACACTTTCTGCCACACCTGCAGGACTTGATAACCAACCACCCTTTCTAGATTAAGTCTTATATGCCTCATTAGATTAAATATAGCTTATTGTATTCATATGAGACACCCAAATTGTAAAACTACAGTAGGATTTACTTCTTTCATGTTATTTATCTGCATTAATTTTTATTTAAATGTGGATTGATAGCCTTCTAGGAAGCACCCCACTTGCCAGATCTAGCTTCCACTATGTAGTCCACCGATTTATATTATTAATTATATCTTATGGTCTTGTTTTGTTTTACAAGTACTCCTTCCTAGTCAAAAAGGATCTCTTCACAGTCAGCTTGATCTTCTACAATGTGCACAACATCTTTGACTCCACAGGTATTCATCCTCACCTCACCTTTACCTTATCTATTTTATGTGCATCATTGTGGTCAAACAGACCCTACAAATATGGCCCTTCCCTTGGTTTAGGATCATCAAACATTTACAACGAAGTTTTGTATTCTCTAATATTTTAAGCATAGTCCAACGACACAATTACCCACTCTCAAATGCCTAGAGAATCCACATTTTAGGTTAAAACATGTTATACATCCATCAAACATCTCGCTTCTTTCCTCATATGTATATCAATTCACCGAGGTAATCATTGTTTTTTTTAGTTTATGTTTCATATTCTCATTTCTATGTTGATTGTTTAAACAAAGCAGTTATCCACTATTATTGACAATTAGACTGGCCAATTTTTTTTAATTAATCTACATTTCATTTTACAGTAATCGCTAGCGATTTGTACAATCATCATCCATTCCTGCTTTATTGATCTATTTTCAAGTTCCAGGCATTTTCATCATATTTTATCATATATTTTTCACTAATCCTTTGTTTCAAGAATGTTTCTTTTTAGACGACCTTTCTAGGTGTCTTGCATCCCATCACTTCCATTCATGATCTAGGATTGTTCAAAAAATGTTTTTCTGGGAGCAATACGACATTGCTCATGAGTTAAAGTTTTACGATATTATACTCACCCCTAATCCTGAATACATTGAGGATCAAGTGGACATAATCCATGAGGAAAGATATCAAGCCAACCAATATTAGGAAGATTACTTTGACAACCTTTGACAGTTCATTACTCTCTTGTGGATCATTTACTACGACCAACATCTAGAAGAACATGTTGAATTGTAGATCAGTTTATTTGATTTCATCTCAAGCATATTATCCAACATAAAAACATTGGAAAATATATTGAAAAATATTGTGCTTTTTACATCCATTTATTATCATTCATATGCTCTTATATCTTATTGTGAATCTGCATCTTAAGTGAAAATGTGACCTAACACCTGCGAAAGTAAGCCCTTTGGTTCCCAGTACTGACCTTTTTCAGGCATCTCACTTTATATCTATCTAACATATTTTGGTTTAGTGTCTTTGATTTACATATTTTCATTATTTTTGGAGTGGATCGAAATCCAATGCATTTATCATCCACTACAGGTTCTAAAGCCCTACCATATTCAAGGTATGGTGATCTAAATATTATTTCATTGATTTGATTAGAGAACTAGGATTATACCATTACATCTTAACATGCCTGATGGGACAAATTCCCTTAAGTTTTATTTATTTTTTGAATCTATTTATCTCTTTTTTAGGTAATTGTCAGCAATTACAGACAATTATTAGCGATTCCTATAATCGCTAGTGATTCCCATGTTTTATTTTTTACTACCTATTAGTTTCATTGGTTTTTTTTTCTTTGTTGTTTTCTATCTTCTCCTAACATTGCAATTTTTCTACTTCTTCTTCTAGATCTGTTGTTGGGTTATTTATTTCTTGGAATGCTCAACAATGCAGTGTAATTCAGATAAAAAGGAAAAGAGTTATATATGTTTTCTTCTTTTGATTTACACCTTTTTGCTTTCAATATTACATTTTTATTTCTCTTTCCTCATCAAAATATCACACTTCACTTTAATAAACAACACATCAAAACACTTCCTCCTAGTTGAAACTATTGGTATTTCATAACACAATAGGGAAACTTCCATGGTGTTATGGTCGTGTAATAATTTTTTTGGTTATCGGTATATTGGCCAAGTTCCTGACACCCTTATCATTACAAGATCATGAAGTGCAGGGGTAGGCCCCTATATCACATCACATACCAGTGACCATTACAAATTCAGGCCTCACGTACCTTTGAGTATATTGAGGAATCCATCCTAAACAACCTGAGACAAATTCTATATTTTTTTTAGGTCATTTCCTTCGTTATCAAATCTCCCATTTCACACATTTATAATTAATTTTAGATAATTAAATTATCTTGATTATGTGTGTTTTCTTAACAACCATATTTCATTTGCTATTATTGTTGTTTTTCCCAATTCTATATGGTTCTAACTTGTCAACAATACAAAAATTGTGTTTAATCCACATCTCTCCCTATTCCAACAATCCCCATATCCAATACAATGGTAAACATATAAGATTCATCTCATTTTAAGTCATCCAAATCACAAGTTAGCCCACCTCATAAAACCCCTTCCATGTAAGCATTTATTTTTGGAATTTCAAAACATCCCAGCTTTTCCATGAGTTTCAAGAAACTTATAGATCAAAATCCTATCCTCTTGCAACAATATTTGGCCACTAGAGCTATATAACTACTGATCCTTTGACCCATAATGCAGCATGGGGACCACCACACCCTCCTTCTCAAGAAATTCCCCCTATTTTAAACTTTCAATCTAACCCCAATACACAGATGATTCCCTTTAGTGTTAATCAACCATTTTCTCCCCAATATCCAATAACCCCTTTTGATAAAGGTCAATCATTTTATTCTGGCATACCTCCTTCATCACCTATTCAATAACCATGCATTGATCAAATTTTACCTTAATATTATCAACCTGTAATTAGCCAAGTAATTTTCTATTCCACTACTCTCGCATATGTTCCTCCTCCTCCACCACCATCCATAGGTCTTAATCCTCCATCACCTCCTCAAGCTAATGTATCTCTTATCCCTACATCACATCTGACCCATCTTTAAAATTTTGTTGTATCCTTCCCTCCATCCTTACCACCTATTAACACTAAATCAATTACAATTGTTTAGGTTCTAATTTGAACACTACCCACTATATCCATTCAATGTGTTAGTAGTGTTCCTTTCCAATAGTCTCAAACTTCAATTCCACCTACCTCTTTAGCAACCTCAAATATCAATTCCACCTAAACCTCTTCAACATCCCCAATCTTCAATCCCACCTCTTTAACAACCCCAAAACTCAATCCCACCTCAACCTAAATATCAATCCTTTATTCCTACCTTAGTACCTCAATCCTATTAAGATAACCCTTCTCAACTTATTCTTGTTGCATCTCAGGCTACCAATCCCATCCCCACTAATATCCCACAATTCCAATAAAAATCCCTTATCAATATATTCCACCTTTCATGCCCCCTTAATCCACTCAAATCAACACACAACCTCCATCTAAACTCTTGCAAACCCTCATGAATAGGATGGTCAAGTTGGAAGCCTCCTCATCTTCATAAAAAATCAATTATCCTACAAACAAATATGTAGTGAGCCCATCCACCCATATATTTCCATCTAAACATATCCTTATTATTGCAAAATTCCAAAATTTAACTTTTTTATAGAAAATAATATCCTCAACAACTTATAAGATCCTATCGTTATGCATGTTATATTATAGCTCACAATGACGCTCTCCTTCTTCACACCTTCCCAATATAATTAGTAAGACCTACTCTTGATTGGTATGGGAACATTCCACAACATTCACTTTTTTCCTTTACACATCTAGAACAAATGTTCTTAGAACATTTTTCTATCAATATCTCCTATAAAATATCTATCACAGACCTCTAAGCTATCAAGCAATTTGAAGACAAACCTATTGCTAAATTTTTCAGTAGATGACATGGAGTGATTAATTAGTTATCATTCGCTCTTCCCCAAACCAACTTAAATGAATTATTTTCTCAATCTTGTGCTAAACATATTTCATCAACACTTCAAATTCAATCATTCCAAACCTTTGAAAAGGCCTTTACCATGGCCCCAAAATTAGAGGCATAAGGTTTTGAAGATGGTAAGGTTAAATTGTGATCCATAAATCCTAAGCTTGAATTTTCTAAGTCCTCTTCTAACAGTAATAAATAAAAAGGTGTGGTGCATGTTGTGGTTTTTGAAACGTCATCTAGAAACACATCTAATACTAAACAATATAAAATTCCACCTAGACCTCCTTGTAACTATACACCATTGGGAGAATCTCACAGTTCTATTTTTAATAAACTTATGGTTACACACATGATATAAATTCTTCCTGTTCGACCTTTCAAAAATTCCCATCCTAAACCCACTTGTTATCAAGAACAATAATATTGTAAATATAACCAATTCCAAGGCCATAAAATCAAAAGGTTTCACACTTTCAAAGAGACTATGCAAAATCTTATCAACCTAGGTGATTTACATCTTGAAAACCCTAACAACCTTCCAAACCAAGCTTTGAAAATATTCAAATATCATTTTCCCAATCATTCTTCCAACAATAATGTTTTTCAAAATCAAGCCTTTGGATCTCAAAATCCTAGAGCTCGTACCATTAGCATTATTAATCAAATCCAACTTTTTGAATCTTCAACACCTACTATAGTTGATAAAACCCAACCTTCTAAATCTTCCACACCTATAATAGTTGATCAAATCCAACATTATAAATAATCTACATCCATTTTTTTTGAACCTATTCAATCTTCTAAGTATTCTACATTCACCACAATTGATCAAATTGAACCTTTTCAAACATTCAAATCTAATTCTGAACATGTAGAAATCACCCAAACCTACATATATGACCATTCTAATATATAAATAATTACTCATTTATCTCGTGTAGTAGTTCCACCAATGAAAAATATCTTTCCCAAAGTCTCAGTCTCTCCTTCATCACAAATACGAAAAAGGAACCTCTCGTAAAAACTAGCATTATCTTTGTCAAGGGAAAATCTTTTCAACGTCGAATTAACAATCTTAGCAATACCATCCAAAAATCAGTGCTTCATCCCCATAATAAAATTAAGATTACATCTATTAAATCTAATTTATCTACAAGTCCTACTCCTCTACCTTCTATTTTGGGACCTCAGCTCTCCACCAGACATGCTCATATTTTCATTGTGAATCCCAAGTTCACTCCTAAATTTACATCTAAATCTATTATTCACAATCCACCTTCAGTTTCTTCTCCTCATAAAATAACTAAGGATGTTCCTCTACTTATACACCTACTTATAGCACCACCTAAAGGCTCTTACGCTGCACTTCTTCAGAATCTTATTCAATCAGAATCCATAACATTACCACCCATCAAACTCTTTGATCCTTATGAATGGAATCCTTCCTGGTTCAATCATAATCTCATTCGTGCCTATCATAGGACACCAAAACAAGACACCAAGCACTGTAAAGCTCTACAGGTCATACTTCAAAAGTGGATCCAAAAATATGACCTTTTAGAATATTATATGTCTCTAGTCAACCATCGTGAATCAAAACTGAAACATAAAGTCAAAAATATGAGATTACAATCTTTGAAACCTGCCACATTTGAATCAGCAAGTCCTTCATCTCAATAAGATCCTACTTCTTCTACTAAACCATCCCTTTGTGTTCATGTTATTTACATCACCACCAGATCCCATGCATATGACCCAGATAAAAAAAACTAAGGTCATCATTATTAGAGATCCATCTAGTAATACCTCACCATCAAAAACTAAGTCTAAGGTTACAATTTCATCTTCTCCCGACCCTTCTATTGCAGAAAACTCTTGAAAAATATCAAAAGGGGTATCGATGATCTTATAAAAAATGAATTACAAACTATTTCTTCAAATTCTTCTAAATCACCGACTCTTAAAACCAAGGGTTTCATCTATGTTTCCCCTCATACTTAGATATCAATAATGGTATAGGACACAATCATCAAATAGTTACACCTCACTCCATGAAAATGTCTCTTTATGATCTTATCCAAAATTCCCCTCAACATCAATTCCTAATCACATACCAATATTCATATGATTCCTAAGTGAGAAAAGTAACAATTGACCACATTCTTTGACCATAGTTTCTTTCTTTCTATTTTATCTCTCGGTCTTACACTCCTTTCCCAATTTTTCTGTTCATACTTCAACATTTATCATTCCAGACACTAGCACCCAACTAGGATACTAGAGTTAGGCACCCCTATCCCCCTTTGGGTTCCCTAAACCTCTTTGTACTTTTCTCACATCTTAAAATTCTTTTCTATCCATTTGGGCATATTTATTTTTACTAGTCTACCTTTTAGTGTTTAATTATGAAATTCAAACAAGAGAATCATATAAATACAAATCTATGTGATCATAATAAAGGACCAAGCACTAAGAATTATCTATCACCACTTAAGGTTGCATCCATGAGCATTCTAAGAGCATTTAGGAATCCATCTAGCTCCACACAAGGGACAAGGGACAAGCATTTATACATACACACATAGGAGGGGAAGTTCATTCTTTCATGCACACATCTATCTATATCTTTTACATCTAGTTATTACATATTATTAAGTGTGACTCGCACAAGAGACACCTAGGGCATAATTTCTACATACACACATAGAACTAAATTGGATCTGAGATGTAGTGCAACGCTCAGTCATAAGTTTACCTTTTTGACAGCTGAGGAAAGTGTGACTCCTCATTTTACATCTTTATTTTTGGGATTTTATGTGGTTTGGGGTTTTTAAAGGTGTTTATTCTTTATTGCAGGTTTCAGGAGAAAAACAAAGAAGTCTAGAAAAATATAGGTGATCAAAAGTGATAGCTAGCAAGAATCTCGTGATCCTGTGAAATTAGGTTTTGCAACTTCTAAGCAGTCACAAGTGCCCAGAACAGGTCCCTGGCACCCTTGACCCTCCATAGGCACCTTGTTCCAGGAACTTCCGACGCTCCTACATTTTTTGGATCTAATTGTGACACTCTGAGTTCATGTTCCAACAATTTTCTAAATTGACATACCTTTGGGATTATTGCAAATTAGCTAAGTATTTTATTCTCTTCATTTGCAATGAGGGTTTCATATTTTCTATCTTATTTTTCTTGGGTCAAATATGTACTTAATTTTTTATATTCAGTGTTGTTAAATATTTAGAATTAGGCATATATTTATTTCAATATTTACTTAATCATTTGGTGAACCCATCGCTCAACAACACCTTGCTTCTAGGGATTTTTATCTTCTTTTCATTATGGCTCAATCCTATGGTGAACTTACTGAAGCCCATCTCCAAGAAACTGATGATTATCTTGTTGATCATCCTCGGGATCTAGACCTACTTTTATTTTTTGGTCATGAGGAGGCAATTAATCTTGCAGAGATTAATGTTTCTACCTCCATCCCCTCTTCCATTACTACCCAAATTCTTGATGCCACTCTTCCACCTAATTTTACCGTTCTTGTTTTTGTTCCTACTCCTACCAATCACTTCATTACACCTCTTATTTCTTATACACGACAAGTCTCTTCTGCTGGAATTCAATATTTAGCCTGTCTTTATTTGGACCTTCAAGTTCAAATCCATCAATTATAATAGGCTACTTCTCATGTGTTTCCATCATTAGATTCCACATTACTACTTCATACTCCTTTAATACCTACCATTTCTGTTTATGCACTTCCACCTATTTTTTTCATTCCCAAGCTATCCATTTTCAATGGCATGTCAACCCCCAAGAGAATCTCTAGGAATTTCATATGGCATGTCTAGATTTTGCTGATAATCATATTCTCTTAGCTAAACTCTTTCCTATAAGTCTTCAAGACTATGAAATGTTTTGGTTATTTTATCTAATTGTCCCCTCAGTAAAATATTTTACAGATTTAGCCTATTTTTTTATTTCTCATTTCTCTATCAACATTGGCTCCAAGAAATCCTATGCTCAAAACACTCAACTTAAGTAAGGATCTAATGAACATCTAGTGGGTTATGTCTTGCGATAAAAGAACAACCAATCTAGGATTTCTAATGTGCTTGCGGACTCTAAACTTCAAGATCTATTCATCCAAATTCTATTACCTCTTCTTCAAGAGAGTTTTTTCTTTAAAACATCTCCATCCTTTGATCATTTGTGCCATACTCTTAAGCTATGTGTGTAGACACCCATAATTATGCCCAAGCAATTTAAATACTTAAATTGCGTTAATTATCTCCTTTCTCACAAATTGACGACATATCGTCAAAAGCGCTCATATTCTCTCTTACTGTCATTAATTAATTACAATACACTAATTAGTTAAGTCACCTATCCAACACATACCCTAATTAACAACCTTCCGTTAATAAATCACCCCTTATATCTAAACTAATTTATTATTATTAATTAGTTAGCTTTCCTTTCCATTTAACTAATAAATCAATATTTAATTGATTTAATCCCCTTCTAATAGCCTAAATTGTACTAATATTCCTCTAATTAGCTTCTATAAGCTTAAATCTACCTATTAGTTAATCACCTTTGATTAATTGAAACACCCCCCAACTCCCATGACTTGCTAAGTATAAATTAAACCCTTATAAAATAAGGTTATCTTTTATAAAGAAACCTTATCCATTCCTAATCTTGTTTTACCTTTATCACACATGCAAAGGGATGAAGTGTTTCCTTTATCCATTGGGCTATATAAGGAGCCCTCCTTCTACCTTTATACCTACACCTAAACTTCTTGAGAAGACAAATGCAAAGCATATAGCAAAATAGACTAAAAGATTTCCTTGATTTTCTTGAGAGTTCATCATCTTGGAGAATTAAGCCTTTTCCTAAGTGCTTAGGTCATATGGGAGGTGTCAAAAGGGTCTTGTAGCCCAACTTTAACAAGCCCTCATTCCTAGGTTCTTGGAAATACCAAAGATAACCATTTTTGATTGTCATGGAGCCTACATAGGTCCATTCATTTATTTGTTGTTAGATAATAGAGGATTTAGATACTTAACATTATTAGTTTCAAAGTTTTGAGTTTGATGAATGTTAGTAATTTTATATGTGTAATTTCTTGTTCAGAGCCATCATTCTAATGGGTTGTTGCAATTTTAAAACTAACTTGCCAAAATTTGAAGTATTGTGAGCTTTCTTGTGTTTTTTGTCATATTTTGGTTCTAAGGGTGGTGCAGGCACACTATCAGGAGCGCAGGTACATTTTTGGTGGCACAGGCACCTCTCAAGAGGCACAGGTGTACTGTCAAAACCTGATTCTCTGTTTATCGACCCTGGCACATATGCACTAACCCTGACGCACATACCCTAACCAACACGTAGATGCACTAACCTGGGCGCAGACACATTTTCATACTGTACCTTCACTGTAATTCAAAACTTGTCAGATCAGCGCATCTACCCTAACTTGAGCGCACCCACTATTTTAGTGGCGCAGGCACATTTCTGGTGGTGCAAGCATTCTATCAGAATTTGAGATTATTTTACAAAGCGGTGGCGCACACAATTTTTCGATGGTGAACACATTTTTCTAGTAGAGAAAGCACTCTGTGCAAAATTTTAGCTTATTTTTATCAAAGGTAGCGCATACGTTCTTCTGGTGGCACGCACACATCTCAGGTGGTATAGGTACACGGTAAGCTAGAAACACACAAAGTGGTGCACACGTCTTTTTGGTGGCGCACATGCCTCTTGGGTGGCGCAGGTGCACTGTAAATCAGAAAAACACAGAGTGGCGTATCTGCCCTAACCCACGTGCAGATGCCAAAATAGGGGCGCATGTGTCTTTTTTTTTCTTGAAGTAAATGTTTTGAGGTGCTAACATTCTTGAAGGTTTTATCTAATCACATACTCATTTTTGTAGGATGTTTTTACATGATTTTACTTTATTAGATAAAATTTTCATGTTTAGTTATAGGAATAAGATCACGTATGCTCTTCCCTTGTGTCCCTTGGGGCAATCTTGGGAATCAGAAATGATTCTTAGGTCATTTTTGATGCTTTGATGTTCTTCGGAATGTTTGAATTGGAATTGGTTAACTTGGTGTGTTTAAATTAAAGTGTTTTTCCATTTGATATCTTTTTGGATTTTGGAAACATCGCGTATGCTCTTCTCTTGCATCCTTGGGTGATCTAGAGAATCAGAAATGGTGTTTACTCTTTTGATGGAAAACTACTAAAAATCATAATATAGGACCAAAACACCTCACTTGTCAAAGAAAGGAGGAATCAAAACGAAATTAAAAACTACTAATATAGTTGTTATACAGCTTGCCAAAAGGTGTTCAAGCAAACCACGCCTAATTAAACAAGATAAAAAGAACAACATAATAAAAACACTATACTGTAGGTTTCAGAAAAGGGTACATCCCTCTCCGCTCAACTGGAACATAACCCCTTTGGCATAACACCTTAAGCTACAACAATGGGGGTGGTTCTAGGAACCCCAAAGTAGTCCACACAAGAGGGAACCTTGTGGATGAAATGGGAAGTGCTCCACACTACCTACTTGACTAGTGATTCCTTTGTGAGATAGCGTTACAAGTTGTCCCAATGCAACCCTTTTAAGTAAATGATGGATGCATTTACTGCCCACTGTGCTTAAAGGAGGCAAAGCCGAGATACTCCCAAGATAGTCGAGACTATTTGAATAAATCACCTCACTCATGGAGAAACTTTGTAACACCTAGGACGAGAGAACCACCTAGGAAAATATACTTTGGCCAGGAACCCACTTTGACCATTTTAAAATTGTGTTGAGTTGTGAACCATCTTTTCATCACGAAACGTGTCACGCGTTACTTTCGCTTAGTTTTTCACTTGCCTTAAGGTGAGGTGAAACTCTGCTAAAGTGAGGATAACATTTTCATCCCCATTTTGGATCTACTTCCTTCACATTCTTTTGACACTTTGTTGATCAAAATAAGGGTGATTACCTTTTTGTTACTAATCATTTGTTTATGCCACTTTTTTGTCTGTTTACACCCATCCATGTTTGTGGCTGGGTAAATTAAATGTCTAAAGTGTGTGGAGACGTAGTCATATCATTGGTGACATTTGTGATCTTGATACCCATTTCAAGATCATCATTGTAGTTAGGCATGGTTCATCATCTTAGACTTCCTTAGAAGGGTTACCTTGTTTGTATCGTATCACTACAATTTTAATATTTACGTCTTGTTTTTTGTAAAATCAACTTAAATATCTATATTGTAAGGTTACGCTGCACACATTTTAACTATTCCTAGCTATACTTTGAGATTTTGGTTTGATTCTATTATTACCTCAATTTTTAAGAGTGATACGTGTTACCACTTGTGCGTGTTATATCAATACCATCTTGATATCCATACCTTACTTTCTCACAAAGTTTGGTTAACATATCTTGGTGATATCGTTGTGTCACTCACAAATTATAACTGGAACTTTTTGGGATATAGGTCTTAATCGAATTTGAACTCACTTTTAGTATATCTTGTTAGGAGGTCACATTAAATTTTTGTATTTACTTACGTCTTGTTCATTCTCTTGAACTTGGCATAAGTGAGAACTTCTTGTTAATTATCTTGTGACACTGAACTACTTTTTGAGACGTAGTCTAGGAGGTACTTCATTTGATAGGATTAGATACCAAACATTTTTGTCACTGGTGATTTATCACTCTATCACATTGGTATTCTCACATTGTTATTCATTCATATTCTTGACAATTTATCTTACATTTCACTTAGGTGTGGTCACAAAGTTTTGAACACATTTACAACTTACCTTAGTGAAACTATCACAAATCATGGCTCCCAAAACATGATTAGGACTCAATAAAAAAACATACGAGGAACAACAAGCACAAGCTTGGAAAGCCTCTAATAGACAAGGGTCAAACCCCTTCATTGGACATGATCTAGGGCATCTTTTTTCTATGGAAAAAGAGATAGAAGATATGGTCGATCATAGTGGTAATGAATTGGAATCCCCACACGTAGAATTCAGAAATAAGGATAGAGTGCTAGCATGGGTCATAGAATTAGGGGCCAAAATGCCCACTGAAAATGAAACAATCCCACCTACAAATAATGCTAATGAGGAAGAATGACCCCTTATCAACGTGGAGGATATTCTGATGCATGGATATGCTTCTACCTCCAATGCAGGAAATAATAAGATAGTGGGACATAGAATACCCTTTATCAAAGTGCCACGTAAAAACATGACGGGACATGAGAATAGTGAAGAACCTCCACAAAACGAGGAAGAGGAGGAACCTTTAGAAGAAGAAACCACAATTCAACAACAGATTAGTAGCCTAAGCTGAAAATTAGCTTTGCTAACCTCACATGTACATAAGGAAACAAGAAAAAATGTTCAAAAGTCAAGGCCTAAGGTTAAGATCAATGAATTCCATAGAGAAAACCAAGAAGAAGATGATACAGGGTATCGTCAAGTATATATCCCTGCTTCTCCCACTAGAGAACAATTGCTCGCACAAGAGGTACAGTCTATGAAAGTAACACTCGCAATCCTTCAAGAGAGAAATATAGGGAGCATTAGAAAGTATCAATATGAAGAATTATGTCCCTATCCTTTTGACAATACTACGACCCTTCAACCCTTTCCTAAGAAATTCAACATGCCAAAATTTGACAAATATAAAGGGAAGGGAGATCCATGGGATCATGTCAAATAATTCTATATGGCATGTCAAGAGGTGTCCTACAGTGACAATTATCTCATAATAATTTTTCACAGGAGTCTAGGAGGTCAAGCCTTGGAGTGGTTTACATGTTTACCTCAGGGATCAATTTTCACTTGCCCAGAATTGGCAGAAAGGTTTGTGTGTCACTTCTCATACAACATAGAGAGTGATGTCACCATGGCAGATTTATGTGGTGCCAAACAACATCCTAATGATATTTTTTCCATCTTCTTACTATGGTGGACAGGGATAGGTAGCCGCTTCCCTTGTTCCTTCCCTAAAAAATAGCTAGTTAGTATTTTTGTACCCAACCTCAATCCGGATATAGATTTCCACCTCCGAATGCATTGTGTTCGCACTTTTGAGGAGGTCATCAAAAAGGGAGTTCAAATAGAGAAATATCTCATTGCAAAAGGAACTCTCAAATCCCAATCGAGAGATAATCAAAATGTTAAACCCACGGAGAAGCTGAAGGTTTTTAACAAAAACAAAAATGTGGTGGGAGATGGGATCATCGATTCCAAATGTATACAAATGGTCCAAACTGGTTAGCCTTTTAAAATGACCAAAGGACTAATTCAACCACCACCAAAACGAAGAACATTCACGTCTCTTAATGAACCTTTGTCAGTTATACTAAAACAATTGGATGCGGCTCACATGATGACATATCCTATGACACAACCATTTTATGACAATGCTCCAAAACCTTCATGGTACAAGGAGCATGAATATTGTGAAATTCATCATGTCAAAGGACATAAGATAAAAAAATGTATGTGGCTCCAAAATTATATCCAAGACCTCATCGACAATGGGGACATAGAGGTGGACAACCCTGTAAAAACCTAGACACCCAACAAGAAAATGGGGATATATAAAGAGCCATTCCCCAATCATGATAAATCAGAAAATTCAAAGCCGGATCGGGGAGAGTCATCCCAAGGTAACAAAGCAACAAATTACTTATACACCAAAAAAGAAAACAATCATTATGATTTTCTTATTGGATGTATTCGCTCACCTACTGGCCATATTAATGCCATCCAAATCAAGGGAAAGGATTGTGCCATGGTAACAAGATGTGCACACCTCATGATTTCGGAACCTTCTCCATCAACCCCACAAAATGGTAAATATAACCTCTTAGAGAAACTTAAGAAGACATCTGCTAAGATTTCGATCTTAGATCTCCTTAAGATATCTAATGTACACAAAGACATTATTTACCAAACTCTTCAGGGGTTGGGAGTGCCATTAGAGGTCAATCCTACACATCTTCAATCCACAGTTGCAAACATTGTACCAAATGAAAACATTGCCTTCAATCATAGGGAAATCCCTATGGAAAATCCAACACATAATCTTCCTTTGTATATTGAGGTAGTGGTTACCCGCAGGAAAATCAAACGGGTTTTTGTGGATAATGGATCAGGGTTGAACATCTGCACACTAAAGTTGGTTAAATAGCTAGGACATACTAAGGCAGATCTTGAATCAAATATCATCACTATCACCACTTACGACAACATGGAAAGGGAATTAGCGGGCACAATCACGTTGCCCATGGAGGTGAGTCCCACATTCCATCAAACAAAGTTTCATGTCCTAGACTTGGAACTTCCATATAATATGCTTCTAGGATGCCCATGGATTCATGCCATACAGGCCGTGTCATCGACATTCCATCAATGCATTAAAATTGAAGCATGAGGGACACACCATTACAATACAAGGAGATTCAAAGCCCTTCGCTCACTGTAGATCTCTCAATAAATTTGCACGTAAGGGCACATATACATGTCCCTCCACCGATATAGTTGTTCCTCTCCAATTTGAGGCCATAGAATCTTGGATAGATTCAGATTCTCTCAGTTCTTGCACCCATGGTGCATCTACATCAACCTCTCCTTTTGTTTCACAAGAGATGAAAATCCTTGAATATGTTTGTGAAGAATATAATGTACAGCAAGCCCTCTTGGTTTCAGACCTCTTGTTGTCACCCAAGACTAGAGGTCGACCCAACTATCGCTTCAGAAGACCTAGAAATGAACACACTATTGTTTCATTCTTACCTTGAGGCTTGTTAGCTGAAGAAAAATTGTTAGATCCGCCTACAACTTGGGTCCCAGAGCATACTTAGCCAACCTATTATCAAACCCCTAAATATGAGAAATATAGTAAAATGATGTACTCTATGGGCTATAAGGGCCTAGGATGTGGAAGAAATGAACAAGGACAGAAAGAACCAATGCTTCTTCCGCATTTTAAAATAGAAAGATACGACATTGGGATTCACCCTTATGGATCACACCCCAATGATTAAGACACTACTTGTTTTGAACGTGAGGATAGCTCTAACTATCTAGACAATGATATGGATTCTCCTTGTAGCCAATATGAGGATATTTCCTCCACGAACCTATTCATGAACAACGTTTTCCTAACCATAACCCCTATGGAACCAACCCTTGACCTTTTCTACCCTTCCCTTGTTGAATGGGATCAACAATGTCACATATCACTAGATTTATTTGAGAAATACAAAGCTATCGCAGAGTTCAAGGGCATAAGGGATACAATTCCCATTGGAGACCACAAAAAGGGCTTCTATATTGACTTGGATACCCATGCTTACTTTGGTGAGAAGGCTGAGCTTTGTGGTCGGAAAAACTTAAGAAAAAGTGAGGGAAAATTTTCCAACATAAAGCCTCAGCAAAAATCAAAGTCCAAGTCACATAGTGAAACCCTCTTTGAGGCATTAGCTGATAAACAGGTGCAAAAATCAAAGGACAATGAAAGTGACCATGCTAAGGATGAAAATCTTGTGGAGACATCCTTGGATGAAAATCTCAACCTTCCTCCCAATCCTACGAGTATGGAAGACTTGTCAAAATTACTAGTTGAGGAAACCATTGATGTCAATATTGGTATGGAAGAGGACCTAAAAATAGTAAAATTGGGAGCATCACTATCGGCACGGGAAAAGAAGACATTCACTATGATGTTATGAGAGTTTATAGATGTGTTCGCATGGTCCTACAAAGACATGCCAGGATTAGATCCAACTTTAGTCATGCACAACATGGTTGTGCACACAGATGCTAAGCCTATTAAACAGAAGCTTAGAAAGATGCACCCAAGGGTAGCCTTACTGGTTAAAGAGGAATTAGAAATATTTCTTGTGGCAGGATTCATCCGGCCTATTGATTATTCTGAATGGGTATCTAACATCATCCCTATCTAGAAAAATCCTGTCGGTATTAGAATTTGCACGGATTTTAGAGACATTAATAAGGCTTGCCCTAAAGATGATTTTCCACTGCCAAATATTGACATGATTGTGGATTCAATAGCAAGATACGAGATTCTATCTCTCATGGATGGATTTTTAAGATACAACAAAATCAAGATAGCTGAAGAAGATCAGCACAAAATGGATTTCATGACTCCTTGGGGTACCTTCTATTATCAGGTGATGTCATTTGATCTCAAAAATGCAAGAGCTACTTATCAGCGGGAAATGATGGTAATTTTTCATGATATGATTCATGATATCATGGAGGAATATGTGGATGACATCCTTGGAAAGTCTAAGACAAGAGAAGATCACCCTATCATTTTACAACATATCTTTGAGCGCCTACGAGAGTATAAGGTTAGGATGAACCCAAAGAAGTGTGTATTCGGCGTGCTATCAGGAAAAATGTTGGGCTTCATTATATCAAGAAGAGATATTGAGGTAGACCCTGTTAAAGTGTCTGCTATTACTGAAATGCCTCCACCTAAGAATATTAAGCAATTACGTAGCTTACAGGGGAAAATCCAGGCTATCCACCGCTTCATCTCCCAGCTTGTAGATAAGTGCCACTCATTCACTCACTTGCTTAAAAAGGATGTCGAATTCATCTGGAGACCAGAGTAACAGAAGGCCTTTAATTTGATTAAACAATATTTGGCCAATCTGCTTGTCCTCATGCCTCTAACTCATGGGGAGCCACTCTTGCTTTATATCTCTGCTATGTAATTTTCTATTGGTGCACTACTCGCCCAATACGACCTAGGTCACACAGAAAAAGGCGGTGTATTATCTCATTCATACTCTCATCGCTTATGAGCTAAACTACCCCCAAATTGTAAAAGCTTGCTTGGTTGTTGTTTTTAATTTTCAAAAACTTTGCCATTATCTATTAAAATCCAAAACCAAGCTAATATCCAAAGTTGACCCACTCAAGTACTTGTTATCTAAACCAGCCCTCATGAGTAGAATGGCTAATTGAATCATTCTACTAAGTGAGTTTCACATAGAATTTGTACATTAGAAATCAATTAAAGGACAAGTACTCATTGACTAGCTAGCAGAAGCACCTTTGTAAGGCACTGAACCTCTGAATCTGGATCTTCTAGATGCCTCATTTCTATACATTGAAGAATCTATCATGTGGCAGATACACTTTGATAGGTCCTTTACTTTTCACTGTTCAGGTGTAGGGGTGGTCCTCATTACTCCTTCTGGTGACCCTATACCACAAGATTTTCACTTGGGTTTTCCATGCACAAACAATATCACAGAGAATGAGGCACTTATCATAGGGATGAAGCTCATTATCAATTGGAACATTCATCGTGTCAAGGTTGTGGGTGATTCTCAGTTAATTATTAAGTAGGTTAATGATGAATACAAGGTTAAGGATGACAAGCTCATGCCTTATAAAAAGCTGGTAGAAACTCTAAAGGAGTACTTCATGTGCATTACATTTGAAAAAATTCTAAGAGCACATAATACATCAGCAGATGCTATGGTGAAAGTGGTTTATATGCTTTGTATTCCGCCAGGGAATAATGACATGTTGTTCTTTGTAGAAAACTTATGCTAGCCTGTGTATGACATGCCAGAATCTTGTCTGGCTTGTGATGTTGTTGGTCCTGATTCCCATGGTACGAGCCCATCTTTATCTATCTCAAGGACAACACATTCCCTCCTGATATCTCCCATTCCGAGAAACAAATCCTGATTCACCAAATAGCTCGTTACACCCTTTTAGGAGGTACACTTTATCATCCTGGCTAAGATGGGAATCTATTACGTTGTCTCGATATGACATAGTCAATCCAAGTGATCAAATAAGTACATGAAGGGGTGTGTGGAGCACATACAAATGGAATGGTTTTGGCCAGGAAATTGTTGAGAGTAGGCTACTATTGGCCTACCACGGAAACCAATTGTTACAATTATGTCAAGAAGTGTGTCCTTTTCCATAAGTATGGAAACTTCATCCATGCTCCATCACAACCATTGCAACCTGTCACTACCCCATGGCCATTTTCTCAATGGGGACTTGACTTGATAGGGAAACTTACCCCTACCTCATGTGATGGTCATACCCACATCATCATGACTATTGAATACTTTACAAATTAGGTGGAAGGCTTCCCCTTAACCTATGTAACAAGAGCTCAGATTTCCAAATTTATCATGAATCATATCATTTATGGATATGGCATTCCTGCAGCCATTGTTATGGATAATCAGAATTCATTCAAGAATAAAATGGTGAAAAGCCTTTATCAGTGGTTTCAAATCAAGTTAAAATGGTCTACACCATATTACCCCCAAGGTAATGGACAAGCTGAGGCCACAAATAAGACTTTAGTGAGAATAATGGAGAAGATGGTCAGTAAAATAGGTTGTAATTGGCACTTGAAAATCTACCCAGCTCTTTGGGCTTATAGAACCTCCATTCACACTCCTATGGGTGCGACACCATACTCTCTAGTATTTGGGACAGAATCCATCATCCCATTAGAAATTGAACTTCCTTCCCTAAGAATCTCTCTTAGGGACTATCTGGATAAAGATGAGGATTACCAGGTGGCTAGACTGGCTGAATTAGAGCTCTTAGATGAGAAGTGCATCTTGCTCTTAATCACCTCAAAGTGTACCATAACAGAGTCTCCAGAAACTACAACAAGAGAATCATACCTCATCAGTTCAAGGTTGGTGATTTGGTCATGAAGGAGAATCAGTTCAACATAAGAGTGGAATGAGAAAATAAAGGGAAGTTAGAACCACATTGGTTATGACCCTACGTTATTGTAGCCAAGTACGACACAGGGGCATACAAACTTGCTCACCCCAATGGTGATGATCTCCGTGAGCCCATGAATGCCATGCATCTTAAGAGGTTCTATGCTTAAACATGGCACAAAATCTGAAAAGCAATAAAATCAAAAACACGGTAAAATGATCAAAAATTAAAAAAAAATCAAAAAGAGAAAAAGAAAAAGAGAAAATAGGTCATCCACAAGTGAAAACCACGCAATTGTGGCACTTTGGATAGGTCCTTAGGTGAAAACCGGTTTTCGGCACCTTGGGAAGATTCGTTGTTCACAAGCATCTTGCATTGGGAGGGTACTTTTACTTGGCCTAGCCCTGGTTCTTCCTTCAAGATTCCCTATGGGCCCAATCCTGTCAAGCCTTGATCTAGATTTGTCTTCTTTTATTCATCTGTGAGGGGCATGGTCTTTTACTATTCCCCATCTTACACCGGGGGAAATCCAACCTTCACCTTCTTGTTCATACGCCCGTGGCTCCTACCCTTATATATTCCCCATCTAACGTCGGGGGCATCCACGCTTTCTTGGTTACCTGTGCATAACTCTGGAAAACCGTTAGAAAAAAACACAAAAACAGTAGAAAATTGTTTCAAAAATGTAAAAATAATAGAAAATTGTTTCAAAAAGGTCTACAAAAACATTCAAAATACCCAAAAACAATAGAAAATTGTTTCGAAAACAAACCAAAAACAATAGAAAATTATTTCACATAAATAAAAAACAATAGAAAATTGTTGCATGAAAACAAATCTTAGAAAAACATTTACATATGTTTACTTACATTGTCTTGTTTCTTGCTTTACTTGTTTACTTGTATAATTATTTCATGTTTTTGCATTTTTGTTGTTTGTTGCTTGGGCATACTATGTTAGAATTCATCTTTTCTTGCTTAGATTAGATTTATTCTTACTTATGCATATTGAGGTATGTTTTTGCATGCTAGTGAATCATGGTGCATTATTATGTTAATTCATTGTGTTCTTTATTAGCATTTGATTGTGTTCATTGCATGTGTAGTGTTTTGTTATCACGTCATCACATTACCATCACTATCATCACATCTAGCATAATCTATACATCATATATCAAGAAAAAGCTAAGTATACATCATACATGAATGTTAAGCTAATCATCATGTATCATATCATCAAAGGGGGCAAGAGGGATCACAAATATCAAAATGTATCCCCCCCCCCTCACACCCTTATCATCATATCATCCCATCCATTAAGTAGAGCACATCATATAAGCAAACACATTTGATATATCCTACAAGATCACTCATCTAGAAATCAAAACACGTGTGATACATTAACAAGCTCATGATACATATACATGTCAAATCAAATCAGAATGCATCATAAACATAGCTATCTATCCATGAGAAACAATAAACAAATGTCCATCTCATATACACATATGTCCTGTCAAAAATGTCTGAATCATACATGCGTGGTATATCTGTATCAAAAATGGATATACATCACGACAGTAAATCAAAAAATCCTTCATCAGAGGCATGTGTCAAAACTACTATACATCAAAAATGCCTTCATCTGAGGCATACAAAGGTGATAAATTTGTAATATAATAAAATCCTTCATCTAAGGCATACAAAAGAATGGTACATGTATCAAGGAAGAATAGCCTTCATCAAGAGGCGTCTATGAAAATAAAAAACATCAGGGCTGACTTGAGCCCTCTGAGGGAGTAGCTGGCCTATCCCATGGAGGTAGCATGACATGAGCATCACCAGCTCTCTCTGGTCATGGCTGCTCCATTGAGGCCTCAAGCCTCTCCGATCTGGTGCCCCTACTCAGTTGCTGACTATAGGATGGCACTCGCCGCTCTGCTGGAACCGCCTCAAAATATAGGGACCTATAATATGAGGCCCTGTCCTCTACTATGGCCAGATCTCTATGAGTCTGAGTAGTCACTATTGTACCCTCTATGCGTGGGTAAGATGTTATCTCTGCTGAAGCTTGGGCCAGCTCAGCGTGGCCCACTACATGCTCTTCCCTAAGCCTATCTCACTCTAATATCATAGGCTACAGCTAGGCCTGTGTCTGCTAGTAAAAAACCTATCACCTGGCCCATCTGGGAGGCCATCTATCAAATCTACTAGAAGTACAGAGTACTATCACATCCTATCCCAACCTGGGCCTGAGCCTTATCTCGCTCTAATAATAAAGTCACAATCTACATCCAAGCCTAATCTCGTTTGGCTGTCATTGTCACACACCAACCTCAGGCCGCATCTCTCTCTGCCCTAGCCCAATCTCTCTCAACTAGGGCCTATTATAATTGTTGCTACAAGGTAGTTATCTATACCACTGGTTGTGCCACTAAGGCTAGTCCCTGTGGTACTCTAGATGACTGGCCCTGCTCTAAGACCCTGGCACTTGAAATCTGTGCTGGTACCTAGCCTGGACCCTATGGCATCGGTCCCTATACCCGTGGGGCACCATGCTCATCGTGTGGTAATCCATCAAATGGATCCTCTGGATCACGACCTGATGCTCTCTCTCTCTCTCTCTCTCCACTCAGAACCATGCCTACTACCTAGACCTCCTCCGAGATTGTGAGGCGCCAAGGTAATACATTGGCATACCAAGTCAAATAATCTATTGTGGTCCCTGGGTCGCATGCCTATGGGACCACCTGTGAGAAACTCTCCCTGGCTCAGGCCACTGGTATGTGAGGTCCCATAGTATGCCTCTCTAAGTCTCTGCGGGCGTACCATATATCGGGCTGTGGAACCCCCTATACTATGCCAAGCTGTTGCTGACACTTATCAACTCTTTACAACTCTATGATGTAGCTATAACTACCATGGATAAAGTGCTCTACTGAGCTCTATGGCATCCTCTATCCACTGGGTATGTCTATAAGGCCTCCATATAATGTCTATCTCTGACAGCTCATCGAACTCTCACCAATATCTATATAAGTTTCCTAGGTGGCCTCTAACATCACCACCTACTGATACCCATGCCATGTAAGATGGCTCCTCTAGGTCTTGAACGTGCAAAGTTCCCATAGGGTGTCTGATCGCTATGTGGTCCCACGACCAAATCTGTAACAATGAGGCTGGCCCCATGGTCTTCTGACCATGGTAGGTGATCAAGTGTAAATCCCAGTATAAGTGGGCCAGTATGCACTGTCCCCAGCAATATCACTCACCACTGAAAATGCCATGTACTAATGGTAATAATCCTCTCAAGAAAGATGTCCCCATCTTATCAGTGAGCAAAAACCCACTGATAAGTGACATGATGTAAAGGGGCCCCCGATGCAGTGTTGGATTATAAATGCACTCATGCAAAGCAATGGTCATACCGTCATGTGGTATGTCATCTATGTCGAAAATTTCACTGCAAGCTGCTCTAATCTGCCCTACATCATAATTGTACTCAATCAAAGTGCCCATGATTAGCATGTAGAGAATCCACCATACGTCCTTTAGGGTCACAGTCATCTCCCCAGTAGGCAATCTAAAACACTAGCTCTCGTTATGCCATCGCTTAGCTAGTGAAGTCAGTAAACCATGGTCCAAGGTGATAGAGGGCATCCGAGACACAGGGCCTAGCCCTACTGCCTCGAGAAGTATGAACATAGCCTATCAGTCTCGCTGACACATGCTCCCCTCTGACTCAGCAATCCGAGAGTGTTGCTCCCGTGTCTGTAACACTGGCAGTCATCTCTACAAAATATCAATCCACTCGTCAGTTACTAAAATTTCTTCTAAAAATTTATCTATCATTTTAGGGTTGACCCAAAAATCCTAAAATTTTCTTCTAAATTTCATCTTTTTGGCATTTTTCCTATCTATTCTCCATCGGCCTAGGATACCTGCACACCATTTCGAATGTGTGCATCTCCCTTTTGGCATGTGCACGTGTGCGCAAGTGTCTTAGGGCACTTATGCCCTCATTTATGCACCTATGTGCCCTTTTTGGTGTGTGTCCCACTCTTTCGGCACTTGCACCATCATTTGTGTGCCTGCGCTTACACGCCTGTATCCCCCCCAGTGTGTGTGCACTACCTTTTTTATGTCCACCTCCCTTCAGGTGTGTGCACGTGCACATGCATGTGAAGTGTGTGCATGTGTGTGCACATGTGAAGTGTGTGTGCGTGGGCGTGGGTGTGTGGAGTGTATTCTTACATGTGTGCACATATGTTTTAGGGTGCTTGTGCCCTCAAAGAGATGACTATGCCCCCGACTTGGCACCTATGCCTGTGTGCATCCATGCTGACGTGACTCCCTAGCCCTCATTACTAATTTTAGGTCATTAATGACAAAATTTGACAAGAAACATTTGAGTACTCACAAAGGCGTCGGCGTCGGCGTACCGCTGGTACCCCCAAAGTGCAATCACCACCATCCTCATCGCTGTCAAATCCTCACAGTAAAATCTAAATAGTGATCGGTTAAAATGAATTGGTTGTGGTGATTTACCCCCCCAGGTGGGGTATATCAACTTGTTTTTCACCGCCGTGAAGGCCTGAAGGCTCGTTTCATCTGTCGTTTTCTCCTCTGTTCACTGTGGAATAATTATTTTTATTAAATAATTATTTTTCACTGTATTGGGGAATTTTTGATGTCCATTACCCCTTTCTTCCACCTAGGGAAATTTTATTTCTCCCTAGGTGATTTTTCTTCTTATTCATACTCTCATAAAAAAAAAAATTCAAAATTTTTTTTTTTATTAATTTTTCCACTAAACAAGGACATTATTTGTCACTTGTTTCTTTTTTTCTTCCACCTAGGGAACTTTCTATTGTGCCTAGGCCCTTCATTCTATTTATTCTATTTTCTTCTACTGTCCACCGCAATTTAGAAAAGAGAAAACAAAAAGAATATATATATCACGTCAAAAATCCAAAAACAGGGCAAAGTTTTTCACAAAATCCTAACAAGTAAAAAACCTACAAAAATGGTAACTTGCTTATTACGGCTGAAAATTATGTCTTACGCATGGTATTTTCTCCATATCCTACTAGTTTGTTTCACATCTTCCCTGATTAATACAATTCGTGGATCGCCAAATTCATAACCATTCACAAAGCTAGTTGCTTGCTTCGTCTATACTCTAAGGCACGTTTGTTGCCTGGTGTTGTTTCTTTATGCACAACAATTTTTACTTGGACCTCTTGTCCATTATCATTTCCCCTTGCATGTATCCTTGCTTGGGGCATCATTTTTAACCCTTATCGTCAATCACGAACATGTGGATCTCTTTAGCTTGATAACAAAACATTTGTACAACTATCTTAACCGTTGTTGGGTTGCATATGTGTGTTCATACTTTTTTTCCCTATTAAATGAGTTTGTTTCCTTCTTGTCTTGCATTACATTATTGTATGTTTTATGGGGTTGGTATTTTTAGCAATGGACAATTGTTTGTAGTATGGATTTTCATGTCATTCTACCTTTATTGTATGCATATATTTTTCATAAGGACCGATGACGTAACTCTTATGGCAATATGATGACATCAAAATTGTTCCAATACATAGCAGCTAGAGGCTAAGCCCTTCTCTCCCCTCCTCCATATTTCTTCTACATCACTTTCCTCTCACCCCTAATCTTCTGTATTCTCGAGGCATCCTGCCCCTTCCCATTCTTCTATCTATTTCTCACATTTTTTTATCATTGATCGTCTTCCTTCATCACCCCATCGACACTTGAGGGGGCATCTCTCCCTCCTACTAATTTTTCTTCTATCCCTTCTAAATCCCATCTATTTACTATCTTTGAAGTGGCGTCACTTATGCCACCCCAAAGGGGCAAATGTAGAGACCCATAATTATGCTTGAGTAATTTAAATACTTAAATTGCGGTAATTATCTCCTTTCTCACAAATTGATGACATATCGTTAAAAGCACTCATATTCTCTCTTATTGTCGTTAATTAATTACAATACACTAATTAGTTAAGTCACCTATCCAACACATACCCTAATTAACGACCTTCTGTTAATAAATCACCCTTTCTATCTAGACTAATTAATCATTATTAATTAGTTAACTTTTATTTCTATTTAACTAATAAATAAATATTTAATTGATTTAATCCCCTTCTAATAGCCTAAATCATACTAATATTCATCTAATTAGCTTCTATAATCTTACATCTACCTATTAGTTAATCACCTCTGATTAATTATAACACCCCCCAACTCCCATGACTTGCTAAGTATAAATTAAACCCTTCTAAAGTAAGTTTATCTTTTATAAAGCAACCTTATCCATTCCTAAACTTATTTTACCTTTATCCCACATGCAAAGGGATGAAGTGTTTCCTTTATCCATTGGGCTATATAAGGTTCCCTCCTTCTACCTTTATACCTACACCTAAACTTCTTGAGAAGAAAAATTCAAAGCATATTGCAAAATAGACTAAAAGCTTCCCTTTGTTTTCTTGAGAGTTCATCATCTTGGAGAGTTAAGCCTTTTCCTAAGTGCTTAGGTCATATGGGAGGTGTCAAAAGGGTCATGTAGCCTAACTTTGACAAGCCCTCATTCCTAGGTTCTTGGAAATACCAAAGACAACCATTTTTATTGCCATGGAGCCTACATAGGTCCATTCATTTATTTGTTGTTAGAGAATAGAGGATTTAGATACTTAACATTGTTAGTTTCAAAGTTTTAAGTATGATGAATGTTATTATCTAACCCTTGTTTAATTCTTATATTGATGGTGCTTAGTATTTTGTTTAATTTTTGCTAGTTAAGGCTATTAGGTGTTAGTATTTACTTGTGTAGTCACAATATCACGCAATTACTATTACACTTATACTACGAAATATGTTATTTTATATATGGATCTCGCGTAAGAAAAGTATTCACTAATGACCCATCCCCTACTTCTGTCATTATTTAGTCAGTTGTTGTCATCATTTTTCTTACGCAATCGTCAATGTTTACACAGTCCTAGTCATCTCTTAGGGAGTCTTAGGTGTCATCATTAGGTCATTTTTCATCTCTAATATTTGACAAGGGAACCTAGGGTAGAACAGGGGCACCCATGGGCACCCCGGTCCTTTTTTTAGGTGTCATGGTCTCAGCAACACTTCCATTTAATTTAGAATTATGAGGTTGGTCTATGTAATTTTCCCTCTCATTCCCTTAGGTACTAGGTGGCATGTCAGGTAATTTGTGTTGAAATTTAATCAAGAGATCCCTATTTTAAAAAACATACTTATTATCTTATGGGCGGACTATCTACCATGTAGGGATAGTTATCTACTAAGGTAAGGGACTACATTTGGGCATCATTACATCACACACATTACATAGGAAAGGGAATTCTATTCTATTCCATCCACCATTTTGCATTACATTTAGTTATTTCACATTATCTATGTGTTGGCACTAGGGAACCCTAGGCACATCATTTCACACAAAAAGCACACAGAACTACATTTGGTTTGGAATTTAGTGTAGTGCTTAGTTGTAAGTCCACCATTGTGGCCACTAAGGACATTATGACCCCTTTATATGCATATTTATTTTTATGGTTTTGATGCTTTGCATGGAGTTTTATAGGTAATTATTCATTACAAGTTTACAGTGTCATCAACGAAGATAATGTGATAACCACACGACAAATACAAGACATTGCAAAGATCTAGCAGTACTTCCAGATTCAGGTTCTGAATTGTTTTGTAGACTAGAGCACCCATACTATAGACTAGGGTGCCCAAAGGTTCCCTGACCCCAGTCTGATCAAATCTTCATCTAGTGAAATTTTTTGGGTTGTACCATCATCCTCTGCTCCATCTGCACATCATCTAGTTTGGTCCTAAAATCTCAGCGAGGTAAGTCATTTTTAGGTTAGTATTGTATCCCTCCTATTTTAATTATTTCATTTCATTTAAATATCAAATAAAATTACTTAGCATTCATATTTTAGTTCATATCAGTTATTACATTTGTTGTACTTGCTTAGATTAACTTATATAGAATAAAAATTTCATATTTTAGTTAATCATTTTGGTGAACCTGTACTTTAGAATATTTTTCCCTATGATATGTTTCAAACCCTAATGGCTAAGGATATTTCAGATTATTCTCCCATCATGTTTCATTTTAGTGTTAACCCTATCTATGATGATGTAGATCAAGAATTTCACACTTGTTACCTGTCCAAGTTAATGTACCAAACTAAACACAAAAACCTTAAAAAATCAAATGAAATCGATACCTAAAAGACAAGATCTGAAGATGTAGATGGAAAAGAAAGTAGATGTAGACAAGACGGGTGCAGACGAGGGATCCTGCAAAGTAGATCCAAGAAACCTATGAGACACAGATGCTTGATAGAAAAAGACCACGTTAAAAGATATTTGGGTGGACTTCCCGAAAAGTGGGTCCGAGAAGTGATAAGCTCCCTCGGTGGATGTCAGTCCACGTTTTTAATTAAGAAAAGAAGCATACATGATAAAAGATGTAAGTAAATGTCTATATTTTGATTAAAAATGATAGACAGAAGAGTAAACAGTAGATAGAAACCAATAAAAAAATGGGAAAGTGTGAAAGCAATACTGGATTTGTGTTCCCTGAATTATTTTACCTGTCTGCAGGTAGATCGGTGCCGATTAGGAAAATCGACGTCGTCTGATAAGAATTAGTGTTGACTGATATAGGTCGGCTTCGACTAGAGAGAATCGACTCAATTGGGTACATTCGGCGTTGACTTGGGGAAATTGTAGGAAGATTGAGAAACAGACAATGGAAGCTAGATCGTCAATCTCCGCTGGATCTGCAAAAGCCGTAGGGATACTGACAAGGCTCCACCTGTACTGGATGCAGGAACAGAGTCACCAAGAGATTGATGGAGGATCACGATATCGATGTGGTAGGAGCAGAGTAATGGTACTCCTCTCAGGGATTGGTTTGGATAAGATTCACTCTCACTTGATAGATAATGCTCAGACTTGATGCTCAAAACTCTCTCGTTCTTTCTATCTAACCAGAACTGAATTCTGGCCTTGTATTTGTAATCGGTGCTGACCGAGATGAAATCGGCACTGCTCTGAAAAATCGGCGTCGACCGAGTATCGGTCGGTGCCGATCAGGGAATAGACTCCCTAAATGGCCAAAAGGGATGATTTTTGGGAAGATGAAGTGATTCTTCCACGTCAAATATGGGAAATATCCCACTGCTCAGTTTGGGAGGAGAAAAAATAGGGGGGGATAGATGGATATAATAGATACGGGAGGTTAGGAATTGATATGGGGTAGATAAGTGGTTAGGATATATGTAGAAAATATAATTAAATAGTTAATATTTAATTATCTATGGGTAAAACATAATGGGGTGACATAAACTTAGGATAGATGTTTAAATCAAATATTAAATAATACCCTAAGGGAGAAGTGGTGATGTAAACGTGCCCCAGGTTACCCGAGAAGACAAACGCGCACGGGGGACACTAAATTGGATAACCAATTTTAGGTGTCTACATTTGGCCCCTTTTTGTCAAGTAACTTGCGATAAGTAAAGTTGCGAGACAAAAACAAGGAGTCAGATGAAAGGAAGAAAAAGTGATGATGTGATCCCCCTCAAACTAGGGATGGGATGGGCCCCAAAAGAGCAACCGATCCCAAGTTTGAAAAAGGTATATGAAAACGCAGGATGCCCCAGCTAGATGCTTGGAGTAGATCTGATCATTAATGACACACAAAAATAAACATTAAGGCAGCAACTTAAGGAACTCACATTTGTAGGGAAGACTAGATAGTCTCCGCATGAGACGACATTAGTACCTACAGACCCATGAGTGTAAGGAGGGCTGTAAAATATTTAGCACCTAAAAAGAGACAGATTGGTAGGGACAACCAGATGGTCTACAAAGTAGAAGACGTTAGTGCCTACAAACCCGTTAACTCTAAGGTGCCAAAAATGTGAGTGCCCCATGGACAGGGAACAGGCCCAAAATGAATGATAATATCGAAAGTATGTGCCAAAAGGCAACACTCAGGGCACAATAATGACCAGATAAATAAGCCAAGCATCAACATAATGGCAAGAAGATCAGGAGATGGAAGAAAGTGATGTGGAGAAGCCAAACTACAACCCATCGGAAACAATGGGCCCAAATCGGCGTCGATCAAAAAAATTGGTGCTGACCATAAAAATTGGTGCCAACCATACCAAGCACATATAAATATGTGAACAGAAAACGTGAATGATTTATTTACACCGCAACGATTGGTTTAGAGAGAGTTAAAAACTGATTTTGAACAACATGGAAGCCTGTGGAAGCAGTCAGAAGTGGAAGAGGACACGACCTGGGGTAAGTGGTTCTACCCAGACTTGTCATATAGTATAATAATTTTATTATTATTATTATTATTTTATTTTATTTTTTGAAAAAAAAATGGTATCGGTGGGAGGACAGAGTGTTTTTGACCCGTTGCCTCCCAATCGGCGTCGACTGGAAAAATTGACGCCGATTAGATTAAATCAGCGCCGATTCACTTTAATTGACGTCAACTATATATTGATTGATGCTGACTTAAGTAAATCAACGCCGATTGGACCAAATGAACTGATAAGATGATAAACTGTGTTTTGGATGTTTTGATTTGGATAAATAGGAAGCTAGCATTGCTCTTGATGTTATGGATGCAGGCACGAGAGGTGTTACACATGTGGGATGCTATTCTCGAGCTACTAGAGACCATTCTCCTCGATGTCACTGACGCAGATTGGCACCACTTAGAGCTAGCTGGGCTCAGGGGCTTCCGGTACTACCGATGAGTTCCTCGAGATGTAGAGTTAATACGAGCACTAGTGCGACGATGGAATAGCCGGACCTGCACTTTTTGGTTCAAGATGGGTGAGATGACCATCACCCATGAGGACATATACAGGATCCTGAGGCTACCGATCACTGGGGACCCAATAGATATTACTCCACGAGAGCAGCAGCAGAGGGCCCTAAGACGATTGTATGGAGACAGGGTGGATGATTCAGAGATAGTGTCTGGGGCAGTGAGGATAGCCTTTTAGTATAGATAGGATGATGCCAGGAGTAGACAGATAGTGTTGATTCAGATGGCTATCTCCTATTTTTCTCTACAAGATTAAGGAGGTGGGAGATTCCCATTGCTATTACTAGATTGTGTTTGTGACATCCTGTATTTTAGACAGGTGTTCACATTTTTTGATGCCCTGATAGCTCAGATATATTATGAGTTATGGATGTATACCACCAGCAGGAGGACAAGCATTGATGTTAGTTTTGTGCTCCATTGCTGGGCATATGAGAACATAGTAGTGATCAGGCCATCCAGGCTTCCATGGATGCCAGCAGCAGTGGGGGCCATTGATTATGGATTTCAGTGATGACAGGATGACATGGCCCCGGGAGATATAGGGAGATCTACAGATTGGTATGCCGAGTGCTTCAGGACACTGACACCAGAGCAAGTCATTTAGAGACCATATCGGGTCTACCTGACATGGGCCGATTAGGAGGCTCACCTTGTGGGGTTAAGACGGAGCCAGGTGGTTAGGGGTAGCAGGCCTGATATGTGGGAGCGCATCCCATTTATACAGGTATTGAGATAGTTCGGCCTATTGCAGAAAGTTTCAAAAACCTACAGGCCATACAGGTGAGAGAACAGAGAGACTGATCTATCGATTTTGATCCTGGCAAATCCATTGAGGGAGGCCCCACCTTCCGCAGACAGTGATGATGATGCCAGAGTGGATGACGGCTATGCAGCATGGTATTTGATAGAGCTACCACGACACCTGCCAGCATCTATAGATGTCAATGAGGAGGATATAGCCACAGTGCTGGAGAGGCTGGAGGGAGAGCATTTTACCCTGACGTAGACACACCAGGCGACCCTCGAGGAGATCAGAGCTCTGATAGAGGAGAGGGATGCCCTGATACTAGAGAGAGACATAGCTTGCTAGGAGCGAGATACAGTGATCCAGTAGAGGAATCGCTACCATTGGCATAGAGAGACCCTCAAGGCCAAATATGGTGATACAGGTACTATGTCAGAGTCCAAGGACACAGGGTATGACCATAGTAGGGCCACCACTAGTAGCACTAGTAGTGACATTATGAGCACCTGGTATGGTGAGCCTGAGTACTTATCAGTCTCTCCTTGTTGAGGTGAGATACTATGAGGATGCCCTAGCACAACATGCCCCTGAGGTGCCTCGTTACGGTGCAAGGAGGAGATCAACGATAGCCACAACTAGTGGTGCGTTAGAGGGAGGGAGTACTGGGAGAGAGCAAGGTGGAGGTAGGCACCCAGTAGCAGGTGCTTTTAGTTTGATAGGTGGTGGCCAGGAGAGACAGCCTGGTCTAGAGGAGGGTGGAGAAGATAGTGTCTTCCACTTATCAGACTTTATGATATAGAGATTGGTGTATGTTGATATTGATATATTGATGTAGCCTCGATTTGAAGGAATTTTTGATGTATGATATAGATGGCTTTATTGAAAGCCATCCATTCTTTTTTGTACAGATACTCATGTATATATATAGATTCATCATTTTCTTTGTCATATGATTGTACTCATGTTTTTAATTTTGATATACATGAATAGATGTAGCGTAATTGTGATGGATATAGACATATGTTGATAGATGATAAATAGATGTGATTGGATGGACATAGACATAGAGGATAGATAGACGTGATGTGATTTGATGTGATTGATATGTGGATTTAATTTTGATGAAAAATAGATATAGATAGATGTAGTGTAACTTGGATGTACATATTTTTAGATGGTTTGATAGATAGATGGATAGATGTGATTAATAGATTTGATATGTTAATTTAATTTTGATGAAAATAGATAGGTAGATCCACATGTGTTGACAATACATGCTTTGATATGTGTTTTGGACAAAGTAGATAAGATAAAATTAGATAGATGATAGATTTTGATTAAATTAACATGTTAAATGTCAATTTAACTGGATGAATAACAAATAATAATGGGAAATACTCTCTGCGAGAGCCAAGGACGTAATGAAATAACCTTGATTAGAAATAAAGGAAATACACCTAGATAAGAAAAAGAATGATAAGCTAGGCCCCTAACCGACCATAAATAGAGACTTTGATAGGAAACCAAAAGACCATGCATACAAGGCCATATATGAGATTTAAATAAACCTAACACTAGCTAGTCGCAAACCAGATCTAGAAGGTAAATGGAAGGAGAAGTAAGTATTTATCTTGTCAAAATTTACAAAGGACAGAATATATGCTCCCATTGGGAAAATAGGGTTCTCCATATGATCGACAAAAGGTCTTATGTCTCAACTTCATGATTTTTGTTTTGACAGAAGAGCAAACTGATCAATGCGAGAAGTTTCCTAGATATAGAAAGACTGATCGATACAAGAAGTCTCTCAATGATGCTAAAAAGAAAACAAATAGCCATCCTTCAAGGGAATGGTCTATATTTCAAATGTAGCCATCCTTCAAGGGCATGGTCTATATTTCAAATGTAGCCATCCTTCAAGGGTATGGTCTATATCTTTTGATTCATTTTGAAAATGCATAGATAGCTGTCCTTCGAGGGATCAGTCTATCTTTTGGAAAAAAAAATTATTTTTTTTAGCTTTTGGAGCTTGTTTTGAAAAAATATGAGTGTAGACCAGATAGATCAGATAGAGGGGAAGAAAATGTATAAAAAGCACGTACTCATGCCCCGAGTAGATTCGATTAAGATAGATACTTGGGACAGATGAAGAAGTGATTAAGGTGTCCCTACTAGGAGGAGGAACATATCCATAAGAAAAATGCTATGAGTAGAGCCGCGATACTCATATTTAAGGTGGAAAAGACATAACGTGGAGAACCACATAGTTCTGAATCACTATGAAAATATATGATTGGTTGTTAGATGGATGAAAGATCTGTTTTGCGACTAAGATCATGTAAGATAGATTTTAATAGTAGAAGGGCCTTATATGCAAGGCATTAAGAGGTTCCATTTTAGGTACACAATCCATGGAGAATAGACGATAAGTCCTAGACCCATATTTATGATTAACTACATACGGACCCATCCAGTTAGGAGCAAACTTACCACGCTAACTCTATTCTAGCATAGTGACATTTTGGTTTTCTTTAAGAACAAGATCACCAATTTTGAAGTCACGGTGTTACAAGTGTTTGTTATAAGCACGTTTGACATGCTCAAGATAGATTTGATGATGCTCAAGAGCATTGAGATGCCGCTCATCTAGCAACTCAATCTGCACTAGATGATTTTGATGATAGTCCTCATTAGAGACAAATTCTCTGAGAGAAACATGAAGAGATGGGATCTAGACTTCCAAAGGAAGAACAACCTCTGACACATAGACTAGAGAGAAGGGAGTAGCACATGTAGGAGTATGAATGCTAGTCTGATAAGCCCAGAGAGCAAAAGGGATATGTAAATGCCAATCCGTACCAGCTCGGCTAGTTACCTTTGCGAGGATATTACACAAAGTTTTATTGGAAGCCTCGACCTGGCCGTTAGCTTGGGGATAGTATGGAAAAGAAAAGATGAATTTGATATTGAAAGCGTCATAGAGGTTCTACAAATCAACATTTTTGAAAGATTTACCATTTTTTGTGATGAGTTTGTGTGGAACACCAAAGCGACAAATGATGTGTTGATAGACAAAATCAACTATGGGTTTAGCTTTGGTCGATGAAAGAGGAATAGCTTCCACCCACTTAGTAAAGTATTATGTGGTAGTAATGATAGAATGATGACACTGTGAAGAGTGGGGATTGATGAGACTGATGAGATCAAGACCCCATTGCAAAAAAGGCCACAAATATGTTGCAGGTTGCAAAGCCTAACTAGGAATATGCGTAAGACTGGAATGTTGTTGACACTTGACACATTTCTTAGTGTATTCACAACAATCCCGATTAAGAGAAGGCCAATAATAGCCTAAACATAAGATGTGTTTAGCTATGGCCAAACCACTAAAATTTCCACCACAAATACCATCATGGACTTCCTGGATGGCTTTAGATGATTCAGGGGTTTTGAGGCACCGAAGCAAAATACCATCAAAACCACATTTGTAGAGGATTCTGCCTAGAATAGTATAGCAATTAACACGTAGGATAAAATATCTTCTACCATTGGAAGTCAGATCTGGAGGAAGCACTGAATGAGATAGATAATCGACGATTTGTTGATACCACTCATCTTGAGTATTGGTTGTGACGACATTGATTGAAGTTAGTTGCATGAGATGAGATGGTTGATCTAATTGCTACACAGCCACATAAAGTCACGAGTCCTCGGTAAAAGGTGGAATAAGTGAGGCTAATGAAGCCATTTTATCTTCGAATCGATTTACAATACAAGGACTAGCTTGGATAGTGAATTTATCAAAATATTGGAGTTGAAAGAGAATGATATCACGATATTTTTGAAGGATATCATTTTTACATTGATAGACACCCGTGACTTGATTAACGATGAGTTCAGAGTCACCAAAGATGTCGATATGGCGGGTGCCAAGATTAATAGCATTTTGAAGACCTAAAACAAGAGCTTCATATTCAGCCATATTATTGGTACACTCAAAGTTAAGTTTGTGTGTGACTGGGATAGGTGCACCCCAAGGAGGAATCATAACGAAACCTGCACCTCCCCTTTGCTGGCATTTGGATCCATCAAAGAAGAGTTTTACTTTAAATGGAGAAAGACCGAAATCAATTTGTTGGATATACTCATTGGGGAATTGAGCAAGGGGGACTTGAGTGTCCAAAAGAGGAGCATCAACTAATTGATCTGCAATGACCTGACCCTTGATAGATTTTTGCGGAATAAAATCGAGATCAAATTCTTTCATTAGCATGAGCCAACAAGTGATACGATCATTGTGATAAGGCTTCGCATGCATTGTCTTGAGTGGATTGACACTTGTGACAATGTAATTTTTGTGATTGAGGAGGTAGTGACGAAGCTTAGAAGTTGCAAAGAAGAGAGCACAACACAGCTTTTTAGCTTCGGAATAACATGTTTCATACTCATGGAGAGTGTGACTGATGTAATAGATGGCCTGTTCTTTACCGTTAGCGTCTCAATGAGAGATCATGGCTCCCAAAGCATGGTCAGTCATAGAAATATAAAGATAGAATGGATCCCCCTTGTGTGGAGGTGTAAGCATAGGTGGGGAAAGAAGATAAGCTTTGAGATCATCAAAGGCCTTTTGGCAATGCTCATCCCATTCAAAATGAACATTCTTACGGAGGAGATGATGAAAAGGTTAACAATGGTCTGACAGTTGCGAGATAAAATGACGTACTGATTGAAGGCATCCTTGAAGACCGTGGAGTTGCTTTAAGTTAGAAGGGGGAGGCATCTCAAGGATAGATTTTATTTTTACGGGGTCCACTTCAATACCCCTAATAGAAATGATAAAGCCTAAGAGTTTACCATTGAGAACGCCAAACACGCACTTAGATGGATTTAGGCGAAGACAAAAGTGAATGAGCCTCTCAAAGAGAGGTGCAAGAGTGAAAAGATGATCCTGACGGCGTTTGGATTTACCGAGGAGATCATCGACGTAATCTTCCACAGTTTTGTGTAAGAGATCATGAAAGATGTAGGTCATGGCTCCTTGATAAGTTACTTCTGCGTTCTTAAGACCGAAAGGCATGACACGATAACAAAAAATCCCCCAAGGAGTTATAAAGGAAGTCTTATGTTGGTCCTCTAGTGCGATGAGAATTTTATTATACCCAGAGAAACCATCCATAAGAGAAAGCATCTCGTGACTTGCCATTAAATCCACGAGTCGATCGATATTAGGTAAATGAAAATCATCTTTTGGACAAGCAAGATTAAGATCCCGAAAGTCGGTACAAATTCAAATCTTCCTAGAAGCTTTGGTTACTGGTACTACGTTTGAAACCCATTGTGGATAATCGATGGCTTGGATGAAGCTAGCAGAAAGCAAACATTGCAACTCTTCTTTAACAAGAAGGGCTACTCGAGGGTGCACTCTACGTAATTTTTATTTAACCGGTTTGATGTCGGGAAGAGTAACGATATTGTGGACCATGATATCAGGATCGAGTCCTGGCATATCCTCATATGACCAAGTGAAGGCTTGATGATGGTTGGAAAGAAAAGTAGTAAAGTCTCCTAACTCCTGTGGATTAAGAGATTGGCCGACCTTAATGATGCAAGGGTCTTTAGAAGTCCCTATATTAAGATCGACAGTGGCTTCGTTAAGAAGCGTAGATGTGTCAGAAGGAATGGTTTTAGGAAGATAGGAATCCTCTGCCCCCAGATAGGTGAGGACAGAATCATCATCCACACAATGGATAGTGTTGATAGTAGGAGAGTCATCTCCAACTATTTCAGGGAAGACTAATGGTATGGAAGTGGATTTGTTATTAGTTTTATAGGTCAGTGGCCCTAAGGAAATGGTATTGAATAAAAAAAAATTTAGACGGGATGGAAATGGCGTCATCCACATCAAATGATGCTTCTGACCTAGCGGGAGAAGATGGTTCCTCAATGGGGAGAGGCTCATTGAGAATAGTGATGGTGGCTTTTGAAAGAGGTTTAAATCCTAAACCAAATTTTTGATGTGGTTTGAGAGTTGGAATGGATGCGAGGTCATGCACACCCTGTTCATACTTTCCCAGGCCAAAACCCTTCCACGCGCATTGATATAAATAAGTTTTTGTAAACATGGGATTTTGTAGACAATCAAACCCTGTTGAATAGGGTTTGGCCCTAGGAGGAGAATCCAGGTGATAGTGAGGTGTATCAAGACCACCGTAAATGAAGTTAGTCTATTGATTGGGTAGACCAATGGTGATGACATGACCGAGACCTGGCTGATATTCAGGTTGTTTGTCTGGTCTACCATACTCATTAGGTTTGAGATGGGCATCAAAAGAAAGAAGAGGAAGCTCTCCTACTGAGAAACGCTGCAATGTCTCTTCTAGATTTTGTAAATCTGGTAGTTTTGTTACAGGTATGGAAGAGGATGAAGCCTCGTCAGGAGAACAAGCATTCTCCTTTAGAGGGGCAGACCCTGTGGTCATGTCGCATTGTGCAGAAGGAAAAGGATCTCCTGGATAAGTATAGATTTTTCCCTCATACTGATATTTTAAGCATCGATGGAGGGTTGATGGGACACAATGCATTGCATGAATCCAGGAGCGTCCAAGGATCATATTGTAGTGGAATTTCCCTTCAATAATGTAAAAGAGTTTGTGAAGCAGTTTCTTACCTACTCAAATGGGTAGGACCACAGTTCCTAAAGTAACTACCAACTGATCATTAAATGATCGAAGGGAAAAAGGCGAGGGTGACACTAAGTTCCTTGGTAACTTAAGTTGCTCAAATGTGTGCGAGGAAATGATGTTAAGTGCAGCACCACTGTCAATCATAGTGTTTTTTAACATAGTGTTGTTGACTTGAACTGTGATAAAGAGGGGAACCTCCAAATCCTCGGAAGAAAGGGAAGGAATTTCTGAATCTTCAAAAGAAATGGTGGTTGACGGTTTATTCAATCCAACAATAATCTCGAAAGGATGGGGCTCATCTGAATTCACTGCGATATGGCGCAAATTATCAATCAAAGCTTGGCGATGTTGTGGAGATGATTGAATGAGGTCAAAAAGAGACATTTTGACCGGAGCATGAGTAAGTTGTTTCATAACACTCTCCTCTACTGACATGGGAATCTGAGCCTGAGGTGAAGCACGAATAGAGACCCTAGGTCTTGAGGCTGATGTGGAAGGAGGAATGCCTTCAGGGGCTGTAGAAATGACAACCCGTGGCCGAGATGATGATAGATTATCATATTGTTGTGTTCTAGTGGCGATATGAATCGTGTCGATTTGGGAAGGTGGAAGACCATCTGGCATGGAATTAGTAGAACTAGAGGCTTGAGTAGATCGTTGAGGCTCAGATGTGGTTGAGATGACAGGAGATACTTTTTCCTCCTCTTCTTCCAGCAGAAGATCACTTTCTTCCAAAAGACTGTTAATGACAAATTGAAGGGCTTTACATCCCTCAGTGTCATGTCCTGGAGTGTGATGGTAAGCACAAATCAAATCAGAGTTAAACCATGAAGGTTTTACTCCTTTAGGATTATAGGGTTTGATCGGAGGAAGGGATATGGTTGAAGACTAGTTAGTTGGTGAAGAATCTTGGTATAGAATCCGGTAGACAAATATGAGGACAGAGATGACGAAGGTGCCTTTCTTACCTCCACGAACTGTCGAGGTAAAAGAACCTGCATATCTGGTTTGACAGTCTTTTTAGGGATCATTTTACTTTTTCAGACATCGGAAGAAGTAGCCTTGGACACTTGAGATGGAAGCAAGTGAGGCATGATTGATTTCTGCGGAGGAGGAGCTCCTAAGATAGATTTTGAAGAAGATGAAGATGTGACAAGTGTTGTGGTCTTCAGAGATAGGGAAGGTTGTTTGATCGAAATAGATGATGATTTAGATAATGCTGATTTAGATGAGGGAGGAGCTCCTAAAATAGGTCTGATCAGAGGAACATAGGGTGCCTTGGCTTTTGGTGATGAAGATGATGGTCCTGATAAAAGAGGTGATGCCTCTCTAGTCTGTGAATTCACTTTACAAGGCACCAGCGAAGAAGGTGTTGTAGAAGAAGAGGATGATGGTTCTGACGGTATTGTAGAAGAAGACGCCTTTCCAGTTGAAAAATCCAATATTTTATGAGGCACAGAAAGAGATTTTTGAGGGAAAGCACCAAGAGTCTTAATAGTCTGAAATATGGGTTTTCCTTTTTTAGGGATGGTGACAACTTCAACCGCATAAGGTGATTGTAGCCTTTTCGGGGGAAGGAGATGAGGAGGTGTTGATGATGTAACGTTAGACTTTAGTTGTATTGGTTTAAGTCTGGGAACTGAGAGTGTAGGTGCCGATGCTATTTCTTTAGATTTTCCCTTAATAGGAAAAATAGTATCAGTGATGGAAGAAGTGGATGATGAAGGAGCAGTTCCTTGTGAGGGAGGTACTTCTGGTATAGTAATTGTGGGTGTAACTACTGTGGGAAAGGAAATGGGAAGAGTCAAAATCGAAGATGCTTCCATTGAAGTTGGTACAACTATAGGTATGTTTACCAATGGCATAGTCGCAGAAAAAATGGGAGAAACATAAGTAGATGTATTCACGGTGGAAACTCGAAGAGATGTAATTGCCTCGAGCATCGAAAGAATATCTGATGATGAGAATGATGAGGATGACACTGTCTCGGGTATAGACGGAAGATCAGATAAAGAGGTAGAGGGAGATGAATCCATCTCTAACAATGTGGGAATATTCAAAGATGGGGTGTCTAAAGATGATGGAATCCCAGCGACTAGCAGAGTGGTGAGAGGTTTTGATTCAGTCGATGTGTTAGTAGATGGCTTACTTTTAGAATAATATTCTTCATTAGAAATGAAGCTGATAATATGAGTGTTTGGTTTTTGAGACTCTGAAGCATCATGGTTCGGGGAATGATTAGGAAAAGGTTGTTTAAAAACATCAAGCACCTGATTTGGGGGAGCATTTGGGTTATCCAGAATGAGCTCGCCTTTATCAATGAATTTCTGGACAAGATTTTTGAAGGTTTGACATCGCTCAATGTCATGGCCTTTGGTTCTATGATAATGATAGAAGTCATTTTCCCTATACCAAAATGGACGTTCTTGGTTTTCATCAAAATTTCTAATAGGGGGAAGTTCGATCATGTGAACTTCCAACATTTTTTCTAAGATAGAAGCATATGATTCCCCCAACGAAGTAAAAGATTGAGATGACAAGGGTCCTTTTCGAGAAGATGAGGAGTCTCTCCGTGGTGTTTGATTAGAACTTTTATCGGCACGTGGTGTTTTTAATACGATAGCGTTAGTAGATCCCTGATTTTTGTCTTTAGAAGTGGAAGGGTTTGATTTTGTAAACCGAGAAAAATCTGGTTTAGATTTAGAGTGAAGTTTTAACTTCCTTTGTTCAATGGCACGAGACTCAAGTTTACGTGCCATCGTAAAGGCTTCTTCAAATGTATGAAAATTTTGGATCCTTAAAGTGGAGGAAATATGATTAGCACAAGATCGAGTAAAAAACTCGATCTGTTGAGATTGAGGAAGGGAGAAAGACAATTGGTTTATTATCCCTCTCCAACGAGTGACAAAGTCTGTAATAGACTCATCATCGAATTGATGAATGTTATAAAGATCTATAATCGAGATCTTATGTGTGATGTTTATTGAAAAGTTTTCAACAAACATCTGGGCCAATTGAGAGAAAGAAAACAAGGAATGTTGAGGAATGTTATTGTACCAATCTAAAGCAGGCCCTGCTAGAGACATAGGAAAAGTACGGAGCATAAGCTCATGATCCTGGACTATCAGGTAGCAAGTGTGTTTGAATGCTCATAGGTGTTGTTGAGGATCCTCCTGACTATGAAATTTTGAGAACTTAGGAAGTTCCCATTGGGGGGGATAAGGCTTAAAAGCCACTGATGGATGAATGGGTTCATTACACACTTCTTCAAAAGAGTATGAAGGACGAGCCCCTTTGGTGGAGGCTTCTAAGTCTGTGATTTTCTTGAAAATAATTTGGACCACGTAAGATTGAGGAGGAGGCATACTGGTATGTCCTACATAAGAAGTGAATGGTGGATTTTTTTGAGGCGTCAATGGGGGATTCATCTATTGATTAATAGGATGGTAAGAGGAATAACCAAGTGTTATGGGTGATGCCTGGTGAGGTATTTGTTGTGAAGGAGCCTGTGTATAAACAGGCTGTGAAATGACAAGTGGTTGAGAAAAAGGTGGTTGAATGAAAGTCGGATCCTATGATTGGTGGGCTCCTACACTTGTCGACTGAATCGGAATGGATTGAGGAACATGGGTATTGATTTGATTGGACATGGTGGGGAACAAGGTCTGAATGAGGCTTTTGACTTCCAGATTGGTTATTAAGGGTGCCGATGCTAGAGGATGGGTGAAGGTCACTGTCACTGGAACATTGGAAGAAAGACCAACTGGAGGACGAGAAGCAGGAACCAACTGACTCGTTAAAGGAGGTTGAATCATAAAGAGGTACTGACCCTGGGACGCAATGGACAACATAGAAGAATTAACAGCAATCTGTGAGTGCACAGACGCGCCCATTATAGTCAGAGAAGAGGACTTCTCAGAAGCAGGTTGTGGAATAGTCGAGGTAACTGCGGTGTTAGGAATATGCAAGACTATTTGAGAACTAGTCGACATGGTCAGTGGAAGAGAAAAAGGAGGCACAAGTGCGCCACCCTCTTCCGTGGTTCGAGGTGAGAAAAAGGATGCTAACTGTTCTACAAAATCCTGGGATGGTTCACGAGGATAATTGTAAACTTGCTGAATTGGTGGTCCCTGATCAGATATTCGAATGGACTTATGTACTAGGTAATCCATAAGTGCTACCGGGTTGCGATCAAGGAGTGCCTAAAATTTAGGATCCCCGCGAGGAACATACTCTATATCAGAAGCAGATGATATTTTTGAAGGACTGGGGGAAGCTGGATGTGATGGGATTGCTTTAGGCTGATAGAAAGGATTATATGACCAAGATGGGGAACCAACTAATAGTGGTCCCAAGGAAGACCTGAGGGGTGCCGAAGTATCCACACTAGTGGTGATCTTGGAGGAAGAAGGGGTCAGTTGAGTCATTCTTCTATATTGTAACCGAGTGATGACCGTCATAAACAAGTAGAAATATAGAAAAATAAGATTGACCTAACTAATGCACAGACAATTCAAGCAGCGTAGGTGATTATCTCTTTTAAGTTTTCCTACTTTTAATAAAGAAAATATTAGGGAAGGCTTTTTAGAATGGGAACTACTCAGATATCCAAACTAACGATGGTTTGGGGAATGTTTTGGTGAGGAGTCCCGAAGGCACTTCAGTAAAATACCAGTACATGGCTTGATATAGGGTCCTACCCCCGCACTTCACACACTTTTGCGATAAGGGAGTCGAGTGCTTTGCCAATATATACCAGAACTTCCGTGAATTTATAGCGTGGCCCGAGTACCGTGTAGGCTCTTCCTCTTGGATGTCACTTCCAAGTAGGTGAGGCCAAGGGAGACATTTTTGTTTTGATGCTTTATACCTAGTGATTTTGGCTTTGTGTGCAAGGGTGAAAAATAAAAATAAAATAGTGTCACTACCGATTTTGATTAATTTTTCTAGCCTATTTAGAAAACTAGATGAATAGCATACAACAGAAATGACAAAGGAAAAGTTCTTTTTAAGCACTAAGAATGAAGTGTTGGATTTCGATGAAGACAAGTCAAACAAATTATTTCCCAGATGCGATTAAATTCTTTTTAAGCACCAAAATCGAAATGTTTGAATGTGATAGAAAACAAACAAACAAGTTCTTTTTAAGTTCTTAAAAAAGGAGAAAACACTGTAAAAGAGGAATACCTGTAGATTTAGCTCTCCAAGGTGTGTGGACTTCAAAAAGCGCGTTGTTGAGCTCTTCCCCTCGAACAATCCCATGAACAAGCAATGTGCTCCACAAGAAAAGGTTAAGCAAACACCCAACAAATCCATAAAGATATATCCAGATGATAGTAGAATAAAAACTTCTATTTAAAGAACTAGAAAACTTTTAATAAAATAACAATTTTGCAAACAGAGACAGATCAAGAACGAAATTTTGAAATCAAATGAAAGATTTATTGATCTTTGCAATAGGAATTGGAATTTAGTTTTGCAAGAAAGAAGAAACTTTAACTTTGTGAATTATTAAGTGAAAGAAGCAAGACCAAAATGAAGGAAGGAAATGCTACACAGAACTGACAAAAAGCAGCAAAGAAACAGAACAGAAGCTCAAAACTGGAAAAGAATTAAACTTACCAATAAGGGACTTTGGTTGGGTCCCACCGAGTGTGCTAGAATGTAGATCAAGAATTTCACGCTTGTTACCTGTCCAAGTTAATGTACCAAACTAAACACAAAAACCTTAAAAAACTCAAATGAAATCAATACCTGAAAGACAAGATCTGAAGATGTAGATGGAAAAGAAAGCCGATGTAGACAAGACGGGCGCACACGAGTGATCCTGCAAAGTAGATCCAAGAAACCTGTGAGACACAGATGCTTGATAGAAAAAGACCACGTTAAAAGATATTTGGGTGGACTACCCAAAAAGTGGGTCCGGGAAGTGATAAGCTCCCTCGGCGGATGTCAGTCCACGTTTTCAATTAAGGAAAGAAGCATACATGATAAAAGATGTAAGTAAATGTCTATATTTTGATTAAAAATGACAGACATAAAAGTAAATAGCAAACAGAAACCAATAAAAAACAGGAAAGTGTGAAAACAATGCTGGATTTGTGTTCCCTGAATTATTTTACCTGTCCACAGGCAGATTAGCACTCGATTAGGAAAATCGACGTCGACTGATAAGAATCGGCATCGACTGATATAGGTTGGCATCAACTAGAGAGAATCGGCATCGACTGGGTAATGTCGGTGTCGACTTGGGGAAAATTACAGGAAGATTGAGAAACAGACAGTGGAAGCTAGATCGTCAATCTCCGCTGGATCTGCAAGAGTCGTAGGGATACTGACAAGGCTCCACCTATGCTAGATGCAGGAATAGAGTCACCAAGAGATCGATGGAGGCTCACGATGTCGATGTGGTAGGAGCAGAGTAACGGTACTCCTCTCAGGGATTGGTTTGGACAGGATTCACTCTCACTTGATAGATAATGCTCAGACTTGATGCTCAAAACTCTCTCATTCTTTCTGTCTAACCAGAACTAAATTTTGGCCCTGTATTTGTAATTGGCACCGACCGAGATGAAATCAGCACCGCTCCAAAAAATCGGCGTCGACCGAGTATCGGTCAGTGCCGATCAGGGAACAGACTCCCAAAATGGCCAAAAGGGATGATTTTTGGGAAGATGAAGTGATCCTTCCACCTCAAATACGGGAAATATCCCACTGCTCAGTTTGGGAGGAGAAAAAATAGGGGGGGATAGATGGATAGAATAGATACGGGAGGTTAGGAATTGATATGGGGTAGATAAGTGGTTAGGATATATGTAGAAAATATAATTAAATAGTTAATATTTAATTATCTATGGGCAAAACATAATGGGGTGATATAAAATTAGGATAGATGTTTAAATAAAATATTAAATAATACCCTAAGGGAGAAGTGGTGATGTAAACATGCCCCAGGTTACCCGAGAAGACAAACGCGAACGGGGGACACCAAATTGGATAACCAATTTTAGGTGTCTATAGATGAGGCTACCATTGTTGAGATCACAACTATCTATGGTAATTCTACTCCTATACCAGATCATATCAAAAAAGCACTTCTAGATGGTTAGCAATATGTGCATACTCATTTTAAAGATTCTACCATTAGAATTAATATTGTTGAGGATCTGATAGCTTTCACTCATTGTACACCAAGATATATGGCTACTTGTGATCCTCCTGATCTTTCTAAGGTAATTTTAGATGATTCTCTCATTAATTACATGTTTGGTATTGATCATCATTCAAATAATGATTCTTCTTCTACTCATAACACCTCTATAGTTTCATCTCACAACTCTCCTACTTTGATATTGCTTCTCATGATACATATCATACTAGTTTTCATCCTCTTTTATATTATGTTGATGATTCTATTGATGGTAAACTTAGTGACGTTATTATTTCTGAGTCTTTATCTGATGATGATGAGGTAGTTGATAGCCATGGTTCTCCTTCTTTCCATACTACCAAGTGTGAATATTGTATTCCATCATTTCATTCTCCTAAGATTTCTTCTAACACTATACATGAGTCACCTCCATATATCACTTCTTCCTCTCCTACCATTTCATCTCCTCTTATTACATCATCTACACCCATTCCTTCCTCTTCTCATATAGATGTATCTCCATCAATCACCTCACCTAGTAGGGATCATTTTGATGTTATTCCTACTACTGATATGGATATTCCACCTACATCATCTACTATAGCTTCTTTAAAACCTACTACTAGTGTGCCTTTAGAATCAGAATCTCCTTTGTCATTTTTAGATATTCATATGATCACTCAAAATGCAAAATTACAACCTCTTAATACATTAGTTCCATCTTCCATTATTCCTTCATGGGATATCATCACTCGCATGCATGTCGTAGGAAAATTAAATCTCAGGTTCAATATGTTACTCTAAAAAGTAGGGTTTACTATGATTCTATTGATAATAACTCATTACATGGGAACCCTATTCCTATGAAAAATCATAATTATGCATTTCCTCGGGACTTTAGTATGCCTACTTTTACATTTTTTTATGGCACTGGTGACCCTCACGCTCATCTCCTACATTACCACATGGCTATGACCTATTATTCTACTGATAGATTATTACTTAAGGCCTTTCGATACAATCTTACTAATGAGGTGTTGCAATGGTACACTCATATTCCCTTTGGGTCTATTAGTATTTATTATGACATGGAGGAAGCTTTCCTCCATCATTTCATCCTTAAAAATGGCCCTAGGGTTACTTATGACCGTCTAACTATTTTAGATTATGGCTCATAAAAATCTATTAGGGATTATATCTTACGATTTAATTCTTATATACATCAATAAGTATTCCAACCTATAGACCTAGAGAAGTAATTCATTTTCTATCATGGTTTGATTCCTGCGCTCAAATGAATATTACAGTATGATACATGTGAGGCATTCATTCTTCTATGTTACAAAGTCCTAGATCTAGAGCAAGATCTTATTTCAGTAAATTTCACTAACCCTCCATATGCATCCACTTCTATTAAATCATCTAGTCCTATTCCATCGAAATCGGTTGAGCATCCTATATAGTCTCTACCTTTTCCTCACAAGCAAAGAAAACACTCTCAACCTACTCCACCACCACAACATACATCTCATCCTCCACAACAGGTCACTTCTCCTTCTACTCCATCTATGTCACGTGAGTCATTGCACTTCTCCCATCATGCTAGGCATCATGATGATTGTTTTCCTTGCTTAAAAAGTGCCTAATTCTCTTACTATCCAACTGGCATCATCCACAGCATAGGCTACAACATCAATGTGACCAACCTTATTGTAATTATCATCGCATAAATGGCCATAGGGACAATGATTTTCTTTCCCTTCATGATATATTTCAAAAATTAGAGGATAAATGAATCATCTCCTTTAGATCTCTCTCACGTGAGTGATCCATCTCTCATCTACCTTGTCAGATATTTTCTTGTCACGCCCTGCGACTTTAGTCTATTTTTTTGTAAGGATAAGTCATACAATGTGGAATGATTTATGATAGAAGGGGTATTTGAATTGTTGTATAGCTGAGTATGCAACTACATGTGCTTGTGTATATCCTAAAAAGGATATACACACTTACGCATATTCTCATGTGAAACTACACAACAACACTTGTAGTCCCACATTCATAAAGTATTTAACAATTTATAACTTATTCTTGTTCACCTTTTGTATGAGATCATTTGATATTACTACGAGAAATGATGCATATTATTTGTTTATGGTTTGATTTTTGTATCAGTGATGAGTAATTGTTTTGTACCTTGCTCTGTTAATGTGTTTGAGTCAATTGTGCATAGCTAGGATACTGCATCTGGCATGGATATTAATATATTACCTATCCTGCAGGGAGTAATGATTTGCAAATTATGAATGAATTTATACATGGTTGTAAAATATATATTATTTTCATTATGGGAAGATAATGGTAAATATGTAAAGTACTAACTATATTTGATAAATTTATGATCATTAAGTATTCAAATGGGTCTCCTTTTATTAAAATGAAATTTTCATCTCAATATGGATCCGAGACAGATCGTAACTCCTTGTTAAGAGATAATTGTTGTGATTAATAAGGTCCATGGTCATACTTATGTGCAAGGATTGTTTTGCAAGTTGGGATAATTGTTTTCTTTTTGGTTCGAATCGAACCCCATTATACATCAACCTTGGGGTTTAATTGGTTAGGAATCATTGATAAATAAATGTTCAATCGAACCTATGTAAGTTTGGAAGTTTAAACATTAAGTTTATATTGTATTGTACGATCAAACTAACCTATGAAAAAATTGTAATTACACCAAATTATCATTAAATTGTTACTATTATTATGTGATCATTATAGTTAACCCATGCAGGACAAAAGGATTGATCGTTCAAATAAATATTGTTATTATGGGAAAAATTAACCATACATATATTTGGACACTCGACTGTTAGTTAACTTGTCGTGAAACATGTAAACTAGTAGATAGATTTGGCATTCGAAGTATATTCGCCACCAAATTTAGTGGTCAGAATTTTTTGGCCACAACGTGGCGGGAAGAATTTATGAATACACTTAATTTTTGTATGAAGCTCAGACTTTGGAAAACTCAAAGCTTCCTTGAGAAGCTACCTAGTTAGATCAAATGGAATTTCATTTTCACTCCTTTTCTTGAGAATTCGAGCTCTATTGAACTGTGCATGAGAGTTTTGGAGACATTTGGGGCTGAGATAATCATGGGGATTATTGGTGTGGAAGGTTTTGGTTTCATGTGAGATACTCTAGAGAAATATTAATATACAACTAGCATAAAAGGAGATGGAGATTGTTTGTCGGTCTCGACTGTTATTCGAAGAATCAAATCTGGATTTTTAACCATGGGAGAAAGGTGGGAAAAGAGGAATAAATTGAGCTTCCATTCACAAGCATGATATGTTATTTTTCTCTTTTGATAGCTTATTTTTCTTAATATTTGCATGGATAAAATCACTACAATAACTCGTTCTTTTGAACTTGTTGAAAAGAGTTTTTACGAATATTATCTTTTTGGTAATGTCATTTTTCTTCATTATATGAATCTGGGTTGGATATAAATTTTGGAGAGTTACATTGTTTCCCTATAAATGTTTCTTATGTTATTTTAATGGTTGAAAATAGAGTGATCTTTAGTGATTCTATGATTTTTTTTGTGCGTATTACCCAACCACTTTTAGTTCCTAGGGTTGATATTACTTAAACCATCTTATTTGTATATGGATGTATAAATGGATTTTGTGTGTAAATAATATTTTATGGGTACTCAACATTTGGGAATCAATTCGTATTTTTATTATTTTAGATTTGAAAACCCCACAAACCCATTTGGGTTTTTGGGTAGTTTTATAATGAATCGCAGAGTCGATTTAAAAGTGTTTTATTGGCTCTGTATTACATGGTTGTTGGGTTGTATTTTTTCTTATATTCCCTAACCCACCTAGTCTGGGGAACTAGAATTTATTTACCTCTTTCAATAGGTCATAATTATGATAGCTTAAATTTTAAGGACCTAACCTTGTATGACTTGTCATTCTCTTCCATACCTTTAATAATTTGGTTCTACTTTCCTTGTAAAGATTTAATGAGAATTGTGAAGAAGGGTACCATATATACAAAGTCATAAGGCATGATTGTGGTTGTAGTATGTTTGATATTGTGATTCATGTAAGGATTTGGGATCCTATCTTCATACCTCTGATAATATTGGTTTAAGAAGGATTTGTCTTCATATAATCACATCATAATGTTGTTGGTTACAAATCCATGTTTGTTGTAAGGCATAAACTTACTCATTCTACTTCAATGGGTTGTTGATTATAAAAATTTCTTGAGATCAAAACTTTTTTAAAATAGTACACATCCTTTTATTACCCTGATATGGGAATTAAGGCTTCAAAACCTGATCTATAATTGAGAAATGATCGGGTTGAATTGAAGTCATAATCTATAGTATCATACTGATTAAGAATGAAAACTATGCATGAAATAGAAATGACATAGAGGTTGTTTCTAGGGTTTTAATAGTTCATTTTCTTCTTGTATTTTATGTAGAAAGTCTGTGGGGTTCGTGTGGTTTTAGTTTGACTTGATTCTTGACTATCTGTATAGTTTGGTCTTCGAAAATATACAAGAATCATTTGGGATTTTTATGCAATATTTGAAAATATTAAGGTAAAATGTTTTACCTTAATCTTGTCAGACTTGCTAGGAACCTCAACATGGGTAATATCATCATTAAAGGTGATTCAATGAACATTGTCAATAATATTTCCAAGTCACTAACACCTAGTTAGACCATTTGATATTTCATCAATGAAGCACATACATTATGCAATGGTATAAACATCATTTTCCAACATGTTTATAGGCAGGGGAAAATTTTAGTGGATTCGCTAGCAAATTTGGGGGTGTGTATTAATGATTAAAATGAATGGCGTAATCTCTATGACACAACCTCCAAATTTAGACACATCATCACAAATGAAGTGAACACACTCATCAATACTTCGCATCCGGTGGATCTTGCAAGTACGTAATCCATTCTCTGGATCTCTAAGGCAGATTGTGTACAATCAAATTTATTTTCCCCTTACTCTGAAAATTGATTGATTTTTTCATATTGAACAAGTGAGGGAGAAGGGAACAAGTTTTATCTTTGTAACTCATAGGAATACATGTTTTTGAAGGGTTGTTGGAGAGATTACAGGATGTTGCTTTCAGATCAACCCTTCGTCTCAGGAGAAAATTTCAATGGGAGGAGCCACATGTAGAGTTGAATCCATATTTTTCCCGCAATGGCAAGAACAAATTGGGCTATGGGAAACTCTCATTATTGGGGGTTTCACATATTTCATTCAAATAATTAAAGGATAGAACCAGTACATTTCTCTAGAATTTTTGGAGAATTGAAAAGACCAAACCATTACTTTCAAAGGAAGGGATTTTCTAATCACTAAGGATTTTATCTTGTCTATCACTAGCTTAAGTATGGATGGAAAAAAATTCTTTAGGAATAAATTTTATAAGGAAGCCGAGGAAAAGGAATTTCAAGATGAAGGAGAAAAAATTGATATCAACAAATAATTCATTTTATTTTCCTCTATCCCGTAACCTTTTGATGAGGTCACCTGAATGATGGTTGATTATGTCACACTTGAGGGAAGATTCTTCACCATTCTAATGCATCACTTGGACCTACTAAATCACTTCAGGCATGAGGTGAAGGTGATTTTATCCCACTATATTTTTCATTTTATGCAAAATTTTGTTTTGGAAGTTCATATTCGAAAGAGGATTGTTCCTCTTCACCAGGGTGTCATTTTCCTCATCAATCAATATTTTTCTGATGGTGTGGCCCATAACCCCTACCCCACTTTGGTCTCTCCTCTTCTCCAACAGCCCCACATTCATTCTAAAAACCCCATGTACTATGACTCTACATCTAAGCCACCTCCTA